>VZTZ01050795.1:471126-517792 GCA_013400955.1 Drymodes brunneopygia
GGGGGTAAAAATTAGATATAGATTGCAATGACAGGGAGTGTTGCTTGAGGTTGATATGTTGGTTTGTTCTCTCATTGCCTGTGCTGCATTTGCTCCATGAATTGGGATGGTTTATTTGGAAAAGTCAAGAAAACCTAAAATGGTTTGAGTTGGATGAGAGCTTAAAGATCATCTTGTTCCAAGCCCCCTTCCACGGGCAGGGAAGATCACTCCCTACCTCAAGTTCAGACTGTTTTCTGTGCAAAAGATAAAAAAGCCTGACTTTCAGAAGAAAGGTGTTGTGTATTTCTTGAAGGTTTCTTAGTTTGACTTTGACTATCCAAAAATTTGCGACTTCTGCTATGTCTAATCACCCTATGAAAGTCCAGGCCAGGATTTCAGACTTTGAGGATAGCAAGCAAATGCCTTAAATTAGAGGTTTCAATTAGAGAATATTAAATTCCCTTCTGTAACAGGAGATGTTTTAGGAGGAATGGGAATAGCCAGGTGGGAGTAATTGGTTTTGGAAGAGTCTAACGTGGGATCTCTGCCCAGCACTTTCTTTTATTGTGGCTGTTTTCCTTCCACAGCTCAGGAAAACTCATATTCATGCACAGCCTTACACTTCACTGGGATTCCCTGACTTGGAGACTGTCAGCATTCGCTTCTCATACAAGCTCTTTGTTTTATCCCATACAATACATCTCGCCATACACAATTTGCCCTCTTAACCTGCCATGAAATATTTCAAGGGCTCGTTGCTGGAAGACGTCGCCTCTCCTCGCTGTGATTTGTGCAGCCTCGGCTGCATTTCCCTGACAGCCTCTAATGATTCGTGGTGGGCTGCAGCACAATGAACTCATGCTGCAGAGCAGCACACTGAAAAAGATCTTTCAAATTATTGTTCCGGTGCAAAAGGTGCCCAATCACCTTCCACCTGCGGATTAGCCCGTTGCTATAGGAACACACGGTAGCTTTTCAGTGCTGCTGCCACTGTAGTGCCCAGATTACTGACTCTGACAAACACAATAAGGGGAGAGAAGCACGGGTTATTAGTGCTGCTGATGATGTGGTGTTATAAACCCGGGGTGGCACGGAGAGGATGAATAGAGCAGGAGCCCTGAAACGCGAAGGACGGGAGGAGGAGAGGGAGCAGAGTGAAGTGGAGCTGAAGGCATCACCACGGAAATGTTGTCTTTGATCTCATTTTCCCCTCTGAATGGGTATTTTCATAATATGATGCCAAATGCAAGCGGTGCTGGAACTGATGGCAGAGCCACTGGTCATGTCTTTATGTTAGTAGGGGGCTGCTCCTCCTCCCTTCCCTTTTCTTCCAGTGAGCATTGAAATCTGAACCTTTTCATTCCTGCAGGATTAACTCTGACCGAGGTCAGAGCAGCTACTCACCAATATCCTTCAGGGGTGAGTCAGGCCTCCTGCATCCCTGGGAAACATCACCTGAAACATCCACCTACACACAGGGCTTTAACAGGGAATTCTGCAGAGTCACAAACACGGAGTGAACAGCTGGGATCAGGTCTCTGTCTGCTTTGGTGGCCACAGCTGAGACCCAGCAGTTTGTGCTGCTGAGCACCCTCCTGCAGAGAGAGCTTCCTGTGTGTCTCACAGGGGAGAAATAACTGCTTGCAACTCTGATTTGTGCATGGCCTAAAATTCCCAGAAATAGTTTTGCTACCACTTGTGCTTGGGCAGGGTGAGGGATAAAATATCTACTTGTCCACTGCTTGTGTGCCTTGAGCAAAACAAGCTGTGTTTAGTCCCAGGTTCACCAGATGGTACTCTGGGGGTTATGGCTGCTCTATTACATTACTGCAATAGATTAGCCAAGGCACAGTGATTCATTCCCTGTCGCCAGTGCTTTTGGAGGCTCTTTCCCTCCCCATGGAAGCACAGCTCACCCTGCTGCTCGTGCCCCTTGGGACCCCTGTGGGCTCCTGTTGGTGCAAGGGCAGGAAGCACCAAACATCCCAGCACCAAACCTTGCAGAAGGCCTGGCTTGCACTCAGCCCTGTGCCCAGGGAAGTGGCTCCACTTTCTGATTTGAGCCAGCTGATTTGGAACATCATTTTTTTTTCAGCCCTGGCCGCCTCCTCCTTCCTTCCATGCTCCAACCCCACTCCTTTTGCCTTCTCACTGGGGCCTCCCCAACCTTGCAATTGCACCCTTGTGACCCTCTAAGCAGGGAAATGGCCTTGCTCAACCCCTGCTTTGCAGAATGGACTGAAATGCAGAGTTTGCACTGTACTTACAGAGCCCAAGGACTATCAAAACACCACAGAGAGGTATTGTTTTCCTCCACTTCTGTTGCTCTGTAGGCTGAAACCCTCAGTCCAGTGAATTATGTGCTGGCTGACACCTAAGAACCCATCCTGGGCTGGTGCCACATGTGCATGCAGGGCAGAGGTGCTGCTGCTGGTCAGCTGGACAGCCCCTGGGACCATCTGCCAGCCCTCTTTGGCCTCCCTGTCTCCACCATTATGTTCACTGACCAGCTGCTGTTCCTCATTGCCCTTGACAAAGCTCCCAAGCCACAGTCACCCCTTGCTGTGAGAGGAGACAAAGAAATGCTACAGCCACTCCCTCTCCCAATGGCCTTGAGCTTCTGATGCTCTGAGACCATGCCCTGATGATGCCAGGTTTTCTTCTGCTCTCCAGCACTGCCCTCATGGTGCCAGGACACTGAATTCAGCATCCCCAGTGCTCTCCCCCAGTCACAAGCTCAGCATCAAAATTAATGTCAGTTTTGCCTGAGTTTTCTAAAAGAGTCATGGAACAGGTTGGTCTGAACGTGCTTGGATCAGAATTTCACCACAGGTGTTACTGTAATTTCAGGCAACTTGAAAACTGCAAATTGGGCCCTCTGTCCCTTAGATTATGCTTTTCATTTTATGATCCTCTGGAGGAAAATGAATTTCCTGGGCTGAACTCCTGTCTGCAAATTTAGAGGGACAGAACACACACTGCCTCTTTAGTTTCAAGTGGCTTTAAATGGGAACACAGAACAGAAATTGAGAGACACCTAACCAGGGAAGGATGGAAACCTAGCTCCAATAAAATAATGGGAAAATCCTCCATCAGCATCGTCACAGGTGTGCACGACCTTAGCAGAGCTCAGGGGTGCAACACTCCTCTTATGCCTTATTTTTTTATCAACAATGTTCTCCCCCACTCTGACGTCAGCTTGGAGATTGCTGGCTGTGATGTGCTGCACCTTTCCTATTTTCTTTACAGTCACAATATTGCTTCAGTCATAACCTCAGCACTTTGAGGAATAATTGTCCCTGACAAGGGGGTGAATCACTGGCAGAGAGTTGATAAGCATTACATACAGATGACAGAAGTCAGGACATATCGGATTACTGCTGTGAATATAATAAAAGAGAGCCTAAACACTTTGGCAGCTCAAAGACAAGCCATTTCATAACTCTCTAGTGGGGCTATTATCTTCCATTTACTGCCACTGATAACCAGGTTGCAACTGTCTCCCTAGGATCTAGTTACAATTCACTTAACACTTAGAGGACCAGACATATTGGAGGACACTCAGATGAGGATAATTTCTTAAAGATCATTTATTTTTAAATTTTTATCTTCCTTGCTTCCCCTCTTTATAGTGCGATAAGGACCTAAATCAGGAAGCTTTGAACTTCTTTGGGGAAAGGAGAGTTCATGGTCATCTTCCCTTTAATCTTTCACTCCTGTTTCTTTTGAAGCCAGTTGTTCATATCCAGCTGAACAAGTGACAAGCAGGTTTCCACCTCTGTTACTCTTGTAATGCATGCACCCAGACCTAAAAGCTGTTTCTGATACTGACTCCATTAGGTTTACATGTAGGTGTTATGTTTTTATTTTTGCAGCCAGGAAGGGGCACCTGAGCTTACAAATCAGGGGGTGTTGGTGTGTATCAGTAACAGATAATTCACAGCAGTGCCAATTACAATCCACACTGGAGGAGTCTGGATACTGATTATATTTATATGCACTATGTGAGATTTTGTTTCTAAACCTCACTGCCTAAGAGGAGTTTAACACTTCATGCTCCTAGATACCAAAGTTCTCACTTTTAGGCTAATGAGAAAAAAAATTATTTGTCTGTGGCAGAAATCTGGTGAATCAGCAGTGACTCTCCTTACTAGCCAGCACACCACTGAGGAGTATTTATTAATTTTAGGGATTAAACCCTTTCTGTGTGAAGGGAAATTCTGTATTCTGCAAAACTTTCCTCTTGTATCCATACCATGATCAGCAAAGGTTAGCTCTGCTCAGCTTTCAACATCTGAGGTGTTTTCAGATGCAGGGCAAAAGTTGTTTCACCCTTTCTCAGGGTGAAGACTGGAGGCTTTTTTTGTAAATTTGGCCACATAAATCCATTCCAGTCTACCAGAGCCCCCTTCCCAGCCACAGGGGGAAGAGAATCTCTGCCAAAGGTGGATCAGGATGATGGGAGGGCAAAAGCTCAGTGCTATTGGCAGCTCAGAGATTGAGCATTTATAAATGTACCCCTTATCCCACACAGAAGTGTTCTCCTCACATTCCCATCACTGGAAACTCTGCAAAGAAAACTCTCTACGTGTGTTTGACGGGCAAGATTTGGTGATCTAGACACTAAAACATCCTTCTGTTACTTCTTTAACCCACAGTGCAAACTTTACATCTTATCTGGCCAAAAATAGGTCCTTACTGCTTTATATAAACCAACACAAATCTATTTTGGAGAGAAATTGTACCAGGCTGTCTTAAACTACAAACAGTAAGCAATGCTTAATTGCCTTTTTGATATGATTTGCATCCCTGCTTGATTTCTCCCAGCACAAATCCTCTTCTGCTACAAGGAACCTGTAAAGAGCAACAGCAATTAAGGAGGGAGGAAAAAAGTTCCATCATTGTTGAAACAGTAATTCCAAGTGGTTTTCTCCTCAGGGCTTCTGGATCTCACCACTGACTTTCCAGCAGCCAGAGAAATCCAGGTGAATCCCTCTCTGCCCTGCTTTATCCATCTGTAAAATAAAATATGGTCAATCTTACCTGCTCCACCACTCTGTCACGTGGTGCACCCGAGTCCTGTCTGTAAATTGCTGTAAGATGCTGAGATCAGGGAATGCTGGAAGTGCCAAGTGTTGTTGTTGTCATTGTATTAACAATGTTGGCTGTTTTCACTGTTCATATGGTAGCCTGGCTGGAATTGGGCAGGAAGCCCAATAATACCAACAACCAACAAGAAACTAAAATAAAATGTTTTACTTAATGAGGGCCTCTGTTTAATCAGAAGCCTGTGTAATTATGTCACAGAGGGCTAAGGATCTAATGTTTTCCTAATACATTTGCTTTTAAAGGGACGATTAACCCGGCATATTTCAAGATGATAAGCTGCTTCTTTGTGCAGTTCCAGTTATTTTTTTTTTCTGCATTCCCTGGTGAGTCCAGAGAGAACCTGAGAGTCAGAGGATTTTTCTTAATTGCACAATAACTATCTCGTATGTCTGATGCTGGAGTATTTTCTAAAGACACAGGTTATTAGTCCTGGGTTGGAAAGGTTTGCAAGAGAATTCAGATGCTGAATTTATTCTGGTTTGGCTCCTCTGAGGCATGGCATACATTACAGAAAGCCCTCAGCATTCCTGCCTAAAACAGTCAATATTCTTAGCAAGCAATTTGATCAGGAAGAAGGAATAAAACTATGCCTTACCTTGAAACAAATAAATCTTGGTTTAAGTATTGAAGATTGGTTTTGGCTTAATTCTAAATGTTATGTTTCAACACATATTTTGCAAGATCTGTGCACGTGTCTGTCCAGTCAGTTCTTTTTGTAGGTTTTGAAGAGAATAATAAGCAAAAAAGCTCTTTATCTCCTAAAGATCACTGTCTTAAGAGATATCAAACATCAGTCCGTATTGAGATTCCAGGAAATATATTTATGCTGCATGAGATGGAGGGAATGACTTTGTCATATACATGAGATTCTCTCTTTGAAAAAGTTAAACATATTATGTCCACACTGTTTGATCAGTTCTGTTCTTAAAGATCTGAGTGTAAAAGATCCCAACATTTTGCCAGGCAGGACATTTGCTAATATCCAAGGAGGCTCTTCCAGGACAAGTTTTGGGCTGCCACAGTGAAGATGGAAGATGCTCCATTGCCTTCCCCTTTCCCTTCTAGGTGCCATAAACCTTGTGTTTATGATGTGGTGACATTTGCTATGTGTTTCTTCAAACTCTGTCACAGTGTGGTTTGTGTTTGTGTTTAGGTGTGAGGATGGTGAGGGTGGGATGCCTTTTTCATGTAGTAGGGTACTCCTGCATATTCCTTGATGGCTGCAAATTGCTTTTAAAAGGACAAAAAAAAAGGAAGAAAAAAACCATGTACCTCCTTTTACATCAGCTATTGGCCACACGGGAATTTGGTAGGAAGGAAAGAGTTAATAATATTATTATCAGGTCAGCAACTTTGAAAGGCTCTTCCACTTTGAAAACCATTTTCTTAATTATTTTAAGTTAACACTTAAATGCATAGAAAAAAAAAATCACGTGTAATCTGAAACCCCAGACTTGGGGACAGGACTGGATTGAGATAACATTAAAGATTTTATTGCTGTTACATTATAAATTATTTCTATTATGACGGCCCTATGGGTATTAAATTCTGTCAGTTCCCTTTCACTGTTACATCACTTAATGTTATTAACACACTTTATGGTATAACATTACAGTTTTATTGTGGAAACCTTAAACACTTACATCCAAAGTACTGAATCAAGTTATTATCCTAGCTGACCAGATCTGGTCTATTATCATTTTATCACTCATAAAAACCTGTGATTCAATTTGATTTAACACTTGAGGAAAAAATCATGGCTCATATATGCTTAAACCTAGTTGCAATATTAATACAAAGCAACACATGGATGACTTCATTTTATTAAAGCTGAGGTAGCCCTGGGAACTGCATTTATGATTTTTATGCCATATGAGAAATTTGATCTGACCTGTTGCCATTTGTGATTCTCCAGTAAACTGATAAGGTTTTGTCACCAGTATATTAAAGAATTGTGAACGTTTTACCTTTCTTACTGCATTCATTAGACACTCACAAACCATAAATTTATCATAATGCCCTAACCATGGAAAATGGTGCTCTCCCTGTCCTGGAGTCCTACCTTGTAGACTGGGAAAATGTTGTACTTTGGAAGGGAAAAACTGATAATATTGGAACAAAATTAGCCCCTTGTTTCTGTGCTAGGAGTGTAAACACTTTTCAGTGAAAGACAACTCTGTTTTCCTCTGTATAGTCCAACAAAGCTCTTTAACCCTTGCACAACATTTAGAGGGAGAAGTTGTTCCACTGAAGTCTCTGCTTAGCATTGTGCAGACACTTGAACATTGATTTTGGTTTGTTTGCTATGTTTGATGCCACTGCCTTCAACATTTAATATCTTACTTGGATTTATCTGTTGTGTCTTTTGAGGAGAAGACCAAGAACTGTGTGTGAAATTTAAAATGTCAAAAGGAAACATTTCATGGGTTCCACTTCAGGGGAAGGGAGAAGACAAGGCACTGCCAGTGTGGAAGAGCTGAACAACCTCAGCAAGGAGTTCTGCTCCTGCAGCCCAACTGCCACCAAAGCCAGAGGAAGGAGTTTGCTCATCCAGGGGTTCCCTGGTGCAGGGACATTCCCAGGCAGGAGGGTGGATGCTCTGAACCCACCAGCCCTGCTCTGTGCCATGCACACAAAATCACCCTGGCAACAGAGCTGACAGCTTGGAAACAGCAGCTGCTGCTTAATGGAAAACCTTGGAAAAATAGCTCATTCTACATCTCTGTCCCCTCTCTGCATTTTCCTATTTATGACCAAAAAAAGAGTGTGCTGGGACCACCACCCAGAACTTTAAAAAGCTTTGAGGTGTGAGGGTGAGACACACAGGTATGCAGGCAGAGAGGTGAGTTCTAAAAGCCAGAAAATGTGACTGTGTAATTCCAACACACACATATTTTTCTTCTTTAGCCACAGCTAAATTGTTTGCCACTGAGCAAGTGAGCCTGTGTGCATCTTGTGGGAGTGGTGTGGATGTGCAGTTATTTATTCTTGCATCAAACATGGGAAGGCCAAATGTGTGTTAAATTCCAAGTCAGCATTTTTGGTTATTGCTGCTTGAGGTGTCTGTGTTTCGGCTCAGAGCTGGGCTCACTGGAAAGGAGATAGCATCCCAACAAAAGCAAACAACTGTCTCTGCTGAAATCTTCCCCTTTTTATTTTCTAATAAAAAAATTACCAATTTCTTTTTTTTTTCTTCTGTTGCAAGTGTTCTGGAAAAGTCCAATTAAGACAACTGTAAGGCAGCTTCCCTGGGTAAAAACCAAATCAAAGCAGTGCTACGTCACCATGTGAAATAACAAATTAGCTAGAGAAACATTAACTGGTGTAATTCATCAGTCTGAAGTGATACAATTTATAACGGGATTATAATGGCCATAGTTGTATAAGTAGTAAAGGTAAAATTACATCATGACTTGCATTAGCAGTGTGAGATTATATCCTGATTAATGCACAATGAACCTGTCATGGGTGCAGCACATGTGTTTGCAGGTGGCCAGATGGGTTACACCACATCTCATGCTCACATATGTAGCATTTATCACTTCTTCCTTATCTCCAGGAATTGGATGGCTGCATCCACCACAGTCTTTAGACATCTCACTGCCTTCATGCGGGGCCATCCAACATCAGGGTGTGACTAAAAACCCTTGGAGATGACCCCTGGGAAATCTTGAGCAGATGCATGAATCCTGCTCCTCCCTGCAGATCAGGAGCCTCATCTCTGAGTTGAGAGCAGCAACCTCAGCTGCTCCTCTGCTGCTCCTCTGCTGGCAGGCACCACTCACCTGAGCTGGGCATCACAGCCCCTGCTCCCAGGAGAAACACCCAATACCCTAAAGCACTCTGGATGAGGAATCCCTTCTCTCTTCTGTTCGAATTTTGCAGGGGAAAATAATTGAGCTACAGGGACAGCTGAGAAGGATTTTTACTTTTAATTGCAATTACTGCTGGAGGTGCTTCAACTTCACCTGAACTCCTCTGTAGGTGCAGAACTGGGTTATTTGTGCATGTGCTGACAAGCAGGTTTGCTTTTTCATACTTCTCCCTTCTCTGTTTTTCTTTTTTTTCTGCTGTTTGTGTGTGTGGCTGCAGATCTGGGAGTGTGCAAATGTACAAAGCAGCGAGGTGGTTGAAGGGAGACAAAGAGCCCCCAAGTTTTAATCTCTGTTCCATCACAAACTCAATGTTTGTCCTTGAGAAACTTATCCTAATTTCTCTCACCAGGTTTCTCAGTCTGAAGGGGAGGGATATTACGTTGTTAGGCTGGCCTACCTCACACTGTATGTGATATTCAATTTGCTGTTTGAAGTTGTAAATTGCTGAGTAAATTGTAAATTGCTGAGTGATGACAGAACAGAACTTCTCAACATAAATGGCATCAGATTTTTTTTTGTTTGCACACTTTTTAGTAGTGGAATCTACCAGAAATGGTTGGCTCACTTTGATCCTTCCTGTGCTTCATTTTTATGTTTGATGGTACTCCCCAGTTCCAACACCAAATGATCATCATTTACCAGCACTTCCAATCTAGAAGCAAAAGCTCATGTAATAAGGAAAAAAATCTAATAATTTTGTTGTCTTGGAATGTCTTTTCCAGCTGACAGTTGGATATTGAGCACTTGGATATAAGGCACCCAGCAGCTGGGAACGTGCAAATTCTGAGTCCCAGTTGTGCACATCTTTAGTGTTCAAGAGGAAAAGGGAACCATGTTGTGTTTGGATTCAACTTTTAGAAAACTTTTTATGTTCTTCAGACTTACTTCTGCTGAATAGAATTTAGTTAATAAATGCCTAGTAAACGTGTTTGTGTCAAACAGTTCCAGGACAGTGCCATTCATCATTTCCACCCCTGATATTTTTAATTCTGGGATGATTAGCTAAGGATCATTTTAGCTGGTATTTCTACAGTCTAGAGTAGACATTTCAGTCTGTAATGTATAAGGCATCTATTTTTGTTATTAGAAATTCACTTTATTATGGGCTGGTCTCCATTTACAGTGAATCCTGGGAGATACCATCAAGAGATGATGCTACAGAAAGCCAGGCAAGACTTCATTTTCACAGGTGAAAATGAGAAGTGACATCAGCATCTATTTGAGCTGTAAGTTCTGATACAACAAAATTCAAATAAGTTTTTGCAACAGCATTAGGTCTGTGTTTCAGTGTACCCTAGGCCTCAGAGTAGCCTAGGAGAGATCAGGATCTGGTGTTCTCCCTTTGACACGTAACAGAAAACTCATATATTATTAAAAATAAAATAATTCTCTCTCCTTCTTCAGGAGTGGTTTGTGTTTCTCTTGAAGTACTTCAGGATGACAGAAGAGAGAGGCTTTCAATTGCACCAACTGAAATAACTGCCTTGCTCTTCAGTTGGAAAAGTGAATTTAAGATTCAATGATCACTGCTTACAATGTCTCTCGGCAAAGACAGGAGGAAAACATAATATCCTTTGTTAGCAATCTCACTATTAAAAGGAAATGTCAGGTCTGAAAATGTAAATAGAGCAGACTTGGGGCATGTTGAGAATTCAGGCGAAATACTTTGGGTTGAAGTAGTTAATTGGCAAGTCTGAAACATTTCAATGTTAAAGCATTAAATGTAATGTAAAAAAAGAAAAGTAATTACATTTGAGACAGGCATCCACTTCAAACCCAGAAACTGAAAAAAAATTCCCTAAATTAAAAAGCCCAAATCAAGCCATTCCTTAGATAATGTTTTGAGGAGGAAAAAAAGAAAGAATAATTCAATGGATTTCTCATTCCAAATCTGTATTCTTCTCAAAACAAGGAAGTTTTGTGCAGAACTTTGTCCAAGCACACAATTAGTTTTTGCTGTCGCTCAGAAGACATCCCAGCACAATCAGTGCCTCACACCTGTGTTCATTCCCAAATTACCTTCTCAAAGGCTGGAGCCTTCCCAAAACCCACCCAGCAAACCCAACCACAAATACCTGGTTTGTCCTCTGAGCACTTCCCCACCAGGTGAATTCGGGGAGGGCTGTGCAGGTGGCACCAGCTCCACTGTCTGGGAGACCCAGACACTTCCTACTGCATTTTGCTGTTTGAAATTCCCTCTCAGCCCCCTTTATTGATGCCTGGGCAGGAAGCCTGTGGGAGCTGGGGGGATCTGACATCCATGGCTGAGGCACTTAATGCACCTCGTAACAGGGCTCCGAGCAGAGCCAGGTACAGCTCGCCTGGGAGCATTACAGAGCAGAAATTGCAGGGCTTTGGGGTGCAGCCTTCAAGCTCCAGGAGCTGCTTTGCAATGGTTTTGAGCACAGAAGATGCAAGGCAAAGGCAGGAGATTATCTCCCCCCTCCCTCCTCCAGTCTCCATCAGTCCCCAGCCCAGCCTGTAATTTGGCAAGATGAATGAAGTGTTTTCGGAGTGTCATCACTTCTGCCTCTGGCAGATTTGCTTCCCCAGTCTGCCTTTCGCCTTTTGGACCTGTCACTCAGCCCTTTGGCAGAGGGGAGGAGGGGGAGGGAGGAGGAAATCATCTCTTTGCTAATCACCTATCACAAGCAATGAAATCCCGCAGGCTCCGTGCCAGCTAGGTACATTTCAAAGGGAGACGGAGGGGGGCAAAGTGTCACTCAAGGCAGATATTTATGAAAGATGACAGTTTGCAAATATCTCAATCTTGGACAAGGCTGCTCCAGTGACACAGAGGAGTGTTGCAAAATTGGAAGAGTCAGCAGCCAACATTTATTTCATCAGGACCTGTCCAATCTTCAGTGATCGCTTGACAGTCTGGGGATTGCTGGCACAAGCCAGGCCCCTCTCCATTGGTCGCTTTGCTTTGGTTTGCATGGATCAGCCTAAAGAGTTGTAATAAATATGTAAAGAAGGATAAGAGGAGTAGTTTTGCAGAGCTGCATCCTCAGTGGGAGAACGGGCACGAAGCTGCGCTCCCCTGTGCAGGGGGAGCAAAAGCAGTGGTAATTTAGCAGTGGTAATTAATTTAACAGTGGTAATTACAGACCTATTGATTGCCCCTTGCACAGGGACAATGAGATATGGACCCCTCTTGCTCATGGGGACCCCCCCATGACCCCCCAGGCTCCTCCCAAGGCCACAACAACTGCTGGGGTCTCTCTGAGGGGCTTGTCTGGTGTCTCCCCCAGCTCTGGGTGTAGCACAGGAGAGATGTCCCCTCTCCCCTCAGGGCTTGGGGCCAGCATTGAAAATTTGCTGCTTGTGCAGGGATGAGGTGAATGACCTAAAAACTCATTCCCATAGCTGTGAGTGGGCTGAGGTGTTCACCTGGCCCAGGGCTGCCTCTCCACCCTCCACACCCTGAGGTTACTGCTGAGAGCTGCTGGCCCCAGGTGCTTGGCCAGTCAGGGCTCCCGTGGTTTCACGGTGCCATTGCTGACCAGTGCAAGGGAAGATTTCTCCCCTGCTTCACTCAGCCCCCTCCTGAAGGTTGGGGGAGCTGTTTTGGGCCATGGTTTGGGCTGACTTGGACCAAGAAAAGGGATTTGGTGCATGGAGTTAATCAGGTAGGACTGTGGGAATGCATCACCACAGGGAGGGAGGGGGCAGAGGGTTACAGGGCTGGGCAGGGAGGAGGAGGAGGAACAGAGGGAGGGAGAGAGGAGCTGTGTTGATACTCAGGGGAATGTGGGCAGAGCAGGGCAATGAGGTGAGGGTTGTGCTGGACCATCCACTGTAGGATGAGAGCAAGGAAAGGCCCATCCCAGTGCTCTCCCATCAGCCATCCAGCAGGGAAATGCTCCTCAGGGTCCCATCCCAGCACTGCCTCTGTGCCTTGTTCTGTAGGATCTGGAGATTAAAGCTTTGAGGGCCTGACTCTCTGAACACAGGGTAGGTGGTTTTGGTTATTAATTGCCCCTGTCATTTCACTTGTCCATGTTACAAACTAATTCAGAGGACAGGAATACAAAAATGCTGTCTCCTCCAGGAGCCATAGCCCTAGAGATGGAGTTGCTCTGCTGAGGGCTGAGGAGCAGCGAGCAGTTTCTGAAATGCTGTGTTAGAAAGGTCTAAAGTGAACACAGTTATTGACAGCAGCAGAGGAACCAGTGCAGCTGCTGGCACAAAAACTGGAATTTCCGAGTGAAGAAATTTCCTTTCTTATCACTAACAAAGAGCTGTAGATGACAGTTGGAATAGTCCTGTCTCAATATTCACTATTTTCATGGGCAAATATAAGGCCTAAAAGGAGAGGCTGATTCAGCTGCTTGCTATGTGGTCTTTTCTTGCGTCTTGTGCACTGAGAGTTTATGTGTGTGTGACTCATGGGGAGTAACATGGATGGAGGTGGATTATGTTAGCAGAATGCAAAACTGCTCTTCTGTTTTAGGGTTTTAGCAATTCAGTTGAAATGGATCTTGAATTCAATTAAAGGCCTTGTTCTTCCTTTCTTTATGCCTCGCATATCTTGGAGTTTTGCATAATTTAAGCTAAACTGTGGCAAAAAACAGCACCCTTATTTTAGCCATCAAAAAGTGAGTGTTTTCTCGGAGATCTCTGGAGTAAAGATGCACATGGGTGACAAGTGCTAAGATGCAGTAGAGTTCTTGATGAGAGAACCATTGTCTTCAGTCTAATGCATTGCTAGAATATCCTGAGACAACACATATTTCATGTATGTCAGTAGGACTCTCCAAAATTAAAAGTGAAAGGAAAAAGGAATGCGCCAGCAAGGTCTGCTTATTCAGAGTCCAACAATGTAATGTGGGAGTATTCACCAGAGGTTCTTGGAAGTGCAGCTTGCTTTCCATAAACACTCAGTTCAGTGGTGTTTACAGATGTGCTGGGGCCAGGACATTGTGATGCAGCTCTAAGGTTTATTTTATGGTAACCAGAACAGTCAAAGTTGCAGTTGTCTGCATGGTTTGCTGCCTGCTCAAACTGGCATGGAGAAACCTCCTCCTCCAGTTCCTGCCCTGGCAGCCCAGAAGGGCTGAGTGGGCTGAGATAGAGGTTAGCACCCTCCCTCCACTCCACTGCAAATACCTTTGCCAAATTATTCACAGCCAAGGATTCCTGGGTAAAACTTCCATCACCAGGGAAAAAAAAATGAAGTGCTATAAAAGGCTAGTTAATCACTGCACACCCTGCAAGGAGCAGAAGGCCATTCCAGAGTAATTGGAGTTATCTTCATTATTCTTATTTTCAATTACATTTCAAAATCAAATAACAACTTGCCTTTTAGACAGTTTCATGATCTAAATCCCAGTTCTATAATTTTTACTTAGTGCTTACTTACACAAAAGTTCTCCTTGATTGTAATGGCCTCTCAGCTTCTCAGAGAAACTTCCTGAAGGAAAGAAATTGAAAAAGTTCTGCTCTTTGAAACAGCAGAATCTCAAGCTGTCCATACAAATGCACACGTAGTTATTGCGAGTCACCTGTCCTGCTATTTAAATCTATATTCAAATAACTGCTTTTCAGGTGCCACCTTGACACCAATTAAATGCACAGCTGTGCATCTTTTCGTGCACAGGGCTCTGCTGCTGCTGTGCTGTAGCCCAGGCCATGGCTGTTACAGCAGAGTAAGCAGAATGATTCTTAATAATTATTAAACAGTTGATGGAAAAAAATTAATGGCTGCATGTAAACTTTGCAAAGCAGGTGCACAGGCTGGTTGTTTAGTGGCCTTTGTGGAGGTGGTTTTTATCTGCTTCAGGAGCTGGTGTTGTGCTGGAGTGTGCAGGGAAAGTGTCCTCAGAGGTTTTTTGGTTCCTGGGTGCAGTGTAAGACTTGTGGATGTCCTCTGGATATGGGCACCAGGCTGATGACAGTTTTGGGTGAGGTTTCCAGTTGTTTTTCTCAGCTGTCCCTGTGCATAGGAGTCTGCACATACACAAGTGTCTGTGTGTGCATGAAACCTTGTGTCAACACCAACCATCCTGGCAAGGTGGGCACCAGCGAGGAAAGAAATGCTTCTGCTTCTCAAATCAGCACAATTCCATCACTTCAGAAGGCATAGAAGTGATACAGCCTATACAAAGTTGCATGCCTATATTTTCATACCACATGCTCAGTCCCAGAGTCCTCTGGAATCTCTTTTTAGCCTTGCAGGAAGGAAGGGTACTTAGAAAAAAAAAAAAAGAAGGCAAAACCCACAACCAAAACTCTCAGTGTTATTCAATGGAATTCATCCCACAGGACAGGAATTCCCATGCAGGTCAGGGGGAAAAAAATACCACCTCCTTTTCTGAATATCACTTTTCATATGGTAAATCCCTCAGAGTCTTTATTGTGGAATGAATAATAGATTAATCATTCCTCTGTGTGCAATGCTGGGGCTCTCTAATGTCACTGATTATTCTATATTGAATAAATAGTGTTGCTAGGTTGATATGTTTAAGGCAAATGAGATGCTTATTGGTATCCAAGAAGCCAGTTAACAAGATCCATTTTCCTCCATTGACTTCTACTCATGTATTAATGAGGTTCAAAAATGTCTTTTCTGTGTGTATCAGATAAACGTGCCTTTGTTATTCCCAAGAAGCACACAAATATTTGCTCCATTTATGTTTGTATTAATGTGCCACTGAAGCTAAATCTTCAGAAAGGGAATAAATACCATATCCATTAAGCCACTTAAGGGGTGAGTTCTGCCAAACTGTGCTGCACTTGTTGCCATGGCAAATGCCCACATTTAGGGAATTGTGTGGCATCAACTCCAGCATGAAGGACCAGAGGAAGGAAATGTGCTTCACCCTAGACAACTGTCACCTGCATATCTGTATTTAAAAAGTTCCAGTAGCTGAAGGGGCCCTGTATTGAAAGGCAATTTGAGTGTGGGAAGTGGGGAAATGTAGAACAACCCAGAGACCAAGCAGAGGGAGGAGGAGAACAGAGAGCAAACAGAAGCTGTTGGATAAAAGTGACAAACTTTCCTGGGCAAAGGGCTACACTGGTTTTCCCCACTAAACAGGAACAAAGATATTCCACAAAATTGAGTCTTGCATGGTTTTTGTTGTGCTGGTCCCTTTCCCTTGTCCCAAAGTAATTTTCAGTAGGAAATGTGTTTTCTTTTCATTGACACATGAGCTTTTGCATTTTTTCCCTTGACTTTTCCTGCAGTGTCTATGGGTGTCTGGAAAACTATCAGGCTTAGGAGCTGAATTTGGGGAAGTCTATTTAACTTACCTTGAAATCACAGGGAGCATTGGCTGATCTTTTCCATGTCTTGGTGTGATTATTTTTGTTTAACCTGCTTAAAACAGTTTGTCCTGTAGCAACAAAAATGTCAGCAGACTTTCAAGTAGAAGTCTGGAGAATTGCATTTCTGAAGTTTCCAAGTTTAAAAATTAGGGGAAAAAAAGAATGAGAAAGTGTGGAGTCTTTTTTTCTGTGGTTTTACATGACACAATCCATTTTGGTTTGTAATTAAAAAACATCTCTGAATCAGTTCAAATTTTACTGTATTTTTCTTCTATCAAGATAACTGAGTAAATTAACTAAGAAAGGTGTTAAGATTGTTTCTGTGCTGCAACGTTTTACAACGTCATAAATAAAAGTAAAATATTGGAAGTGACTTCCAAGATGGAAGTTCTGGTTGTACTCGAACACTTTGTGTGGTTAGATAAACTGAATGAAAGAAAACTCATAAACATGCTTTAAAAAATAACCCAACAAGGTCTAAAATAAAATCCTGACTGACTTCATGCCTGTTTAGTTGAACATCTTGGCTGGAGAATGAATCACACATGGATGTTGGGACAAGGGAGGAAATATTAATATAGAGGAAAACCAAAATGTTTACTCCTTTCTTCACCTGCCTGGAGCAAATTTCCTGAAGACATCTGTAAATGCTGTGTGGTGGGAAAGCAGACCTGGGCCCACACTGTGCAGGAAGCTCCAGGCTTTGTCTGCAGGGCTGGATACAATAATGTCAGGGTGGTGGCAGAGTGAAGGGCATCTCTATGTATAAATCCAGATCCCTTTTTTCTATTTCTGGTGAGGGGGAAAGGGGAAACTGGGGACCAGGTTGAGGAACACCTGGGAGCCATATGGAATTTACTGATTTTTTTTTTTTTTAATCAAAACTTTGCAGCTCAGTTTCAAACACTGCAATAACTTAATACAGAGTAAAACTTTACTGGATTCAGTGTAATAAAGTCCCCTGAATATTCACACGTTGCCTACAAATGGCAATTGTCTTCTAATGCAAACTGGAGGAATTGCTCTTTCTCTGTGGCCCTGGTCCAAATCCACAAAGTCAGCAGGGGGGCCCCTGGCCTCCAGATCAGGTCTGAAGCCTGGTTGATATCTCAGACCTTCCTGAGTGTTTTGAAAATGTGCTGGGCCAAAAATGATCCCTTCTGCAGACATTGGAATGTTAGCAAAGAGGAGAGGTCAGGCTCCTCCAGCTGATGCTTTTGTTTACAATTCATATTGAAGAAGGGGGTCTATTTTCACTTACAACTTGTTCATACCCAGACTCTTGTGTAGACCTGTCTGGGGACATTCCAGATGATGGAAAAACCATGAGAAGAGTTTTACCACCAACGTGCCCAAATGTCTGCTAAAATATCCCCACACACAGGGAGTCATTGCCAGTCCTGGTTCAGGCTCCTGCCTGAGTGTAATCAGCTTCAGCTCGTTGTTGTTCCAAGCTAAGCTGACTGGTTTGAGCCAGAGGTTTTTCCAGCAACAGAAAAAATACCCTGGTTTTGTTTCCTTGAGTCTTTTATTTCTTGGGTTGCCAGAAAGGAGCCTGTGCCATGCTGAATATCACTGATTACAAACTACCTTTCCAATCCCTACTGTAAAGACAGAACAGCTACATATACCAAAATATGGGTTTAGTCTTCATTCCAAACTGACGTTTTTGTGGCATGGAAGTTTTAGAAATAGTAATTTTCACTCCTTTTCTTCTGATGCCTTATCAGAAGTACAGGAAAGAAAAAAGCAAGACATTCTCACTTCTTTGTTTTCTCGTTGAGGCAATTGGAAGTAACCAGTTTCTTGTAATAAAAGTTGGGGTTTAGGAGACAATTTTAGCTCAGTTTCACATCCAGCTCTGAAAGCTGAGAACATGAACTACATTTGCATCTGGTTTTGTGTGATAGTGCATTTCTTGTTCCACAGTCTGGGGTGTTCCTATCCTGGGAGGTTTCTGAGCTGAGTTGTGTTAAAATCAAATTCTTACAGGAGGCTGCTTTGGTTACTTGAAACTGTGGTACTAAACACAAACCTGCTTAAAGATTTCTGATCATCTGAAATTTCCAAGCCAGTGCTCAACCTGTCAGACCATTTAACTCGCTACCTGCAGCATCTGCATTTTTCAAATAAACTGTTACTGGGCTGGAATCTTCTGTAACTCCTAGAGAGTTTGAAATCAAGTTTTACATGAGCTGGTTTCAGGTGACCACGCAGTACCTGGTTCATAAAGCAGTCCTAGAAAATCACGTGGTGTATTTCCTGAGATGACTGACAGCCTTGCAGATACTTGTGAGCACTTAGCACCTAATGAAAACCAAGCCTATGGAGTGTTCCATCTTACACAGGTATGAAAGGATATGAAAGGGTAATTACACAAAAAAAGGCAAATGTGATTGTGGTTTTTGCTGTAGGGCACAGAGAGGGGAGACAAAACTCCTGGGTCTTTGATTCATTTTTTTTTTTTTAATCTGTATACAATTACGTAAGTCTACTTCAAAGGGAAGCTGGGTATGAAGCAGTAGTTGGAGATTTTGTGATGGAGATCAGCAAATCAATAGGTAGAAGGACACTCAGAGAAAGGTTATTCTGCAGATGAAGTGGTTGCTGCTTATTTTGTTGGGAATATCTTGTACACCTAGGGCAGCAAAGCAAAGGGAAGTTATATCCCTGATTTGATTCCCCAGAAGTGTACAGAATAAATTACAGCTAACAACCAGGTTTAAAAAGAAAATAATAAAAATACAAGGCTGCCACCAGTGTCTTTGAAACCCATACTTTGAGGGTTTGTGCCTGAGAGGCTGAACTTCTGGGCAGCCCACTGGATTCAGCTGGAATGGCACAGAGAGAGAGGGGAAGGCAGGGCTGGCTAATTGAAAACTGGGAGCACTTTGCAAACACTATTACATGAAATGTGAGAAGTGTAACGTGGCAGAAACAAGGCAACGCCTGGTGTAAGCAGCTAATTGTGTTGTACAGAGGCGTGTCAGAGCAGCACACTCTGTCAGAACCTGATCCACTGCCATTCCCAGCCTCCAGCCCCCTCCTGACTTGGGTTACAGCGATGACCATTTGGGTGAGAGTGTCCCGGGGGGGCCAGCTCACATTAACCCAGCATTTCCTCTGTCTGATGTGCCTTTATCACTTTGCAGCAGCTCAGTGGCTCCAGTTATTTTTTTTGACTAATGCACAGCAGTGATTTGTTAAAAGAGAATTTATTTAATTCAGGATGAATATGGGCTTTTATGTTAAAAGCCCCAGCTCGTCTTTACCTGTAAGTGAGGGCAGATTATTTGTCTGCTACCGTCAGTGTCAGCTGGGGGCCAGAAGTGCAGTTTTCCGTAAATATCTTTTAGAGTTCATGGAGGATTATTCAGGGGTTAAGGGGAGCAGGGAAGAGTAGGTTCCATCTTCACAAAGTTACTGAAACAGTCAGGTAAGAATTCCCCAACATCACCTAAACACCTTGACTGCAATCACACACAAACCCCAATATTGGTGCAGTCAGCTGCAGACATTTGATGTCCCCTGCTCTGGTGTGAAAAGAGACTGAAGTTCAGGAAATGCCATCTTTTATTGAAGCGTAGTCCTAAACTTCCTTCAGTTCTATGTCCGTGTTTCCTCTCTGAAAATAGTTGGTATTGTTTGGGGATGGGTTCCCTCATGAATTTAGGGATTGCAAAATCTTGGTTACCAATAGCCAAATCTTAAAACTAGAATACTTGAAGAGTACATGGAACTCCTAGGTTCCTATACTTAGGGCAGAAACATTGAAAACAGAAAAGCTTCTACTCACCAGAAACCTCCCCATTCCCTCCTCAACTTCTGTCCCCTCACAGATAAGTCCTACAAGAGCTACTTTACAGCTGTAGGAAATCTAAGATCTGAGATTGTTCATGTGTTCAAAATACCCTTGGGGAACTTGAGGGAGAGGCAGAGGGATATTCATAAATCTTCTGTTCATTTCTTTCAGCTGCGAAATAAAACAAAAAGTCACAGGAATGAAGATGAGAGTGGGATTTTTGGCAGGTAGAAAGGGCACAGTTGTACTGCTCAGTGTGTATTATTTTACTGGATTGCCCAGACTTCAGAAACTCCTGCCTTCCTGTTGGCTTCTTCAAGCACAAACCTCTTGGCCTGCAAAGAGCTGAGGCCTTGCCTTGCAAGAAGGTGCAGAAACAAAATACTGAGAGCAAGTGACTACAAAATGCTGATCAGAGAGGTGTCCACTGAGGTATAAAACCAGCAGGTTCTTCCTCTGGTTCTTGCCTGTGGATCAAACTCGTATTTTGGAGCAATTTGACACTTCCTGCCACGTGGATGGCTTGGCTGGGCATTGCTGTAAATTATCCATAATGCAACAGTGAGTACTAAAACCAGCCCCAGCAAGGCTGCCGACAAAGAATAAAGTATTTGCTCTCCCTATGTGATTTTTCAAAAATGAATTATGCTATTAAGTGCCAAGAAGAAAATTAGCTATGAGCTTTTAAATTTAAAATGATCCCCTTTTTAATTGTAAAACAGTGGCACTTAACTGCTATTGATCCAACAGAGACACATTAGGGAACAGGGTCACCATAACTGTTAATATGCACTGCTTAGTGAAAGAGCATCAAAGGACATTTTAATGTCACAGACTTTCTTGGGGAGTTTTTAAAGAAAGCTTAAATCGTCCAGCCTATGAATGAAAAGGACATGAGGCAGACAAATGTAGAAACAAATGTGATGGCAATTTTCTGCTAATCAAATCGTAACTCAGGATTGATTTTTAGGCAAAAGTTTATGTCATATAGATTTCCAAGGCATGACGACATTTAGAAATTCAGAGTATGTACTTTTTGTGGATGAGGACTTCATGAAAATGATGATCTGGGAAGGAAGGTTTATTTACTGCTGAAGCATTAGCTGGTTCCAAGTTCTCTGTGGCTGCTGCCTGGACCATTCCTGTTTCATTCCTTGGAATATTTGACTAAACAGGGAACCTCGTCCAAGGGCTTGCAAGTTTTTTAGCTGATGCTACAATGGAACAGCCTAATCTGGAATTCAAGGTGACCACCCAAAAAGTGAAGCTCCATTTCACCTTCCCTGCCCAGCAGTGCCCATGGTTTTGGCATGCCAGCAGCATTAATATCAGTACATTGGCCACACAATCTGTTTCCAGCTGCTAGTGGAACATTTTCAAGAGTTATAATTTTTGCAACTACAAAGTTTTAAGCTGTAAAATTTTCATTATTTTCCTGGTGGGATAATATCCTTGAGAACTCTTTTTTTTGGACTGTGAACTTGAGTTTTACTAGCAGTGCTAACTCAAATAATGTTGTTACATATCTAGCTATACTGTAGCCAGATTTTAGTTAATATTCCATAAATAAGTGGTTTTGGTAGCCTTTTATTCCAAGAACTCCAAAGAAGTGCTTTGAGGAATTCCCCGTGGTTGGTTATTCATGATAGCTTGATTACTTTCATGTTTAAGTTATTGATCTTTTTGCTTTCTTCGTCCAATTTTCATAAGAAAAGATTAAGAGTACAGGGGAGCCTTTGAAAATGAAAATAGGATTTAATTTACCTTTCAGAGAGGGTGTACTGAGAATTCCATCCATCCTGAAGGGGGAAGGTGATGGCTGGGCTCTGTTTTGGTTGCTGTTCAGTGTCCCTTTATACTGAAAATCCCTCAGCCCAGGGGGTGGTGTCACCAAATGGGATGGTGCAGCCCCCTGCCCAAAATAATGGCCTTCCCAGCACAGGGCTACATGGCTATCAATAATATCCTTTAAAGGAGAGAGGGGAAGAGGCAACACTTTAGAAGTATTAAAGTATTTAAATGAACAGAAGGCTGTTTCCTCAGTGCACTAACAACTCACCCAGCGTTGGGAAAAAACCCAGCATGATAAGGGAGGCTTCTTCCATTTAAAATCGAGTAAAACAAGGGCAATTGCCATGCACGAGGAACAGCTTGCTGCCATTTGGGGGCAGCTCAGAGAAACCTTTTATCCACAAAGACCTCGTACGAGAAGTTTGAGTGGGGGATGCTTTTATCCTGCAGGATGGAATTTGATAACTAGGCTCCGTACCTCTTTCACTTGTGGGTTATTAGGTCTCTTTCACTCTTGGGATCACTCCAGTGCATGGTTTGTGTAGGAACAGATAGTTCTTGTCTCTGTTGTGAAGACAGTGTGGTTGTAGGAGCCCTCCTGGGACTTTTATAATGATCAGTACAGAAAACTCAAGTCTATCCTGGAGCGGGAAAGTGCATCGTTTAATGAAAACGTTGTCTGTTATTAATAGAGTGATGGTAGAACTGAGGAAGAAGCAGGCCTGGGGGGCCTTTGGGTCTCCAGCTAAGTGTTTCTACTCTGCTTCTCTCTTTTTTTTTTCTTCCCAACCCCTGGAAAAGAGCAGTTACAGTAACCTGAAGGAAGAGATACAATCAAGAGACAGCCTAGAGCAAGAAAAGGTCTCTGTTGTTTTTCAGCGAGGTCATTTGTAGTTCACAAAGCAAGGTCAGACGGATGAGACTGCTGCAGGCTCTACATGCAGTCACTATCACTAAAAGTTAAATTTCCAATCTTTTCCTTGCATGTCTTGCTGTATTTTGTTGGGGGCTGAACGGGTCTGTTATTGCAGAGCATCTTATCAGCTGTATTCCCTGTAACAAGCAATTCCCTGTGTTTGCCCGACTCCCAGAGTCTTGTTTTCCTGATCATGCACTGGGAAATCAAGGGATAATGGCCCAGGAAAGGGCACGAGTGGGACATTAACCTATAAACTCACAGGAGTGGCATTCAGTGAGCTCCTGTCACAAGTGTGGCTCTCCTTTCTCCTGTTTTTGGCCGTATTTAATTTTCTGTTAATGTCCAGCAGGAAAGTGGGAGGTTCCCATTAATCCGTAGGCAGGAGAGCAGGTCCTTGCATAGCTGATTGTGGAAGGAATATTTGAATTAATTACAAGGTATATCTGCCCCTCCATACAGGGCCTAGTAGAATATAGCCAGTTTCTGAAATCAAGACAAGGTGAGATGCAGACAAGTTCTTATTTGCTGAGATGCAGAAAAAAAAATTAATATGTGCATATACACCTCTCCATTGTATATACCCATAGCTTGCACACATATAGATATATTTTAGTTTTCTTTAGAAAAATTCCTCTGCATAGTTTGAGAAAGGCACTTCCTAACTACAGCATTTTAGTCCCATGCCAGCCCTCTACATATGATAAATTTAAAAGCAATAAGTGACAAACTCCATCACAAGATGATTAATATGTTTTAAAATTGTTTCTTCTGGGCATGGTCAATCCTGCAAGGTGCTGGTGACTGAGGCAGAACACCAAAAGAACTTATGCACACACTTAATTATAATTAGATGTTAGCATCTCTTTCAAAATCAGCACCCTGCAGAAAAATTTTAAAAATGCATTTACATTTTTGATTTTTTGAGTGCTTTCTTGGCTAAGGACGGAGATGTAGGGCATGTATGAATGTGCTCAAAGTTAATTGTGTGTGTTTAAATATTTCGGAGAATGAGGCCAAAGTATTCAGCAGACCTGAGCTTTCCAGGGCTGGATTCTGATGTGTTCCTGTGTGTGATTCCTTCTCCTTTAAAAGGGACTCCTTGAGGAGTTTGGTACCACTCTGGGTAAGGATGTTAGAAACTGGCCCATAATGTTGATAAATCACTTCCAGCAGCTGTTTACCATTAAACTGTATCTAACACACTGCAAATACTGGAAACACACTGGCCCACAAAATATGTGAGAGTGATATTCATGTAATGCCAGATTGTGCACACATGTTAGTGAGCATTTACCCACTGGGAAGTCTCCCTGAACTTACTCAGATGAGTAAGGGCTTGCAAGACAGAAGGGTTGCACAATTAAGCCCTCAATAATTTGATTTATAAGTGAACCACCCTGAGAATGCTCCAAGGGGGTCTCCAAAAATATAATTTATTTTCTTCCTCAGAATATAATTAAAAACATGCTCTCAGAACTATTTAAAAAACAAAAAAAAAGGGATCTGTGGAAGCCCAACACAAAAAGTGAGGATGCTTAAGGGTCAGGGGAAGGCAGAGAATGAAATAAAGGAAACAAAATTTGGGGTAAAACTGCTTGGCAAGAAAGATGAACAGTGTCATTTACAATCCTGTTGTCTCTCTCTCAGGTAGGGTTTTACCTTTGCAGATGAGGTGATTTGAGCTGTTGGGATCATAGAAATTCTAGAGGGTGTCAAAATGTCCTCAGCAGAATCACCTCCCTCATCTGCCCACGCTGCCCATCCTGCTGCAGCCCAGCACAGTTCACTTTCTGGGATCACAGCTTTTATAAAAGAATATTGAAGGATAATCCTGTCCATAAAATATATATTAAAAATAATTTAGACCCTGTTTTATCTTATGTACTCACAGCAAATGCAGTTTAGTCTGACAAAGCCATGGATTTAAGCCTACACATTTCTCACAGAGGTGGGTAACAGACCTTGCAGATGACTGAAAATATCTGAGTGAAGAAGTATTTACAGACTGGTACCATAAACACCTCTTCAAGCACACACACACATCCATGAGATGTAGATTAATAATGAATCCATAACCTGGTATGGTATGGTCAGGCAGGAAGCTTCAGACACAGGTACAACATGCCCTCAGGACAGGTTTCATAGGAACAACTGCAGATGTTTCAAATTGAATTTTTAAATTTTTTTTTTCCACAACTATCTGGTAACAAACCCTTCTGAAAACTGAACATTTCAGGCCATTGTCTGCTGCAGCTCAGCACAGAAATTTTGGTTTGTGCAACAGCTACTCGTATATAAGGAAATAAAGCACAGAGGCTTTCAAAATATATATTGGAGGGGTGCATTTATGTGAGAGAATATGTGCATGGCTGGGGTTTGAGGTGGAATAATAAACCATATGGCCCCCAATCGAGTGCAGAGTTGTAATCCAGGTGTTGTGCTAACTGTTTTAATTGTGCAGTGTGGTTCCTGTGCCCGGGGCTCAAATTGGGAAGGGAATTGGAAGGAAAACAGTGATCCTCTTGTTGAAAAATGTAATTAGTTTCATAAATATAGTAGTGGACAAAGGGGAGGAGGGGTAAGAGGTCCCTTTTTTTAGGATGTTTACACGCAGGTGCTCACATATGCTGAGTATTTATTGTGGCTGCTAAAAGACAACCATTCAAATCCAGAATTCTCAAATTTCTATCCTTTAAAAGGAGAAATACGCATCTCCCTTCTCCCATTCTTGGTCAGGAAAAGCTGCTCTTCCATTTTTTTCCACAGATAAGTAATGTGCAAGGTGATAACTGAGTGTCCAGCTCCCATAGAAAAAACAAAGGGCATTGTTTTTTCCAAGCCAGCCTCTGGTCCTGATCAGTGCAAATGCGCCAAGTTTCCCTCTCTCCAATTTCAGGGTTGCTCCATGCCTGGGACCCTATTTCCCACCAAGGTTTATGATATTTTTTAAGTCAAACTTCAAATGTTTCAAAGAGCTGAGCTCAGTTTTCAGACTGACAGGCTGGAAGAT
This sequence comes from Drymodes brunneopygia, assembly GCA_013400955.1. Taxonomy (NCBI): domain Eukaryota; kingdom Metazoa; phylum Chordata; class Aves; order Passeriformes; family Petroicidae; genus Drymodes; species Drymodes brunneopygia. The sequence goes on from VZTZ01050795.1 coordinate 496,887, forward strand.
CCTCCCATCAACAAAGTTTTGCTGCTGCTCAAAGCATTCCCTGAATTTTGCCATGCTTCTTCCCAGAGTGCTCTTTGTCCCTCACTCATCCCTTAGCCAAGCCAGACACAGAGAGTTTCTCTTCTTTCTCACAGCATCACCTGATTTCTTCCTGCTCTGTGTCATTTCACCTGCTTGCCTTTTACACAGACCTCAGGACAATAGCAACCAAATTTTTTGCTCTGTTCCTGCATCCATCACTTTTCATTTAATCTAAATTCCATTGTCAAAAGGGGAAGAAGTTTTCAGCAAAGCTTCCTCACAAAAGATCACAGATTCAGATTGATGCTAATGTGTAGTTAATTTGTTTCAGTGTTGTCAACTTGTTTGAACTGCAGAATGTCTTCCAGAAAAAAAAAAAAAAANTAAGAGTAAGATAAAAAAAAAAAAAAAAAAAAAAAAAGATGAATATTTAGATGCTACTTCCAGCACTTGAAACTATTTCAGCTGTTCAGTTCAAAATGCTTTGTTAATTTACCTTGAGGGGGGTTGTTCTGGTTTTATTTGTGCTGATTCACCAAATTACAGAAATCTCATTTCCTTGAAGTGCTTAGGCAGGACAGCTGAACATGTCAGACTATGAGGCCTGATAATCAGAAAGTCATTTTCTCACTTGCTTTAGGATGTGTCCCAGGGGAAGTGCTGAACCAGGACATTTGTAAGGGAATTAGTGAAGTGGGCACCACTTCAGGTGTGTCAGTATTGGATCAACTGGTGCATAGTGAGTGCTAATCTATCAGATTATAAACTGTCTTTACATAAAAGAAAATGCATCTCTGGAAAAGCTTGTGAGGTAGATCTGAAAAAAGAAGAAATAAAGAAAACGTTCCATATGGTTCTTGGAAAACACCCACAATTTTATATTGCTGAAACAAAATTATTGCAGAATATTTGCAGTGCCCAACTATAGGAATAAAGCTGCTTAGAATAAAGGAAAAAAACTTGGAGAGCAAACAGCCAGCAGCATTTGGAAGAAAAATTGCAGCCTGTGACCCTTCTTAGAGTCTTCTTGATAATAAAGAGTGCCTTAGCCTGGCAGCCAAGCAATGAAAAAGAAAAAAAATGAAAAAAAAGGGGGGGAATTGTAACCAAAGAAAAGACCACATTGCAGATGCCTTTAGAGAAGACACAACTTACATCTGCCTTCAGGATCCAGAAGCTGTGGAATGTCTGGAAGGGGGGGATATTTTTTTGGCAGCGTTACCTGATCCATGTGTCAGGGGAAGCATTAACACCATGCTTCCATCCCTCACAGACACAGACTGATGGAAGCAACATTCCCATAAACAAATCACAAGGGGCCACCTCACTCTGCTCTCGTTGCTTCCAAGCAGGCACATCCCACAAAGCTGGGTCTGGGCAGAGCCAGGCAGGACACAAACAGTGCATTGACACTTCCAGCAGCCAAGACTGTCACATTGCTTGTGCTGTTTTTTCCAGTGTGCTGCAGTTTATGGGCCTCCTTTGTCATCAGACACATGCTGTCAGCAGAGCTTTCCAGACAGGAACTTTTCTTATGTAATATAAGTTTGTTTAAAACAATAAAGCAGGACTAGGATGTCAAGGGAACCACAGCAGATTGCCAGAGAGAATCACATTTGAGGAAACCCTTCTAAAGAAATCATGTTTACCTTTCATGTGCCTTCCATAATGTCTTTTGCTCTGTTAATTACCAGTGTAATTGCTGTCTTGTAGCTCATCTTCCCTCAGACGAGCCTGCAGTGAAGCTGTAAAGGGGAGTGATGTAATTCAGACTTTTGCACAGCAGCTTTCATCCCAATAATCAGAAAGCAGCGTATCAATAAGAACTGACTTCCAAATGGGGAAAGGCATTGCATGTTTATTTAGGGAAGCCTCCAAATTTTGCAAATCTCTGTAGGAAATTGTACTCATAAAGCAGATTTTGAAGAACAGTCAGGCTTGGAGGGACATGAAAAGGTGTGAACAGAGAGGGATCACCAACACCAGACAGCCCTGAAACTGCTGCTTACTTCTGTCTGAACATCCAAGCAGAGTCTCTACTTCTACTGTAATGGTTTTAAACTCTTCATCCCACACAGGCAAACTGAGGTGTGCATGCTAAAGATCATAATGAAGCACTGGTGGGGCCAGAGAGAGCCTGCTTTGCAAACCTGCAAGGTGTGCAGGCACAATGCAGCTCACTGATTATAATCTCCTCTCCACTTTGGTTGTGGGATTTTCCCCTTGCAAAATAACCTGTCATATCTCTGGATTTGAAAGCTGAGGAACTGGGGGCTGGGATTGGATCCATGGTTGTTTTAAAGCAAGCAGCTCTATTCTTCTCAGAGTGGGAGAAATTTATCCCAAAAGTATTTGGGATGAGGTGCTGCTCGGGACACAGTGGGACCATGTGCAAGTGATCCCATTGGTAGTACCAAAGCAGTGCAGAGAACAGCTAAAATGAACAGGAAAGCAGCAGTGCCAAGAGCTTGTTTGGAGAACATTAGCAGTTTGTGAATAAATTGCAGCATAGTTTGGTGGCTCAGAGTAAACGTGGGAACAGCAGAGTGAGGCACAGGGCTGTTGTATCACACCACCCCAGCAGCAGAGCTATGTTGTTGTTGATGATGTGTGTTAGCAAGCAGTCTGCAAGGGGAGGCTCTGTCAAACACCCTGGGATTTGCATCCACACTACCCTGGTTTTGAGGGGCTGCTTTTGGCTTGGCTCTTTCCAGCCCTGTTAGCAGCTGGAGTGCAGTGGGTGCACTCGTGGCACAGCTCTGCTGCTTTGGATTCCTCCAAGAGGAGAGGATGAAGCTGAAGCAGCCCAGGCCATTCCCCAGCTGCAGCCAAGGCACAGTAAGGAGGATTAATCAGAAGCACACTCCTGAAACCAACTAAAATGCTAATGTGCATCACTCATGCACTTGGCATCACTCAAAGGTCTTTTATCACTGCGGCTGAAGCAGCACAGCATGGGCAGTCACTGGGGTGCCTGTTCCCCAGGGACTCTCAAACTGGTAAATTCAGCCATTCAACATGTGATACTGGGGCAGAATCTTGGGTGCTCTGTTCCTGTAGGTTTGAGAAACACGAGTGGGTGGGTAGGGAAAAACCCTCCAAAAGGGTTTGACCCTTCTGAAAGTGAAGGCTTTAAAAAGAGGCTGCAGGGAAGCCAGAGGGAGACCATAAATACTCTGGCTCACACTTTAAGAGACACAAAATAATCCAAACACAAGGCAGAATACCATGGGCATCATCTGATCCATTCCTCCCCAAACAAACTGCTCCCTCCCTTGCACAGCAGTCTGTGTGTCTGTGGTCATGAGGTGATGGTTATGAAGTTTTCCCACTTGCACGCTGCTTTTTACAATGGCAAGAAGAGCCACGGGGTTTTTTTCACAACTTCACTGCAGGTGACAAAAGTTCAGAGCCATGAATGGCACTGGAGAGATGAAAGGAAACAGCCCACGTGTGCCTGCTCACCCCACACTTGGTGCTGCAGAACAGGAAGGTGCACCTCAGCCACCTACATACAAGGGCAGGTCCAGCTTTCACCCACAGCCTTGACTTCACTGCTGCATTCCACACAGAGTAAAAATACCCCAGGTTCTTAGATTACACGGCGCTATTTATAATCTTTGTGTGATGCCAGACATGTGCATATATCAGTGTGACACTTTCAGAAAGCAATGCTGCTATTTTAGCAGCTCTCTAATGAACAGCGTGGGCAAAGCCACCTAGGCAAGCTGATTGAGAAAAGTGTTGGGGAGGGAGGGCTGTGGTGGTCTGCTGGGTGTTGTTTGTTGCTTTTTTTTTTCTTTAAGTATTAGGCTTTTTTTCTCTTCTTTTTTTCACACTTTGTTGCCATTAAGAATAATCTTAAATGGCCTCTTTCTTCCCTGGCAGCTCTCCCCCCACTCCCAGGCAGCACCCCTCCCCCAGATGTCTTGATTAGTGGCTGTGTGTATGCTGGTCAGATTCTGGGATTAATGATGGCTAATTTGTCTGAGGTTGGTACAGCCTAGCCAGCAGGCTCTCTACCACCAGCTTTTGCTGCCATATGGGTAGAAGCAGCTGTTTCAATTACTTTCTGTGCCCAGATGTGTCAGACGAGACACCAGCGCTCGGCGGGGTTCGCTCAGCCGCTCGGCAGCTAATTACTTCAATCGCGTGTCGGAGCATGATGCTGTACACTGCAAAAGGGGGATGAGCACAGCCGAGTGCCAGCTGTCAGTGCAGCTCACACCCAGCCCAGCCTGACAGGCTGGGGCTGCACTGCAGCTTCAGCTTCCTGGGAACCTTAATACACGCAGAGGATGTGGCTGATGGTGGACCCGTGGCTGCTTGTGCCCCTCTGTGTGTGTGTGCTGTTGTTGGGGGGAAATGTGTGCTGGGTGGTGAAAACTGTGGAATATCTGCTGTGTGCACACACAAAATAACCTCCTAGCTCTGCTCCCTTCAGAGTTTCAGACACTTGCACCAGCTGACCACTTCCTCAGGCTGTGCATATGAAACCTGTTCTGTTGTGGTTTTTTTTTTTTTTCCCTTCCTTCTCACTGGCACCAGTGTAAATTTTGAGTCATTGCGTTTAAGTTAATGCAGTTCCACTGACACAAGGTGAATGTGACAAGGGGGTCAGGTCCATGGAATATCTGTCAATCAGTGTGACAGTCTCATTCTAGATCCTAGTGGCCAGACTCAACAGCTCTGCTTCTAGCCTCTAGTTTAACTTTCAGCATCCTTTCAGTGTCACTCCCTGCTTCATCTGGTGTTCATTGTCCCAGGTGGCAGAACCACGTGGGAGTTTGGCTGGATCCTTTTCTGCTGAAGACTTCTTTGCACTTGACAATGTGATGGCCCCATACTTTAAAGAAAAGCCATTAAACATTGCACCAGCTCTAGGATACTGATAAACCAGTAGACCTGGGTTGCTAGAATTTCTTTGTGGTCGCTGAAATTCCCAAGAATTATTTTCTTATGCTGAAGTTTAAATTATTTCCAAACATGTTCAATCTGGGGAGATAAATGAGGCCAGAAAAAGCAGTGCTTAGGAGTTTTGGCCATGTCAGCTTCCCAGACATGCTTGCCACGATACAGCAAATATTAGCAGTGGCACAGTGGAAGTGAGACAGTTCAGCAGAGAAATCAGATGACATCCTAGAATCATATGCAGGTTGAATTAAGCCAAGAAGTGGGATTAGACACAGAGGGTCTCAGGAAAAGCAAACAAAAAGTAAACAGTCCCATTGCACTACCAGTATTTCTACTTCCTTTAATACCATACCATTTTTTTTCCTCTATTCACTTAAGCCCTGCATATATTCTATTGGTTTAAATTAATATTTTCATTTTTCATGGTATAATTCCCTGAATACACAATCCCTGAGTGTAAATTAAAATCAAACCTGTGTTATCTGCTAGGTGAGAGCCTTGTGAAAAGGTTAATGGTGCAATGACTAATTTCAGAAAAGTGTTGTGGTCAGCTGTGAAGTGATCAGTGAATCCAATGGATATTCAAAGTAATAGAGCTGGTGGAGAGTCAGGGATGGGGGACGAGGTGGGAGAAAGAGTGGGGGAAGAATCTGTTATAAATACACTTCTTACACCAATTACTACCAGCAAGTCTGGAAACAAGTGCAGAGCAAAGCATTTAATGCAACACTATTGGCATTTTGGGCAAATACTCTGTAATTTGGAGTAGTTACTAACATTATCATCATCATCATAATACACGTATTTAGGAAAAATAAACATTTGTTTTGTGCTAATTCTATGGTAATCAGGGTGATTGTACTGTACTTAGCTACTGTTTGTTACCATGGTTATTTCTAGTGGTTCTTGGTTATTAATGTCCTGGAAGATTCAACAGAGCCTTCAGTGCTGTTTCAGCCTGCTCTCCTCCAGTAGGCACAAGTGAGATATCTGGGGGTTGGGGTTTGGCTTTAGGGTTGGTTTGGGTTTGGGTTTTTTTTATATTCTAATGATCTGCCACAGAGCTCTGTAAGCAAAAATAGATTTGCTTCTTGTCAGACGAACACCAGACAGTGGCTCTTCGCTTTGCACCAGTCTAGCAGTGTGAAGGGCCTGGAACTGAGTGCCATCTCTCCTCACTAGTAAGCTTTATTTATATTGCCAGATGGGTGCAGAGAAGGCTTCATGTGAAGAGAATCAGCCTTCCCCATGTGTTTTCTGTGGTCTATAATCTCATAAAGATGGACGGTGTAGCAACATTCTCACAAGTGAAGTAACGGGTGGCGCAAAGAACAGCCATAGAAACACATTTTTTTTAATGCATTCTAGGAGCTATTTTTAGTCCTCCCAGTGAATTTTTAAAATCTCAGTAGTGTATTGGCACATACCTACTTCCATTTAGCGTGATGGACATATTTGTTTGGGAATTAAGGCTCAGATTTAACAAGTTTCTGCTGCTGATCTGCGATAACCAACCGTGTGCGTGTGTGCTTTTTACGAGGGTGACCGGGGCTCAGGCAGCACATGACCGTGACAGCCTGTCACTTAATGGGCTGTAACCTTTTCCTGAGTCCATGCTTTACCTTCTAATCCTATTTTCCTGCTCACTTTCTTATAACTTCCTATTTTGTTCCATGGGGAATGTGTTGAGAGAGTGTGTATAACAATTGAGCACCACTTTACCAGACACTGCAAGCAGTAGCTTGTGTACAGCTAGTTTGTTTGAACTGCTTATCATAGCTCTGAAGGCAAGCCCAGATGAGAAAGATAAAGTTGCATGTTAAAATGTGTGGATCCAACAACCTCATTTTCCAATTTTTTTTTTCCACTTAGGTGTCTATAACACAGTAAAGTTTATAGTTCAGGTACTTAGGGTACTATTTTTACACTGTGACACATTGGAATATTTTGGGAATGTAACATGCTATATGAAAGACTGATGGGGCTCTAGACACCTCCAGACAGGAAGGAAAAAAGGAAAAAATTGTGGCAAAACACCTTTGTAGAGATTTATTCCTGATGCAATGCATGGGATGTCCTTGGAAGCTGCATAGTTGCTCTTCAGCTAAATGCATCCCTTCTTCACTGGTTTCACTTAATGTTGCCCACTGGAAAAGTCAGGTTAAATTGTGCTCAGTAGGACTGCTGATTGTATCTGGGCATATTTGATAGGTAGGCTGAGACCTGAATTGGATCAAGTTTGGATTTGAATTGGGGGGTGGCCAAATCCAAGTTTACCATTCTATTTCCAGAACAGAAAAATGGTGATAACAGGCAAGAGGGGGATGATGGCAAAACTTTTCTTCATCTTTCTCACTGTGTTTAGCTACACAAACAGTAAAACAAGAGCAATTTCATCTTTTTTATTTTTTCACCTATGGAGGTCTGACTCCAACATCTGTACTCATGCCCACCTGATGTTTTAATGTGGTTTTCCAAGTGTTAAATTGTGGCCAAGACTGTAGAGATTGTCCCCAGGTTCAGGCAGTTATGAAGGTCCCAGTTCTCCCACCATCAGCTGACTGTCAATCTATTGAAAGTGGTAAGTTACAATAATGGAAATAAAATCAACTGTAAGTCCAGAAGGGAGTCAAACCTGTAGCTGGAAAGGCAGAAACTTCAGCCACAGGAAAGAACTGTCAAAGTCTCTTCACAGATGGAGCCTCAGTGGTGCAGCAGAGCTTTCAGCTCCCATGGACTTTGTCTTAACTGAGTCAGACCTCCACAAATGAATTGTCATTTCCTGAAAGAGATTGAAGTCAGAAGTACAAATGAATTGCATAAATGTGACAACATTGAAGCCTAATAAGCAGACAAAAGAATGGAAAGCTTCCCAGAAACGTTCCCTGGGGAGAAGTCAAGAATTATCTAATGTGGATAAATAGGTTAAAAGGATATCCACATCTTGAGTTTTGATAAATTTAGGATTGACAGGTTGAATGAGGAAGAGGTAGCCCTAAGCAGAAGCTTGTATTTAGGGCGAGATGTCAACTGAGGGAAAAACAGGCTCAAAGCTGAGGCGTATGATTTAATCAAGGAATCTGACAGACTCACTGAAAACTCCTTAGATAAGACACTGGAAATAAAAGAGACAGTGTCAATAAATGCATTTGACTCTCATACTTGTTCCTGGAAGCAAAGCTTTACATTGGAAAATGGAAGTTGAGACCACATTCAAAAGTTCCTTGTATCTGCCTTGTGGAGCAGCACAGACAATCAAAATACGGAGATTTATTTTGATATTGAGAGAAAAATTATGACCAGGAAGAACTTCACAGAGTTATCGTAAAACCTAAATAGAGAGATGGGTCTTCTCTCTGTGGACTTTGTAGCACACAGATGAGGTTGCATGGGTTTGGGTATGGATTGCTAATGCAAGTTGAGCTATAAAACGAAGCAGGTGATGTCAAACCATGACAGAAACCAGATAGGCCCAGTTGGATTTGGGCATAATTTGTTCTGTGTTCATTGAAGCCTCTCAGCTAGATTTATGGAGGCTAAATGGCATGGGAAAGCTTGCACAATGAGTCAACAGTAAATTCAGGATTTGAATATTTCACGGCTTTGTTCCCCGTCCCTGTGGCTCATAACATATTTACTTGTATTCTGCTGCAAGAAATGGCTTTTGATACAGGCCTCTATGAAAAAGGCATCATTCAGGGATGAAAGAGTTAGTTTGGAGGTTTCTCTTGGTTTATAGTTCCACAGGAAAGTATGGGGAGTAAAAAATTACTGTCTCATACAACATTAAATCATGAATTAATGACCTTTAGAGCTGAGTTTGTAACATCACAATAGAACGTGCTTTTGGAAAAACAGGTCAGTCACTTTGTGCAGAGGAGAAGGATTGCCAAGTCCTCAGAAACTGACTGTGTGACACATAAAAGTTGAAGAAAAACACAGGTGAAAATGCAGCCATGGAATCCTGTTAAAAGAAGAGAAAGAATGGGCTCAATGAGTGGTTCAGTGCAGCCTCTCCGAGCAGGGAGAAAGGGGGATGCCAGCATTCTTAAGTTACTCATAAAAATAACATTAGTTTTTCTTCTCTGTTTTTACGATTGAGGAGGGAGATTCTCTGGTATCTCAGAACTTCCAGAGCTGGCAGATAACTCAGAGAGCTCTTTGAATACGCTGCTGCTCCAAGAACAAGACAGGAACCATCAAGATAATTGTCTGATACAAATCTTTTGTTGGAGTAATAGATTTTGTACTGTCACGATTCCTGAATTATAGCCATATGTACTAGTGAATGATGAAACATGTAAATGGTAATTCATCATTAACTCTGTGTATGAGAAACTAAATTATTCTTTTCAGTGCTGTTCTTGTATCTGAGACATGATACATTAGGCTGTGCTGTAATTTATAGGCACAGTGGAATCGGCCAAAAAGTTGTATTCTCTTCCAACACTTATAGTTTAATATTTAGGCTTCTCCTCCCTCATTCATTCAATTTTTATTTAATTGTAATTTATTTCCTCAGGGAAAATTAGGCAGTGTGGCCGTGTTCCAGAAAAATGGGGTGCAGCTTAATATGGTAATTTTTGGATTTGTCTAAAAGTTTTGGTGCCAATAGCCTGTGTAATTTTGAGGAAATCACTCAGTCTTTCCATGTACGCTTTGAGAGGGAACAATGATGTAAAACTGTGTCACAGGGGCTCCACTTGAGGTGTGTTTAAGGATAATTTAAGGAGTTTTCTACCTCCTTCAGTCCCTAATCAGCTTTATCAAAGTTAAGAAGGCCTGGGGAAAAAAGGGAGAGAAGTTCTACTCAGGAATTAAATACCCCTATCTGGGTAAAAAAAAAATCAACATTTTGTATTTTAAAAACATCCCAATTTCTACCTTTGAAAACCTTAATTTGGCTCTCACTGTTCCATTGCATTAATTCATTCATTAATTGAATTCCTTTAAATGGAATGTGGCCTTTCAATCTGTTGAAATGTGGTGCTGGTGGGGCACTAATGCTGAGGCAACAGAGATAAAGATCAGGAATAGCTGCTGGTTTGTGTGCCCCAAATTCTGCAACCAGGAGAAGAAGAAAGGCCTGGGAAAGGTACCCAGATAAATGAAACACCACCTCAGAAGTGGCTGTGTGGTTTGACTCTGTTTATTGGCATTGTTCATGCTGGCCTGCTCTCTGCAAGCCACAGCTCACACCACGGGGAGCAAAGAGATGGCAAAGGCTTTCTGCATTTCCATCCAAGTGATAAGAGCAGATGAAATTAAAATCAGAAACAGACTCTGTGCTGCAGCTTAAAGGCCAGAGGAGGGGCAGGGTTAGCATTAATGCTCAAGAAACAAGTCTTTATATTTGGGTTTTTCTGGAAATAAGTTTTCTGGTTGCAGAGAAGTTTTCCCCAGCTCGATGTCCATTTCCAATGTTTTTTTTTTCCCCTCTTGCTACATCTGCAAAACATAGAAGTGCTGTATTGTTTTATCTCCCAGGGAAGATATCCTTTCTTCTAGATGTAACCCAACCTCTGAATGACTTCAGAGCTCAGATTCCTGGAGGTGTAGTGGATATATGGCAATCCAGGCCGTAATTTACAATAAACCATCCTCTGACACCACTTCCATGACCTAATGCTGGAAGCATGTTCTTGGGGAGCCTGCCCCACACTGCCAGGGTGAGAGAGCCTCACTGTGTCATGGTAAATATTTTATTATTTATCCTGTTGTGGTGGTTTCAGATGCTGCCACAGACGTTTTCTCGATTTGTGTTTCTGCCTGGACACGTTTCCTGATATCCCTCCTGGAATAGGCAGATGTTCCTAATGGATGAAAAATCCAGTGTTTTCAGCATACAACAGCTTGTTTTATTATCCTTACATGCTGAAGAAGCTTTTCATCTCTCGAGAACGCAGTTCAAATCCTGAGCCCAAAGTATTAAGGAAAGTGAGCAGAGCTAGAGAAAAAAACCAAAAAGCATTCATATTTTTCTGTATAAAAGAATGATTGGGTTGAGAATGTTTTCTGCATTTCACTTGAGGTGTCTTGTTGTTGTTATTCGGGGGGGTGTGTCTGTATTTTGGGGACAAGCAGTAGCTTATTTTCACCCCAAAATCAGTAATTTTGAAAACATGGCTGTTTCATCATGAAGTTGCTCAGTAAAGTATATGGCAGTGGCCTGCAAAATTAACAAATACTTTCAGATCAAGAGAAGAAAAGCTGTGTAAAATGACAATATTTGGAATGCACGACCCTGCAAATATTCTCATTGAAGAGCATTTTTGGGACATTTATGACTCTTAGTCTTTTTGCTCAGTGTTCTCCTGTAATTTTGGGGCAGGTTACATAACTATCCTATGATTCACCTCCTGCATTTATTAAGGGTTTAATGATACAGGAGTAAGTGGTTTCCTTCACTGGTACAAATTGCAAGATTTAATCCATGGCTGTCTTGGAAGTCTTCAGAAGGCTGGGAGTGCTTTTCATTGCTATAAAACATTGCCATGTAATGATCTTTAAATCATCTGCTTTGAAAATCAATTAACCAAAAAATATACCAATAAGAATTATCCTCCCTGGGTTACTCACAGGCATCTTTTGCCAGAGACTTGGAATTGCAAGAACAATGTCAAGGAAGGACTCTGCAGAGGTGAAACTTCTGAATTTCCTCTGTGAATTGTGCTAATATGTATCTATAGTGCAGCAGATATTTTTGTGTGGGAGATATACCTTAAAAAGTATATTTTACACATGGCATTTTAATACAAATGCTTAAAAAGTGTGTAACTCGAGCAGACCTCCCTTAGGAGATCTCTTTTGGCAAAGTAAAAAAGCCCTGTTCTAGCATTACAAAATCCCCACAGATAAATTTGAAATATATGTCCCTTCCAGTGTTTTGACAGACTACAACTGAATTACTGGGAATGAAAGAAATCCAGGGGGTAGAAACTGGAGGGGAGGGGACTACTTTCACTTGAGGGATGTTTTCTCTCCAGCCCTGGGCCTGATGATGCCCAGCTTCATTTTGGTGCTCATCATCACTAATCCTTAGCACAAATGAATAACTGCACTTCTAAACAATCAAAGGTTAAAGACAACTCAGCCATTCATGTGATCTCATTATGCTATGCTGATTGCAGTGCAGCAGAGTTATTTATAACCTCAGTTCATAAAGTTGGATTTCCAGTAAATGAGTTCCTTTTCAAAGGTTAAATATTTATGTCCTTCTTTTTCTGTGTGAAACAGTCTATAGTTAGGAATGTGCACTAATGAACCATCACAGCCATCTTCAAGATGATAAATAAAAAAATTTTGAGTTGGTATTGTGGCTCCCAAGGCTACTTCTTGCTTAAACTGCTTCCTACTGCTCCTGTGTGGATTTTCAAAACAGATCAATGCCATGGCAAAGACTTTAAACCATTAGGTTTATAAAGCCAAGCTTAGATTTGACTGAGTGTGCAAAATTGTAATAATAAAAATAGTAATATCCTCTATCTGCTTCTCTTCTACTGAGCTCAAAGGGCCAAAGCAGTTATCCCTAAAGGACAGTAATATAATAAATTCTTTCAGCCCTTTTCAGCTCATGGGCTATGGACAAGTGTTTGGCACTCTCAGGAGGGGTAGGTGGGAGATCAGGTGTTGTCATTCTTTCATCCATCAATTAATTCCAATTTTGACCCAGCACTCTTTGCTTCATTGATTACTGGACTTGCAGCTCTTGCCCAGCATGGTTGGGACACAGTTCTCTGAGGCTACCAAGAGTGCTTTCTGTTTAAAATAAATCTGTGTATAGCGAGCTAAGTTGCACATTCATCATTTTAAAAAAATATAAACAAGTAGAGGCCTTTGTGCAAGACAAGTATCCTGTTACTCCTGTCCTGTGAGAAGATACAGAGAGGAAAAAATTGATGCATTTGTCTTATGCTTATTATGCTGATTTCAGATTAAAAAGTGTATTAAGTAACACTTGCAAAACCCAACATGAAAAATTCCTGTAGTAAAGTAGAAAAACATTAGTATTCAAAAGGCATTCGAGGCATCAAGGCATCCTGCAGTTACATGACACAGATGTATTCATGCTGTAGTTTACTTGTTCTGTGTTTTTCTGGTCTCATGGTGAATTTTTTAAGCAGTAGATATTCGCATGGTTAAGATCTCTGTCATATTTGTGCTTGAAAGGCAAGTCTTGGTATTCCTTACATGTCCCACTTGGAGGGCCTGTCTCTGCAAACAGAGCATTCAAACCCCCCAGCAAACAGGCTCCCCTAAACCAACCCAGCTGTTTTCCAAAATACTTTCTCCAGGTTAAGTCTCCAAGATCAGGGGTTTTCCAGTCCCAATCACTTCTGTACTTTTCCAGCCATTCTGTAATCTCTGCATCCTGAATCCAAGGAGGAAAAACACGGTGAAACTTCCAGAGTCACCAAGATCTCTCACTTGTATCCCAGTAGCTTCCCCTGATGCAAATCTGTGTGGAGTAAAGACTGTTTCAGCTGGGATGATGCATTTATAGGCTGCATGGATAGACAAAAATCCCAGTAATGGAGGTAAAATCAGTTTGCTGGGGCATGGATATAACAAATTCTTGCTGTCAGAAATCCTTGATCTGGAGAGGGTTTGGTTCTGGAGGTATGACACTGTGGATGTGAGAACCTCAGTGAATTTTCTTCCCAGTGTTTCTTTCCAGCTGCCTTCCTCCCCCACAAAGGCCCTTTAGGTCTTTACTTGACCACTTCAAGTAGATCACATTCAACCTTTTGGGACTAGCATGACCCATGGAGATGTGAAATATGTGTAACCATTGTGCATCTTTTTTACTGAGGCAAAATATTCATGCCTAATCCTGCTGCTAAAGTCTCTGGGTAACAACTTTGCAGTCAAAGCACCCTTGAATTCTCCCTTTTCCCTCTGCAGAGTCAGGGATGGGTGAGCCAGGAGAGGTGGCTGCAATTATCCACCTATCATGAGGTGGCAATCCCAGCAAATTATGAAATCCACCCTGCCAAGGCCACCGCATGTTTATAGGAAGACATCCAATCTCAGGGTCAATTGCATGGGACAAAAATAATTCCTGGGTTTCTGTGTGGGCAGGGGATAAGAGTGGCATCAGTCATGTAGTTGGTGTGGGACTGACCCACAGTCTTTCCAAAGCCTTCTTTGGAAAAATAGTAACCCCCATTGAAATATCTCTTGAGGGACTGTTTTACTACTACTTTTCCTCAAATCTGAAAATTATGGATGAATAATGATCCCCCCCAATTGCCCTTCACAATTATGATACAGCCAAAGAAGTTAATAAGTCACCTCTGCAGCCCCCCCCTCCCTTCCCTGTACAGACATTTTTTACCACATGGGTGAACACAAAGAAATAATCAGATAAGAGATTTTTCTTCTAAATTAGGCCTCTTGTTTGTAAACTGAAAGAGTGCTAATGCAGTTCAAACTCAGCTGTGTGCCACATACGCACACTCGGCCCAGGAGTATTATAAAGAGTGGGAGAATAGGAGGTTTTGTTCTATTCTTCGGTCTCTTTCTATATGAGAGGGCCATTCATTCAATCCCTATGCTTCTCTCTCTCTCTCTATTTCTCTCCATAATGCCAGCATTAGCTGCAAGCTGCTAGCTGTAAAAGTGCTTTGATGTTGACCTCTCACTGCCATTGACAGACCCTCATTGGTGGGTGAGTAGAAGAGCAATAAGGGCATGTGTGGGAGAAAAGAGGATGAAAGCCTGGACAGCTAGGAAGGGATAATATGAACAGATTCCTGCCTGTTCACTTAGTTTCTTTTTTTTTTTTTTTAACTGGGTCTTCTGATTACAGAGGTTACGAACCAGTAAAACTTCAGAAATGACCACTGAAAGCCTGCTGTACATGAAGAATCAGATAATTGTTCCAGCCCTTGCCTTGTAAAATTAAATCAAGCCATGAACTAGGCAGGAGCGCATAGGGGAGCTGAAAACATGTTCCTGTTGAAGGCAATGAAATAGTAGGGTTTTGTGAGATACATACAGTAAAATCACAAGGGTGAGGAGCATGTCAGTGCCATGGGGGTAGGGGCCATGGAAGCGGAGCTGCCTGCTAATGATGTTGATTATTTTGTTTCTCGTCTCATGCCAAAACCTTAAGCACGAGTCTTGGGCTTTAAAAGGATGAGAACAGCAAGGTGCAGAAAGAGGCCAGGAGGACTCGGAGGGGTTTGTGCCCTGGGGAGCACCCAGGGATGTGAGCTCAGCAAATCCCGCCTGCTGCTCCCCACGGGGTGCTGCAAGTGCTCCCAAATTCGCATCACAGCAGGGCCCCAAAAGCAGCTTTGCACCCTCCAGAGAGAGCTGGGAGGCTGAGGGGACAGGGACAGCCCCGTGGGCCACCTGGGCCCCCAGGCAGCTGCTTGTGAGAGCTCAGGCAGCCCCGCTGGGAAAGGCGGGGAAGCCTCGCTGCTGCCGGGGCCCTATTGAGGCAGGACGGCTCCAGCCACTTCACCTCTGCTCTCCCCTTCACCTCCCTCAAAGCTGGGCTTGTCAGACTAATAATTAAGCCCTAAGGCTCTAAGCTGAAATGGCCAAAAGGCTCTGCGGGGCCAATGGAGGGAACAGGAGGGAGGGAAAGTTCACACAAATTTGTATTGGAAACATTGTTTTGAGTTGCGATCTGAAGGAGCAGCAATCGCAACAAAGCTGCTCCCTGCAGGTCCCCTCTGCTCTGAGCAGCAGCATCAGATCTTCTGCTCCTTTGGGAGAGAAAGAAACCTGCTCTGCCTCTGCTTCTCTCCCTGCTGGCAGCATTAGGCCAGCGGGGCTGTTTAACTAAGGCAGGTGAGCTGTAGATCATTGGTTAAACCCGGCCTATCCCACTTGCAGCACAAGTTCTGTCACATTGGGTAACCCCTGCCTGGAACAAAACTGGAACCAGTTGGAGAATTGGGGGATTGGGTAAAGCAGGTGCCCATGTTACAAACTGGGATGCAACAGCACATCAGCAGTGTCAGCATTCAAATCACACCCTGCTCCAAGCACTTGAATAAGAAAGAAGCCATCACTGCTGTGATCTGGATTTGATTTCTTCTTTAAAAATTAAAAGGTATTCAGCACACACTTTTGGAGCAGAGGCTCTTCACACATTAATCCGTTAGAAAGAAAGAAATCTTTCACTGAATGATTAAAAATGTTCACATTTTGGAGGGGACAAACTTCTCCAGCACTTTTTGCCTTGCCGTCTGCATTCGCTATAAGGGAACTAATTCTCCAGTCAATTTCACAGATGGTTTCCTGTCGTTGCTATACAATTCTATTTATTTGATAATAATTTTATAAGACTTTTCCAGAGGGATTTGGAATTACACATTCAGCTTGTAGCAGTTTTTAAAAGGTGTGTGAATACTGCACTCAGTCAAAACTTCCTTGCCTAAACTTTTTAAATAGAAAATGGATTTTCAATTCAAGAAATCTTGCCAGAAGTGTCTTGGTTAAAGTTTTTTCAATGCATTTTTCTGCATGTAAAGGGAAGTGTATATAATCCTTTCTGTTCTGCCACTTCGCCTTTTGCTCTTTTCAACCCATCTGAAACAAATCTGTTTTCCCCTTTCCAACTAGAAATTAAACAGGATTTCACTGGTTGTTCAAAAAAGTACCATTTTTTAACTTGAGAGCAGAATGGAGCAAATATTTTTAAATTGCATATTTTCTTTTGCTTTTTGAGGATAGCCATGATGAACTTACAGACTGTGTCAGACAGACACTGCAGAAAACTGGGGGTTGTGCAAGCTGAAATTTCACCCAAAAGAGAGTCTACCTACCCTGTTTCTGTTATTTTTGCAGGAAGGATCTCTTCTTACATCACCTGTTCCTTGATGAATATTTTACTTGGAACAGTTCTTTTTTAATACAGTCCAGTCTCTGATAGGGCACTGTGTTGTTGCTAAGCTACCTGAGATTTCAAGGTGGGACTCCAGTGAGCACAGCATCTCTGGGGCGAGCAGGGAGTTCCTGTTTGGTCATTAAGGAAAAAAGGGTCTTCATGGGGAACAAGCTCTGTCCCACAAGTCCAAAGAGAGAACATTTGAATCTGGATTAATCTCCTTGAGAGCTACCTTACAGAAGCCTCTGGAGCTTCTGCACTGTGAGCTTGGCCCACGATTGTAAAAACAAAATAGAAGGTGCCTTCTCTAGCATTTTCAATTAACAAAGCCTTAGGGGACCTGGACAGGCAGTTGGAATCTCTATTCCAAAGGATTAAAAATATATTTTTGCCAGAGGTACAGCAGCTGTTTTGGTAGGTACTTTGTATTCTGCCTGCCTGTGGACTGCTGGAATCCTTACTGTTCCCTGATGTGTCATTTCACTCCAGTGAAAATCACAAGCGATAACTCAGGAGGCAGTAAAATTACAGGGGTCACAGAGTACCCCCAGTATGCTGGGAATCAGGTCACCAACCTCACTCAGCTGGCCCTCTTGCTGATAACTCCCCTTTTCCCATTTCTCCTCTCCCCTGTTCACTCTGCATCTCAATTATTTAACAAAAAACAACCAAAAGGGAGAGAGAAAAGAGCCAACTCCCCAGGGCCTATAGAAACCAGTGCCCTTGGGCAGCTCCAGCAGTGCTGGAGTGAGGGAGGATATGTGTGCAACCTTTGGACTGATCTGGCCATGGGGTTTGGCACAGCTGGGGATATCCTGCACTCTGGTCATGCTTTGCAGTGTCCCAGCACTGCAGAGAACGGAGCCCTGCCCAAGAGCAAGGCCAGTTTCAGAAGGAAACTCCAGCAATAAACGTGATGGGCAGCAGGAGTGAGTGTGTGATGGACTCCCAAATGGTTTGATGAAGCATGGCAACACTGATAGTTTGCAGTTTTATGGTTAAACTGAGCGTGAAAAACAGTGGAGTGAGGGAGAGAAGCAAAAAGGGATGGGGATGCAGAAGGATGGAAGTTTTCAAGTCTCATTCTTCTCATGCTGTTCACAGAGGAGCCATAAGTGGTGCAAAGAACTGGATCAGTCTTTGAAATTCAGGTTTTCTTCCAAGGTCAGAACAGTCAAGGATCAATTAAATTTGCAGAAACTCAGAATATTGCAGAGGTTTTTCCTTGATAATAGTGTTTGTTCCTTGAATTTTCTCCTACTCTCTATAGGAAAGTACGGGCTCCAAACTGAAGGGTACTGGGAGAACACTCAAAGCATTCATTGGATATTTCCAACAGACCTGTTACTCCACTGGTTTCTTCTTTAGTAAATGCTCTCTTTATGTGGCCTTTCTGATACCCAGTCTTCAGTTTGGGCTTGTACTGCTTTAATTTGCGATGATTCCTTTTTTGTAACAATTCTCTGGAAAATGCTGAGCCTGGACTACTTTAGTTTTGCTATATGGAAGCACAGGTATGAGATACTGACTGTAAAAGGCATTTCTGCTCTGGGGGCCTCTCCTTCCTTCCTCAGAAGTCAGTCCTCACCACTCCTCACTGAGATGAGCTTTGTGGCTTTGCAAGAGTCCAGTTTCACTGAAGGGGTTTTTTTTTTTTTTGGATTTTTTTTTTGCGTGGTTTGATTTTTTCAAAGCAAGAAGGAAAAAAACCCCAAAAAACAGCAATGGCTTCTTTTTCTGAAAGCCTCCACGAAAATTTGGAGAGTTGTGAGCCTTTCTGTTCCTCCTCACTCCAAGCATCCTTCTTCCTGCTAGTTCTTTGCACAAGGAGCTCAGAGATCACCGTGCTTTGCCAGAGGCAGCTTTCCCTCCTTGCAGTGGAGGGGAGAGCTGCTCTGAATCAGACAGGCAGTGAATGCATTTCAGTTGCCTGCTCGGTTGGGTGGGGGCAAGGAACTGAGGAAACCACCTACAGATGAGGCAGTTGTGTGAGTCATGAGAAGAGAGGAGCGCTCAGTGCTTCTCAGGAGGTTTTTGCCGGTGTCAGAGAGGGAGCTGAGCACTCAGGAGCACTTTTAGAAGCTTGTGGGTAAAACTCCCAGAAAATACCGAGCTGTGTTAGTGCATGGGCAGCCAGGAGGAGGCCAAGACCCAGTGTTTCCTTCTGAGGGGTGCTTATCTCACCCAGGGAGCAGGAAGGCTTTCTTGCAGAGGGTGTTACTCTGCAGAGCTCCTCAGGGCAGGTTTGTTCCCTTTTGACTTTTAATATTCCAGTTTTTCCTCTGTTTGCGCCAGCAAATAAGGCTTGGCTTTCATTTTACAAAGATAATAAAGCCAGAAAAGCTTGAGCTGAGACTCTTGGCCTCTTTGCTTTCTCAAAGACAGCAACAGGGCTTTTCAAAGGACCAATTCCAGGCTTTTTTACCCCGCTGCAAGGCCTGCAGGAGGGAAGAGCGTTCCGCCCAACTCACAGCGCCGACAGAGAAAGATGGATTTTTAAATTATCTACCTTTGCTTTGCAACGTGAACGTTTCAGGGCAATTATCCTGAGATAATGCCTACAAATTGCTGAAGACTTTGGGTTTATAATTGCTCGTGTTCATTTAAGGTTCCCAGCAGACTAGACCAGGGAAATCACTGCCAGTCAAGCCAGGGCTGATGGTGTACGGTAACTGAGTTTCTCTTAGAAGACAGACAAGCAAATCAGTTTTCTTTAAGAGGAATAATTCTAACTAATTGTTTGGTTTCATTGTGCTTCCATAGCGGGAGCTGCAGTGCTTGGCAAGGCAGAGCAGTGGCACTTCCCACCCAAGGCACATCCCTGGGAACGAGCAAATTGAATTCCACTGCATGAGGTTATGACAGAGCAGCACTCCAGCACATCCCACATTCCCTCATTCACACACCAGTGGCCATCCCAGTTGCCTCAGAAAGTGAATCATGAATTTACAGTGAGATTATGTTATCGTGTCAAAGCAGGGAGAAATAACTGTAGCTGCCTGCCACGTTTGTAATTAAAAATCCCTTCTTAATGCAATATTTAGGTGAGGTTTCAAATCAGCCAGAGCATTCATAATGAATAACACCATTTCAAAGTAGAGATGTGCTCGCATATTCCCCTCACATACATCTGACTGCATTTATATATACACCTATTACCTATTTATATACTTATATTCCTATTTGTATTTACATATTTACATTCCTATTTGTATTTATATACTTATATTCCTATTTGTCCATACCTCTGTATTTTGTGAGGACTCCCCACCAGTTTTGCTCTGATATCATTCCTATCACAGGCATCCTTCAGGCATTAGTTAGACAAATCCATTTCCTCATTATTACTTGCTAAGCACAAGCAGCATTGGCCAGTTTAGGTGTCCACACTCCAGCAGTGTAAAATCTCCCCTTCTGTCCCTCCAACTGTTGCTATTAGAGCAACTGAATAGCTGATTTTTCTCATCCAGTAACTAAGATTAAAGAAAAAAATTATTAAATAGGCTTAGCTGATATTTCTGACATTTGGGAGGGGGAAAAAAAAAGATATTTTGCACAAGAAAAAAATATCCTCCCTCCCAAAGTGCATTGGGTTATCAAAAATATTTTGCTTGACCTATATACAAAAATCTCTGAGTTGTTTTCATGTTATTTTTTAATGTGTTCCAACAATATTTGGACTGAAAATATTGTCTGGTGAGAGATAGCAATGTATATGGTTAAAAAAAAGTTGAAAGTCTGTGTGTGTGTATGTAGACTTTTCTGAANTAAATATATAAACATATAAATAATGGAGGTTTGAGCCCCAGATACTTCCAGATTGTTTTACCACTTTATTAATATTTCCTTTCACATGAAAATGAGTCTATGAAAACCAGAATTGTTTACAGTGTGCTGTGTGAGCATCAATAGCTGATACATGTCATAGACAACCAAAACTAGGACTTTGCCTCAATTATTGATATCAGGGCATATTTCCAGAGGAAACCAAGGAATGTGTGTTACTGCTGGCAAGTGCGCCCTTGGAATGAGGAAAAATCAAATTTTTGCCTACAATTCTTCTCAAAATTAAAAAAAAAAAAAAAGACTTTTTTTTTCCCCAATTAATTCTAGGTTATAACACACA
>VZTZ01050795.1:517955-561061 GCA_013400955.1 Drymodes brunneopygia
AGCAAATTGAATTCCACTGCATGAGGTTATGACAGAGCAGCACTCCAGCACATCCCACATTCCCTCATTCACACACCAGTGGCCATCCCAGTTGCCTCAGAAAGTGAATCATGAATTTACAGTGAGATTATGTTATCGTGTCAAAGCAGGGAGAAATAACTGTAGCTGCCTGCCACGTTTGTAATTAAAAATCCCTTCTTAATGCAATATTTAGGTGAGGTTTCAAATCAGCCAGAGCATTCATAATGAATAACACCATTTCAAAGTAGAGATGTGCTCGCATATTCCCCTCACATACATCTGACTGCATTTATATATACACCTATTACCTATTTATATACTTATATTCCTATTTGTATTTACATATTTACATTCCTATTTATATTCATATACTTATATTCCTATTTGTCCATGCCTCTGTATTTTGTGAGGACTCCCCGCCAGTTTTGCTCTGATATCATTCCTATCACAGGCATCCTCCAGGCATTAGTTAGACAAATCCATTTCCTCATTATTACTTGCTAAGCACAAGCAGCATTGGCCAGTTTAGGTGTCCACACTCCAGCAGTGTAAAATCTCCCCTTCTGTCCCTCCAACTGTTGCTATTAGAGCAACTGAATAGCTGATTTTTCTCATCCAGTAACTAAGATTAAAGAAAAAAATTATTAAATAGGCTTAGCTGATATTTCTGACATTTGGGAGGGGGAAAAAAAAAGATATTTTGCACAAGAAAAAAATATCCTCCCTCCCAAAGTGCATTGGGTTATCAAAAATATTTTGCTTGACCTATATACAAAAATCTCTGAGTTGTTTTCATGTTATTTTTTAATGTGTTCCAACAATATTTGGACTGAAAATATTGTCTGGAGAGAGATAGCAATGTATATGGTTAAAAAAAAGTTGAAAGTCTGTGTGTGTGTATGTAGACTTTTCTGAATATTTTTGCATTTTTTGCCACATTTATTAAAATTTACAGATAACAGTGGTCAGTTTGAAGCTGGGTTTTTCAGTGAAGAAACTAATTTTCTGAAAAATTCCATCTAGGATTAGGAAGCAAGGAAGATGCCCTGCCACAACACTGAAAATGTCGTTAGTATCATGCTTATTCCAATTTTAGGGGCTTTGTTGTGATGTTCAGTGGGGGAAATTTTTGGAGCTTGAGCCTTGATAAACTTGAGGGATCATATGCTGTAGTTGGATACAATATTGAAAGCTATTGGGTCAATATTCATCCTCCCAGCCACCAAAAATAAACATCTGCTTTCTGCTGAGGGGTTCCTCCACAGCCCTTCAGCCTTTCTTGCAAACCGTGGCANGAATTTTTCCTTAGCTTTATAACATACTTACTTGTCTAACTGTTATCTCCAAAAGATTCTTGTGTTGTAAAGTCTCTCATTTGCTGGTGTCATCTGTTTGAATGGCACAGTGATGCCCTCTCCCATCTTCCTGGGCATTAAAGGAATGATACAAAAGATGATTTGTAAACCTAAGAATGTGTGCCTGAAATATCAAATCCACTTTGGTGCCCCAAGGCCACCATGTTATGTCATGTTGTAGAATTCATAACCTGATCAGATCATATTCTAAAACTATCTCAATGCTCTGGGCAGGGATTTGGTCCTTTTACACCCACTGGAACATAATTTCTGAGATTTTTACTCCAATGGTTAGAAACATCTTGTAATTCCCAAATTGGCTGAATTTAAAACCAGTTTATAACCATTTCTTTCTTGGTCACTTTTACACACATGTATCAGGAATGGCCACAACCATTCCTGAATTGGATCTGTGTCCCTTTAAGCCACCATTTAGGAAAGATGGGCAAGCAGAGGGTTTCAGTTTCCTCCCAGAAGCTCTCCAGTTCCTTGATCATTGTAATAGCCCTCTTTGCACCCCCTGCTCCAATTTGCATGCATCCTTGGGTATGGGTAACTAGAACTGATGCTGTATTTCAGATAATGCCTCACCAGTGCTTTGTGTGGCAGCATTAATATTTTCCTCTCATTATTAGCACTATTACAGGTGATGAATCCCAGGATTGCATCTCTCTTTTCAGTTGCATTATATTATGGCACATATTTATCCTGTAATCAACTAGGAAACCCAGGTCTTTCTCTTCCTTTGTCATTCCCAACAGCTTCCAGCAGAAATTCTCATTATTAGTCCTTTAGTGCATGACCTTGCATTTTGTACTGTTCAATTTCATCCCATTTCTATTACTTCTGTCCTCAAGGTCATCCAATTCTTCCTGCACGATATTGCCATTTTCGTTTGTGTTGTTGGTGCCTCCCAACTTTGTACAATCTGCAAATTTCATTGGAGCACTCTTACTTTTTGTGCCAAGTTTATTAATGAAGCATTAAATGAGATCAGTCCAAAGGCTGATCTTTGAAGGACTCCCCCAATATTTTCCCTGCAGCCCCCTATTTCCCCCTGCAGCACATCTCATCCTCCCTTCCCTGGTCACCAGCCCAGACCTCAGAGCTCTGACTGAGTTTCTATTTTCCCCCGTGAACTGGGTAGTTCCCAAGTGGCACCTGCTGAAACCCTTTAACGAAGACTGGATACCTTTTTAGAATTTTAATTTTAAAAAGTATTTTTTATCAGGGTAGCTGGGCACAGTCTGGCTCCAGGAAACCCATACAGTAAATGTGTGCCCTTTACTCCTTTTGATTCTTTCCTCAAATTTGTTCCAAAATCTAGTAAGCTATTAAGGTCTGACTGACAGTCCTTCCCTAAATCCCCTTTATCTACTCTAAGAAGAAGAAAATGATACTACAAGGTGCAAGGAGTGGGTGCAAAGGGTGTGGGTGCTGCTGTTCCCTCTCCATGTTACAGTGCAGCTCTATTAACCACTGACAGTGGCTACTGGATGTGCAATTTCATGTGTTCATCCTCACTCAGGGATCATGTTGCCACTCTTCAGAGATAATGAAAGGAAGGTGTTCATTTAGGCTTGAGAAACTTTCTGCACTCTCAACCCATCCTTTCCCCCACAGCAATTTTCATTCCTTCTTCCCTCGTTCTCCTTCCATTTGCTGGAATCACACTCTAATCAGTTCATTTCCTTTCCAAAATCCAACACAACTTTCTGAAGTTCCCATTTCTCTCATCTCTCTTCCACAGCATCCTTATGAACTACAGATTTCTGCTTGAATCCCAAAGTTTTGTGGCACAATCAGAAATCTGGCTGCTCCAGGCCTGTCAGCATAGAAGGAAACATCACTCACACACTTTGTATTAGGCTTTGCAACAAGAAACACAAGTGACCAGAGTTCCATAGGGCTCACCAGGACATTTCATGAACCTTGATGTGTTCTCAGGGTTCTCTGAACTCTTGTTTTTCTCCCCTTTCTGGCTTGAAGCTGCTTGGAGAGGTTTTAAGAGCTCTCTTGTCATGTCCATGCAGATTTGTCTCTCTCCAGAGGAAGGTCATGCCATGGGAGTCAGCCCCCAATTTTTTTACAAAAGCAGTGGCTACAAAAGGTGCCCTCTCAATATTCAGGAAGAGCACTGAAATAGTATTTGCTCATTTCCAAAGCAGAGGCCAACAGCACACCAAAAATTAGAGATCCTCACTCATGAGAGAACATGGCAGGAACTTCTGAAGCCAGAAACAACCCTCCTTCCTCCACCCTGGTGTCCAACAGTGCCTTTCACCTGGACAGATTTCAAGCTGTGTGGAATTTCCCTGTGTATTTCACCTGGAGCATTTCTGGGATGTGTGGGAGGGGTGTGTGGAGCTCAGCAAGCCGTGGGGCAGGTGAAGCAGCACAGTGAGCAGCACCCCCAGAACCTGCACTTGGCAAGCAGCAGATGAGCACCTTGCTGGCCTGGCAGGAGAGTTTAACAGGGGAGGTGGCATTAAAGTTTCATTTCACCTCTGGGAAGATGCATTTGTTTGATGGCAGCAGGCTCTGGTCTTCTGCCGTGCTGTGCACCAAACATCTGAGGTGCACCTTGGAAAGGAGTTTCTCATCATTGTCATCTGAAAACCTCTGGAACTGCTGTGCAGGCAGAGAAGAGAGCCCAGCATTTTCTTTTATGAGCTGGAGTCTCCTGCTCCTTATAGCATATGCTGTTTGTTAATTATTCTCTTTCTCTTCCCTACCCTTGTTCATCCTCCCCTGTGTTTTACTTCTCTGCTGGTTTGATCTCTTGCACTGCATCTCCTCAGCCCCAGAGTGCTTGTTTGCATGTTGATTTTGATTTCCTTTTGCTGTGTGGGATTATACATTTATAACAGCCCTTACAGAGCCTGAAAAGGAGTCTGTTTTGATAGTGGGAATGAGGAAAGCATCTTCTCTAAATCATGATTCCCATATGTTGATAATTGAGCAGGGGGGGAAGAAGAGTTTTAAAGCCTTGCCCTCAAACTCTTTTTTTTGTGCCCTGAGTTGCTTTTTTCAGTATCAGAAACACTTCACTTGTTTCCTTTGCTGATGCCACTGCTGCTGGTGTGTGGCAGCCCTGGAACTTGTCCCCATGGCTGTTTTCTATTTCCCCACTGAGATCCATTCTGAAATGAGACCTTGGCCAGCAGAGCCCACACACCAGAGCAGTCTGGCTGAAATCCCTGGTGGAGCTGTGGGGATGGGCTCTGGAGAGCTCGCTCCAAAGAGGCCCCATGTCCCATTCCAAGGCAAAAATCAAACCTGGTTTGCTTCAGTAGTGTTGTATTATGCTGCAATGAATTCTGGGCTTCTCCTTTTTAAATTACCAGCACACCAGCAAGGATGGATAGGGGCAAATTAATGAAAAGAAGAAGACAGAAAAATGTCTAAGGTACCAGTCAGTGGAGAAAAGAAGGGCTCTGCCATCAAAACCTTCCCCAGTGAAAAGACCCAGCAGGATACAGTGACTAAATGTATTTGCCACAGCACTGAGGGTTAAAGAAAAGTTACTTTCATTCAGCAGAAGCGGAAAAAGATATGTGAAAAAGCTCTTCTCCTTTCTGTTCCCTTAGTTCTTGTCAACAAAGTGAAGTTCTGAATGGCATGGGGGAAAATCCTCTCCCTGCATTTGCAGGCAGTGCAGGAATGTTCCTGGGCATGGGGAAATGATCACCCCCCCCAAAGAGTGATTACTGCCCCAGCAATAAAATGGTGACACTGTCAGCCCAAGGCTGTATTTTGATACTGTGTTTCCTGAATTTCATTTCCTGTGTGAAGTCCACGGAGAATTTTTCCTTTTCTTTTGGAGCGTCTGGGGTTTCAAAGACTGAAATACTCATCAAGGTGCTTGAGGAAAGTAGGGAAGGAGAGCAATCTCCTGTTGCCATCAGAAGGCT
The DNA here is from genome assembly GCA_013400955.1 of Drymodes brunneopygia. Taxonomy (NCBI): domain Eukaryota; kingdom Metazoa; phylum Chordata; class Aves; order Passeriformes; family Petroicidae; genus Drymodes; species Drymodes brunneopygia. The sequence goes on from VZTZ01050795.1 coordinate 523,246, forward strand.
GTGCTTCCTTCCTCTGTGCAGATCCAAGGTGATTTCTGGGCCTGAGTCCTGTTCCCTTTCCATGACAGGCAGTAGAATCATGTTCCTGTTCTCTGAAATAATGGGGCAGGGATCTCCAGCTTTGTGGAAAGATCCTTATAGTCACATAGTTAATGGTTATTTGGAATTATGTAGCAAAATACAGCCTCAAGAAGAGAACTGTTCAGAGAGCTGAAATGGTCCAGCAGCGTCCCATCCTTTATTGTCCAAAGACCTTTATAAAATGTTCCAGGGGCTCTCAGACCACAAACAACTGGATCTTGGTCCTTGGTCATGCTGAGATCTCTGTTTCTTGCATTGCTGTGGAATATGTGGAGCACCTCCCAGGTGAGGGAATTTTGCTGTAGTCTCTGGGGTGTTTCACCACTGCCAGAAGCACCAGGCTGTCGGGGTGATTTGTATTTGAGGCCCTCTGCTCCCCAAAACATCTCTTTTCATATGCTTTGCATTGCAGTGCTGTGTGTGACACTCTGCATTGCACTTACCCGAGTCTTATACCAGAGAGCTCCTTCTCATCTTCTTTCATGGATGGGAGCAGAGTGGTTTAAATCAAAGCATTTGACTTTGAACCTCTCTTGAGCTGGCCTTCAGGCAAGTTCTTTCTGATCAAAGACAGAAGCATACCAGGGTCCAGGTATTAAGGCTGAATAATTGGTTCAGACTAAAATAAGAACTGTCCCAAGCCTCCACAGAAAAAAGTTTTTATTAAGTTTAAAAAGCGTACAGGTAACTTTTTGGCCCTTGATATACTTCTGCATTTTCTAAAGGGGGTGCCACTGCTAATGCACTATGAGACCATGAAATACCAGTCAAATTTGGAAATCAAAGCTGGTCAGATTAATTGAGAAACAGGTAGAATTAGGGGTACTGAAGCAGAATGGCATTTCATATGGAAGAAGATGGGATACTATCAGCACAGCACAATAGAACTGAGATGATTTTGAAAGATCCTGATTTCTTCTGCCATGTAGGATCCCCCACTTCTCTGCAGAAATGTGTATTTCCACATATAGCACAGCACATATAGCTGTGGCTTTTCTGAAGGTATCACAGGCCCTTCAGACTGGGGGGAGAAAAACAAACCAACAACCAGGCAATCACAAGCAATTTACCAGACGGAGCAGGATGCCTGTAGCATCCCAAGCAGCCTGAGCCTGTCTGCCTCTGTTTAGGATAAATACTGAAACTGCACCTCCGTGAACTCTTCTGCCTCTGCCCATCAGTAATGTGTATATAAAAAGTCTCTGCCTGGGGATCAGCTAACGGGATTATTCACAGACACAAAATGAAGCTGGCCCGATCCTGACGTGCTTTGCAGCCCTCCCTGCAGCCTGCTGAGAGGGGCAAAAGCAGGCTCAGCCTCCAGGTCCTCATAATTTCAGCAGCCTTTTGGGAATCTGCAAGGGGGGGTGGCAGACAGTGGAGACAGGCTCCCATTTTTTGGTTTTGTTGTTTTTCATTTTTAATAGGGCAACTTTCAGTCCGAAAGGAAGCCCTGGTGAAGTGGTGAGGCTTTTGTCTCTCGCTATAATGCCACTGGGCTTTGGATTGACCTGTGTGATACAGTGACACTGTGTGGTTTGAATTTTTACATACAGCTGCATAAAGCAATTCTCATGTAAATTCTGGAGGTAAATAAGCCTGCTGTTGGTCTGCTGCGTGGACACATATGCTCAAACCATTAGGCTTGAAAGGAGATTAGAATTAACCCGCCCGTCTCTCCCTGCCTTGCTCCTTCCCTCCCCACCAGGCAGCTCTTACAAGAGCCTGAACACCTTGCTATTTTAACGAATGGCAGCAGAGTTAAGGCTGTCAGAAGAAGAAAATTGTTGTATGCCCTCCCTCCCCCTTCCCCCAGGCACAGAGCCTCTGCTGGAAGCTGTGAGGGTTTAGAGGAGGCCACGAGCTGATTCCCCTGGCACAGGCGGGCACGGCGGAGTCGGTGCCCTTCCCTCGCTGCCTCAACCTCTGAATTGCACAGGGCTGAGCTGAGCCCTGCAGTTCCCACTGTGGCAGGGGGAAGGCTCAGAGCCTGCCACACCAGGCCTTGTGTGTGTTTTCTCTCTCCCTGGATGACTCCATCACCTCCTACTGGGGAGGGAAAGCTTTCAGAGCAGCTGGAAAGTCCTTTCCAGGCACCTGTCACTGGGAGGTTCCCAGGTGCTTCTGCAGGGCTTGAAGAGGCAGGGTCTCACCCAGCAGCAGGCAGTGGCCACTGGCCACCATCCTGACATCTAAATGGCTTCACCTTCCAGCTGAGGAAGGGTTTTATTGCCAGCTCTTTGAAAGCAAGAGCAGGGCCAAGCGTGTGCACACACACACACACGTGCACAAAACCACCGAGGGCACCAGCGGGCTGGGGGGGGGAACCTGGCCCTGGCTTGTTTGTTTATGGGAACTTTAAATAATTCATTTTCGTCCCTATTGAGCTGATCGCGGCGTGACCAAAATAAACGTGTCTCCCTGGCCTATTGTTTGGAGCCAAGGGCCGTCGGAGCGGGAGGGGAAATATTACAGTGACTGAGGGAGATACACGCAGGAGTGTGACCTTTAACTGCGCTACCTATAACCAGCCTCATCAAATTAAAGCACTGTATATTTTCCCTAATAATCCCTGATTAGGCCCGGGCTATGGGCGGGCACGGACGGCAGCCATTGCTATGCAGCGGGAGGCTCGCTGAGCGCTGGGGAATAAGTGAGCAAAATGCTTTAATTTGATAGGGTTAGAATCCTGCAGGCTCCGGGGTGAGGAGTCACCAGCAGCCCCGCTCGCACTGAATATGCAGAAATAAAAAAGTAAATTGCTTACATCTGCTGCAGGCAGGAGGGAAAATGATCTGATTGGACAGGCCGAGGGCTCTCCATCTCTTTTGGGTTAGGAAGAGGGGTTTGGAGCATCAAAAGCTCGTAATTGGAGTAATTCTGAATTAATGGACATCCACACACACACACACACACACACACACACACACACACACACGCACACGCACACAGAGGCGCGTGCACCATTTTGAAGCAGCTGGTCACAGGATGCACATGCTCAGGAATGTTTGGAGATTGCAAAAAATGCTGCTAAAAACGTTGTCCCTCATTCCTAATATTATTGACATTTGGATTTCGTGACCTGTAAGAAGTGCAGTAAGTACAAAGAGCCCTGCCCATCTGCCTGGTAGAAGCGCCTGCCTGAGCCTGGATCTGTTTATTCACAATACAATTATTCTATCTCTCTGTCTGTCTCTCTATCTCTGTTGTCTATCTGCTCTTTCATGTCTGAGGGTCCTCGCTGCACGCAGAATCCCAGGCTTTAGCCTTGTCATCTGATACTGTATTTAATCTATGTATTTGATCAATAAGAATCAAAGACAAGGCTCAAGGTCTTTTTGGCACCAGGCATCCAGCTTTGTGCCGGGTGTCAGAGGTTGTCTACAGTGTCACCTTGATGGTGTCACACTAATTTGTACCCTACTTTGTTTGCCTCTGTGATCACAGCCTGCACTGGTTTGTGGGGTGGTTTTTTTCGCTCTCTGTTTCTCTTTTTTTAATGCTTGTTTTTATTACTTTGGGAGGAGAGAGGTGGGGGAGCTGGGAGGTGGGAGGCTGAAGACATTAGCTCGGAGATTTAAGGAGCACAATTCCTGACCCTCCTCGTCCCCTCTCTGCCTTCCCTCTGCGAGTCACTGGCGCTGCAGAGCAAGGGTGTCACCTCCACCTGACAGGCACCGCGTCCCAAGGGGGGAGATGTTACTAAATCCAAAATGACCAAGGGAAGAAATCCTGCAAGGCAAACTTTCAGGAGCGATTTCTCAGCTTGCTGCTGACAGGGAGAGGCAGGCACACCAGGGCCAGAGTCCAGGTTTCAGCCCACTGCTGGCTAAACCCACACAGTAGGTACATCTCTAAATTTCACTGGTATTTTTCTTGGAGCCAGGGTTCTTTGGATCTTGCACTGATGCACAAACTTGAACAATTTGTTCTTTTATGGCTGCCTAAGGCTGTACTGCATCATTTCAATGGCCTTTTGTCTTGTGACAAGTATTGCAATGCCTATAATGTACTAAACATTCTAAAAATCCATGTAATTAATGCCCCAACATATCTAATATAGAACTATTATCTTGAGGACAGATAAATGCAGTTTATTATCTTTTTTTTTTTCCTTTGCCTACACCTCTTCATTCTCTTTTCTGTGCTGTTATTTAACACAGAAAATAATAGCACAGTAAATGTATTATTTAAGTCTCTCATTTAGAATTATGTGCATGTGTGAAGGCACTGACAAAATGAGGCTGTGTTTAGACCCAGATCCTTAGCTGGAGACTGCAGGCTCCATCATGATTTCCTGAGGTGCCTTGGAAAGTCAGCCAAGATTTTCCCAAATGGGTGACTGACACTGAGCATCCATTGCTGAGTTTTGTTTTCAGAGGTGCCAACCACACACAGAGGCTGCAGGAACCAGTGGAGACTGGAATGTCTCAGTACCACACACCTCCAGCCACTGCCCTTGGCTCTTCTGCTCTTAAGAATTCGTATTTCAATATTATTTAATGAATTAGTGGAAACATTAGGATTTAAGAACAGCAGAAGGGCCACCTACCCTGGGGTCCTGTCCCTAAAAAACAGCTGGGGTGGATGTCTGAGGGCAAAGTACCTGAGGGAGAGCAAACAATGATAGGAAAAATTCTGGTTGTGCTTTTTAAAAACCATAGGCTCTGGGAAGAGTTTGCTGTTATGATTAAGTTGCATGTTGTGATTAAGATGTATTTTGAAGTTTGAGGTTGTCTAGAGGAAGGGACACCCTGGCTGGATCCCACACAGCCTTTGGACAATGCTGCTGTTTATGTCTGAGCTGGCTGTCAGCCACCAGAGGATGGGAACGGGGTCGATTTTACAGGTTTTTCTCCAGAAGCTTCTTGGGAAGACTGGTTATTCCCTGGTTATTCCCTGGTTATTCCCTGGATATTCATTTCCTGGTTATTCCCTGGATATTCCCTGGTTATTTCCTGGTTATTCCCTGGATATTCATTTCCTGGTTATTTCCTGGTTATTGCCTAGTTATTCCCTAGTTATTCCCTAGTTTTTCCCTGGTTGTTCCCTGGTTATTCCCTGATTATTTCCTAGTTATTCCCTAGTTGCTCCCTGGTTATTCCCTCATTATTTCCTGATTATTTCCTGGTTATTCCCTGGTTGTTCCCTAGTCATTCCCTGATTATTCCCTGGTTGTTCCCTGATTATTTCCTGGTTATTCCCTGGTTGTTCCCTAGTTATTCCCTGGTTATTTCCTGGTTATTCCCTGATTATTTCTTGGTTATTCCCTGGCTATTCCCTGGTAATTCCCTGGGTAAGGTGCCACCTCCCTCAAACCGCTCGGCTCCGCTCCCTGTGGAAGGGAAGCCTCTTTTGTCTGCCAGCCATGCCTGCCACAGTCCATTGGAAGGTATTTGTCAACAATTATATGTCTATTAAGGACAAGTCAATCAGGCCATGTGCAAATAGCCAGACCTCTGGGGTCTGCCTATTGATAGGGACCTGTCAATAGTCAATCCAGGCTTTTTTCAGCCAAACAAGAAATTAAGCGCTCACCAAAATCATTGCTCCTCTGAGTCCCTCTGGCCCATTTTTATTCTCAGAGTGTTGGTCCCTCTTTTTTCTTTTTTTTTTTTTTTTTCTGGGCTAGTATTTATTTAGAATAAACAGAAGAGACTAGGAGGCACTTGTTAAAGCACTGCTTTAACTGTAAGAGGAAAATCTTCTCAATGTAATTAAGAATATTACCAAATGGTCGTGCTTGTAGGTGGCTGCAGTTAATCCCAATGACAGTGAAACTAAAAGGGAATTAATAACAGAAACTTTAAATTAGCCCAACTGTAATTAATATCTACAGTATATAAATATCCACTCTTTCACCAACACAAATTTCAGACATATTTACCTTTATTAGGCTGAGGAAGACAGTAATATTATGCAATATTTTCATGCATATTCAATTGGTAAACTCAACAGTTGATTTTGTAATTTATATTGCAAATTACTCCGCTGTTTCCCACACGTGAGCAGGAGAGAGAGAGAGAGAGCGGGGGAGAGAGAGCAGACAGTGTGTGGGAAGCTTTAAACAAAAGCCTCCAGCAAAAGCCATGACATCAAAAAGATGCTCCACAGGGCCATCTCCTTTGAACCGGCAGAACTCCGCTATCACAGAGCGCGCTGGTGTTACACAACAAACGGCAGCGTTAAATGACTCTGCACAGGGACCTGCAATGACCAAAAATATTGAAAGCAGATGTAGTATGCAAAGCAGGAGTGATATCTGATCCGTGCTCTTCGGGCACATCACAGCTGGCTTTGTTAGTAATTACCCAAACAAACATTCTGTCTGTCAGGGCTTTATTTCTTTTCGTTTCTACCCTTCAGACAGGACAAATTCTGAGAGCTGAGCTTTTTTCTTTTTTTTTTTTTTTTTGCCTGGCGTTGAAGCACCAAATTAATAATTAGGAACTTAATTTATTAAAATTCAGCATTCACCCAGCAACATCCTTAAAACACCTATTTTTGAAGTGAGGTGATGTATTTCTGCCCTGAAAAAATGGTAGAATGAAAAGATACATTCTTAGCAGGATACTCCCCAACCACTGGAGGGTTGCTAGGTGTGGTGATAGTTTTTATTTGGTCGCAAACTTTCTTATACTTTGAATTAAATCTATAACAGAGGAGTGCTTTCAACCTGACTTTTATTGTTGGTTTTATCACAGTCTTATTTTAGGTACTTGTTTCATGTTAAAAAAAAAACAACTTTACCTTTTCAGTTTCCTATTTCAAACCCAAAAAATACTTCTTTTAAAAATCATCTTGATTGCAGCTCTTTTTTTAATTCCCCACTCTCTCCCCAGACATGGACCCTTTAGAAAACAGCTTTGGTTCTTCTTTAATCTGATTTTAGCAGGTGCAGCATGTGGATGAAAGCTTTTCAGCAGATGCTTTGGAAAAGTGACCATTAAAGGCAGGCGATTTATTTCACTGTAAATATGAGCTATTTTTGCTAAGGAACCCTAAAAAAGAAATTCAAATATGTCAGTACACAGGTTTAGCACCCGTGCTTCCAGCTTCTCTGAGCTGTGTCAGCTTTCAAATGTAAAATCAGCTTTCAAGAGATCATTTATGTAATAATTTAACATCATAGGAGAGGAATCTGTAACATTAAAAAACCCCATGTAAAAACTCTTTCATATATATATCCATGTGCACAGCACTGTGACACCACTCAAATAAGTACCAATCAAAGGTATTTTTCTAAAAGCATTTAATTTGACTGCATTTTTACCTACCTGAACTCAGAGGGGCAATGACTTCATAGATAACTGCAGCAGTTCCTAAATTTGTAAATTTTAAAACCACAAGAGACCAAGGCATCTGACATTGTCCACAACACAGACCAAAAATCCTACCAGCCCTTTTTGCCAACTCCTGCTGAAAGCAAAGCACATCCGTTTAGAAATTATATTTTTTTAAAAAGTGCCCATTCCATCAGCATTTGATGTTTGTCTGGTTGATGAACTTCCTTAAAACATCCAGAGGGAAGCTGTTGAAGGGCTTTTCCTTTTCAGATTTTATTGAGGAGGGAAAGGGCAAATTTTATATTCAAAGGGCTTAAAGTGCCTGCTAAAGGTCTGCCTCTAAATTCCCTAAAATTTAGGGAATTTAGCGGGAAGGGAGATGGCTCTTCTGCTCTGCTTCATACTTACACAGTGCAAGGAGCACAACTCTCCAAACAGTGTGAGATGGGCTGTAACTCCTCACTCAGAGGGGTGAGCTAAGGACAGAATATTTGCCTTTGACTTCGGGGGGTTCAGTTTTTTGCTTTTGGTGAGCTTTAGCCAATATACTCCCTCTGAAATAACTTTCCAGCTACGCTTTCTAAAATTGCAATTTTTTCTATTTTTTTTTTTTTTTTTACACCCTTCATGGACAAGTTATGCTCTTAATCAATATTCTATAAGAAAAAATAATGCTCTGTACAAAGCTCTGTAACTTGGTGGGCAGGGATTTAACTCAGGGCTGGGTGGAGGGAGCTCATTACTGACACGGGCACTCCGCTGTCTCTGTGCTGCTCCGAGCACTTGCAAAATTCAAGATTACCTGAGGAAAGGGTTTAAACATCTGACAGGGAACAGCACAGCACGGAATAACAAAGATTCAACCACTGTGTGCGTATTTTCCACCTCTTTGACGTGACAAGAAATGCAGTTTTTATAGGCAGGAAGAGATTATTTGGGGACGGTCTCGTAAGAGAAAATGGCAAAGAAAAATAAATGGTGTGTGCAAAATACACACGGTATGGGTGCCCCAGATTGGGCAGCTTAACAATGGGGGTCTTTTTCTGTGAAGCTGGTATTTGTATAAAGTGGTTTTTATTTGAAATACCTGCTTGAATCAGAACAGGGGGGACAAATCAACAAACAAAGGACAGCCCTGCTGCACAGCACAGAGTTCCCTCTGCTCCTCAGGGATGCGAGGCAGGGAAAAGGGAAGGGGCTGCGTGTGCACCTCCAGCGATTCCCTCTGCAGACACAGACTCGGGCCAGAGAGGGGTTCCTAAAGGGTAACAAGTTCTTGCTGTGAATTTGAACTCTCCACAGGCAGCTCTGACTCAGTGAGCTGGAGAGATTCTCCTCCATGAACAGAATCGCTCCCCTCTGCCCTGAAGTTGCGGCGCACTCGGTTCAGTGCCCCGTGTGTCCCACGGCTCTGCTTGGCGAGGACACCCTGCCCAAAAATCCCCAGCCAGGAACTTTGTCCTGCTCCGAAACCCAGTTCAGGGAGCCCAGGTTTGCTACAGATTCAAAACCTTAACAAGTGTGTGAGAAAGTGGCCGTAAAGTCACCATTTAAAAAAAAAACAAAAACAAAACCAAAAACCAGAGAAATGCAACAGCAGCATTTTACAAGAGATGAGATCCAGATAACAACCACAGTCAGAGCTTTCTCTGCGAGCCAGGGATGGTGCTTTAGTGTGTCCTTACTCAAAACATGTACAGACAAACGTAGAAAATGTGATATATTTGCATACAGTGCAGTGCCAGTACACAGAGAGCGAGCTCCGTGTGCTGGAATACAGCTCAGAGCCTGCTAAGGAATTTTTCCCATTTTACAAATTGTTAGGACTCAGGGGTTTGCTAAAAATATTCTTTTTGAAGCTTGTCTAGTCCTTGGCGAGTGTTCCAATTTATCCTGCCTTTAATGGTGTGAAACTGGGTTTTGTTAGGGCTGGGTACATGATCTCTGCTGCCTGGTGCTCAAAGGCAGCAAGGAAAAGCCTCTGATGAAGATACGTAAGAAAGGAAGAAAGAGGCAGCTTCTGATCTGGTTATTTCGTGATCAAAATTGCTCGAAATGAACTTTGATCCAGCCGCTATTCTGAAGAATTATAGCTAACAAATAAACAAATCCAACGGGGGGAAAAAATTTTAAAATTCCTTAGAGCTTTTATTCTCTCCTCGGTTTTTGCAGGCATCTTGTTGTCAGCCACAGCCTGATTTTAGAGAAAACTTCCCCAGATCTGGCCCAGGCCTGTCCGTTTTTGGTTCCTGGCAGGAGGGACCAAACCCACCCGTGCATGGCTGGAGCCACACGGAGCACCTGGAGCGTGACAAGGGATAAGTAATAATAATAACTGCCCACTAACCACATCAATGTTTTAAGTGTCTCGCGTAAGTGGATAACTTGATTTGTAAATAAACTACATTTCAGGAATATTTCATAAACATCCTGTGCTAAGTTGGTGCCTGGGGTAATATAGATTTTCATCCATATTCATCTCCGCGCAGGAATTCCCGGGAGTTGCTGGGGGGTTGTAGCAGCTCGGGCTTTCATGGTAATTTCTTCTTCTTCTTCTTCTTCTTCTCTCTTTTTTTAATTTATTTTTTGCGTTGCTAACCCGAGTTCGGAAGGCTGTAGGAGCCCGGGGAGAGCGGCTGTGCCCGCGCCGCGGGGCCGGGCGGGAGCGGGCCCCGAACCCGCGGCCCNGCCTGTCGCGACTGTCGCGGGTGTCGCCCGCCCGCGCGGGCTCCCGGCGGATCCCTCGCTGCCCCAGCGCGTTCGTGCTGCTCGTCCTTAGGCCTGACCCCAGCCCCTTAAAGCGAGGTCAAACCGGTTAAAAACGCGCCTTTATTCACCCCGCGGATGGCGGGAGCCGGCGCGGGAGCCGGGGGATCCCCGACCCGCAGGGTGGGGGCTGGGACCGGAGCTGCCCCGGAGCCCGGGGGGAGATGAGCTGTAGATCTGAACGCTGGATTTTATACTCATGACCAGGAAACGTTTTTTATATCAATGGATTTGCTGCTGGACCATCCCAACAGCGTAACTCGTTTTATTTCAGGACTGGGGTTGCGGCGGAATTACAAATTTAAGAGATTTTTTTCCACGTAGTTTGTCATTATGGCGAGCAGCGCTTTGGCTGCTGGGTTTGTTTTAGGGCATCCCGTTGTCCAGGGCCACCAATGTGACACTCAGCCATCACCGTGCCACGAGGCTGTGCCGAGGAGGTGCCCTGTTGTCCCCAGCTGTTCACTCCGGCGACAGCTGGAAATCTCCAGGCAGTCCCACAGACGTGCAGGGATCCTGAAACCAATCCATCACCCGGAGCAGGCGAGCCCCTGGCCCGGTGAGCACGAACCACCTGGCCGGCTCTCCGTGTGCTTTCGCTTTGGAGCTGCAGGGAGCCAGATCTAAAGTGTCTCTGCCTGCAAGCTCCTGGCTAAAGCAGCGATCTGCGGCCTTGCTTCTGATTTAATGTGACACCGAGGCTGGGAAATAACATTATCCCGGTGTTCTCCTGCAGCAGGGAAACCACGATCAGCTGCGGTTGGTGTTTAAGGTACCCCTGCTGGAAGCGGGGTATGGCTCACTCAGAGAGGTCCTCCTGCAAGGAATCGCGTTAAGGTATTTTTCTCCTGAGAGTAATTGGTCTGTATCTCTGTTTTCAGCCGTAACAAAAGCTGCTCTGAGTTGATGGAGCCTTGAATGTTGTGATTTGCACTTCAGGAGTTCACATTAGGGGGAAAGGTGTTCCAGAAATTTAGTTATTATTTGGTTACCCTGCCTTTCTGGATTTTTATTTCTGTATAGATTTTTCCTGTGTTTCTGCTTTCTGTACTTAATAGATAAAGAACCATTTTAAGTATTTTCAGTTTCTAAAGGGAATGTCTGGTACTAAGTGCCCATAAAACAAGAGCAAATTATCTTCAGGGGATAGAAAACACAACCCAGTGGACATATTTTGCTTTTTTCATGGAAAAGTACTTTTTAATGTATTGATTACATTTGGGATGGATAGGACAACAGCATGGGCTTTGGGGAGGACAGAATTGCAGTCTTTGGGGTTTTAAACTGAAGGGGTGAGGGACTGGGGCTGGCAGATTTCCACCATGGTTCTGTAATTCCCTAGCTAAAAACTGATCAGGAAATCTCTGCCCTATTTCTGCTGGCAATAAAGCAGTTCTGGGGCTGCCAGTCCAGGGGCCACATTGGAGGCTGGCAGGGAAATCTGGGGAGGAAAATGGAACTCCATGGAAGCTTGTTGGTCTTCCTTGCACTGAGACCTGCAGACTTTGGGCTGTGGCTTTCTCTTCCTCTGGGAGCAGGAATCATCTGGAATTATTCCTGCTGGAGTAACTTGAGCTGGGCAGAGGTGAGGCTTTCCTAAGCCCCAGAGTCTCTCCAGAGAGGAGATAAAAGCCGTGTGTTGTTTGGAGGTGGCTGGTGGCTCGCTCAGGGCTCCACATCTGCCTGCTTGTGAACCTGCCTCACCCCACAGAGGAAGATTGGGTTTTTTAATGAATGCTTTGGTTTTGGCTTTATCCTAAAGGTGAGATAAGTATAAGACCTCCTCTTGCAGTGGCCCTTTCAGTCTCGGCTGCAGGACTGAATTTTGCCCAGAGCTCTGCACTATCCAAGCCTCAGACCCCTACAAGAGAAATCAGAGCTGAGTGAGGATTGAAGTCCTTCCAGTTCCATCAGAGTTTTGCCTGGCTGAGGGCGTAGGCATTTTGCTACAAATTAATTTAGTTTCGTTTTCACCCAGAGAATGCTGCAAACTCCCCAGAAAGACAGATTTAATTTTTTTTTTCCTCGCTAACACAATCACAAAATAATACAAACTTCTCCCCACAAAGTGTTGATTGTTCTATAATGGAATCGTAAGTAATTTTGTAGTCGCTTTGAGGAAAAAGCAAAAACTGTTCTTAGCACCTGCTGTATGATATCACAAAGCTACAGCTCATAATGATTCTAATATGTGAAGGCAGTTGCATAATATCATCATATTACAGTTTGTATAAGGAAAAAAAAATTATCACGGACAAGAGATTACCAGTAGAAACTCTTCCCAAATGCTATTTTTTTCCTCATTGCTGTTCCTCTGTCTCAAAATATCTTTGCATTTCCCTTGTCAGAGTCTGTAGGTTTCATTGGTGGAAATAACAGCCAGCAAATAATGAAGAGGGAAGGGAAAAAAAATCACCATGTTTAAAAAAAAAAAAAAAGCATTTTTCTATAGAAGCTAATGTTCCATAAACAGATGCAAAAGGAAGAGAAAAAGATACTAGATAGCACAGCTGCATTGAATTGCAAGACAGCTGGAATTTTTCAATGTAACCAGATTTTAGATGAGTTTTCTTTTCATTTCTCTATAATAAGATCTTTGTAAACCACAGTCCTAAACAAAATCTTGGTGGTGATGATGAAAATAGGGGAGAGCAGTGCTGCTTGTGCAGCGTGTGACAGTCAAAATATGAGACCAGATCCTTCAGAGCTGCAAACCTGTGCCAGCAGCTCCCATGGGCTGCAGAGCTGCCTTGCTGCAGGCCCTGAGGATAAGGATTGCAGCATCCAAAGGGATATTGCCTCGTGGTCAGGATGCCCTCAATGCCCCCAGCTGAACGGATGAGAATGAAAGAAATTTCAGGCAGAGCCTCTAATAAGACTTAGAGCTGAATCAGAGTTTGCCCTGCAAAATCCTGGGCAGCACATACCAAAGCAGCTACTCCAGCCCTGGAAGGAATCCAAGATGCCTCTGCCTCACGTCCAGACTCTCAGTCTGACCTCTGTGAGCGATAAATAGTGAGTTCACATTTCACCCTGATCCTTGCTGAACCTGCCCCCTTGCAGAGGGCTCGGCGTAGGAGAGGTCAGGGCCCCTGTGGGCATGCAAAGGTGTGATAAAAGGAGAGAAGTTCTTGTGCTCCTGCTCTCCCTGGCTCCCTCCCTCATTACATTCACACGGGTCAGCGTAGTCTGACTCCTCAGCAGACAGAAGAGCAAGAGGCATTTCCAAGCTATAGTTCCTGTTCTGCCACCTGCCTGCCATGTGCTCTTTGGCAGCTTACCTCATCTCTGCTGGGCTGTAAAGCACGGGGCAAACGCAGCCTTACAGCAGAATAATACACATTCTCAACCTGTGAAATACCTCGTGGAGAAGCCAGAGTGCTCAAATGGTTTGGATACCTTTATGCTCACAGCTTGCCAGAAATAAAACCCCATGAGGATTTTCAATGCACCTTAGCAGGGCAGAAAGCACTGCTTGGCTATCTGCAGTTGGAAAGTGATCTCTCTTGACATTCTGTGCTACATCCCAACAACATCTTCCTTTGAGCTGGAAATCAGTGCTGTTTTCATTTTTCTGTTGTGGTTGCTTTAAATTCCTAAACTGGATAAGAACCAATGCTTTTTTCTTTGTGGCAGCAGGGGGGTGATTTAGTTAATGCTGGGCTCGGGTGCCAAATCATGAGTTCCAACTTACTCCTATCAGTGGTCATCCATCACCAAACTTGGGGGAGTGAGGCAGAAATATAAGCACACTGACAATTTGCCAGAATGATTTAAGACCTGGCATTTAAGAGTTCCTGTTGTAGTTGTTCTTTTGACATGTCTCCTAATTTGCTCCCATCTTGAAGACACTCACTACTTTAAGACTTAAACAATCTTCATCTGGGAAAGGAACTCAGCAGCAGGAACAGGGGGGCCTTATCCAAGGGTAAGGTTGCACAAGGGCAGACAAACCTCCTGACTTCTGCGTCATCAGCAAACATAGATGTGCCTGCAGGAATGCTGCTCTATTGGCTTTGCCTCTCACAGGGGAGGAGAAGGCAAAAAGCAATATGCATTATTGATCACAATGTGCAGGTGAATGAAGATGGACAAGGATAGGTCACAACTTTATTAACTCCATGTAGCCAGCAGTTTCACAGATGCAGGGCTGAGTTGTTCTGTCTGGATATCCTGGATCACAAAGAATAGTGATCCACAGATCCACCCTCTCTCCAAATCCTTCACCATCGCCTGCAGACATGGTACCAAGACTTCCTTGATGCCACAGGCACAGATTCCAGCAGCAGTATCCAAGGCTGCCTGTGTTGAGGGAGCTGGTCTCTCTATCCTGAGCCATAAAACAAGAGCCATGACTGAGCTGAAGTGCTGGGACAAGAGATGCACACTTGTCCCTCATGAACACAGGGATGGATCAGCTGCCAGCTCTCACTCACCCTTCCCACACACACAGAAGAGCAGCAGAACCTGCTGTAACTCACACTGTCCCATCACCATCTTTGCCTGCTGGCTTTACTCATGTCTTAAACACCCTCTCTGTGCTCTCCTGTGACAGTCATGCACCATAGTAACCAGAATGTCAAGAAACACAAAAGCTGCAGAAAAAGCTGAACGCAACCGAGGTGGAGCAAGTGCTGTTTAGGCAGAGTGCACTGAGCTGCAGTGGAGTCACGAAAACCCCCTCAGCACAGCTCTAGATTGGCAGAATAACTGAGCCTCTGAATCCTCTCGATGGGATTTAATTGCCTCTGAATAGATTGCAGCTTTCTGGGATTCATTTGCTCCTCACTATGAATCACTGGAACATTTTCGTGGTCACAAATGTTCACAGCAGAACTGTTCAGGGAAGTATGTGATGGGCAGGAACCCAAGTGGGTTGTTTTGGTTTGCATTCTGGTTGGATCCACTGATCACAGGTTGCAAAAGGTTTTCTTCTCTGTTACAAGATGTTTCCCTCTCTCACATTAGTCTGACTTTATGGCATTATCTGTCAGAAATTACATTAATCTGTGCTGTTATATTAAGATTGGTACCGCCAGCAATCTTGAAGAGTTGCACAGAAAACCAAACACAGATACAAGATACAATAGTGCTTAAAATAGGTAAGTTTACATCTTGGACTAAAATTTAAACGTGTTTACATGTATGTGCACACATCTGTGTGCATGACCAGCACCTTTTGGACCTGAAGCACATGAAGACTGGCCTGTTTTCCAGAGTTAGTTGTCCCAGTTTATAAATTTTCTTGGGATATTTCATGATTAGGTGGATGATGGGAGTCAATTTTTTGAGTGAGAATGCACATGAGATGGCATCTGCTTTACCACGAATTTACTCCTGCATTTGCTCAGAATTTTGTAGAGCTGGTTTTTTGTGTGTTCCCACTGTTAACTGTGTTCAACACAGTAGATGTAGAAAGCAAAAAGGGATTGGGAATGCTCTCATGGAAACTGTTAGGCTGTGTCTGCTCAGCTCTTCTCAGCACTCAGGATATGAAAATTGCTGCTAAATTTTGAGTAGATTTGATATGGCATCATTGCTACCAAATAAATTTGGAGCACAGCATCCCAAAAATACATAAATTGAAGTACTAGATTTAGAGCCTGTGTTTGCTCTTTCCAAGTAACACAACTTGCATGGATGTAGGAAAAAATGCACTGTCTGTTTGGATGTAAGGTAAAGGAGAATATATGGAGAAAGACCACAGGCTGGCCATGCCTGATGTGGCCCAGTGCTCTGGCTCCAAAGGGCTTTGATAATGACTTGGGAAAAAAGACTGATCTGTGCTTAGGTGAAGCTTTTTCTTCCCAAGGCAGCCAGCAGTAACCTTGTCCTAGAAAACAGGAGGATGTGCCACTGTTGTAAAGATCCACTCTTCCTTTTGGATGCATTTGTAAGTGAGGGAAGTGCTACTCAAACGCCATTGAAAAAATCTTTAAGAACAGCTCTTGGAACTTTTTTTTTTCTTAATTCATTCTTTCTTTCATTCTGTATCCATCCATATGATTCCATTTATTGGTCCAAAAGCCTCAATATGACAGCAACAACAGACCAAGTTTCTTTCAAAATTTCTCCTTTAATTAAAGCCATTATTTCCCAGGAAGGTATAAAAACCCTAGAAATTTATATTCCAAGCCCATTTGAAAGGGTAATAGAACTAATGGGGAAATGATTTGTATTTCTTTTTAAAACAACCCCCTGAGTATCACATGTGGTCAGAGCTGAGTGAAACATTGCAAGTGTCAAGTTTATGTCTGTACCCAGCCGTGATGCCTGAGCAGGTTTCAGGGTCTCAGCCTGCCAAAGACTGACACACACACACTTAACTTTCTGCACTGGAATCTTCCCCTGCCTTTAATGTGGGCATCTCTGCGGGATCAAGGCCGGGATTCGTGCAGATCCATCAGCTCTCTCTCGTGCATCTCTCTTATGTCAGTCAGTGCTGCTCCTGTTGTGGGGATTTTTATTAATTGGCTACTAGGGGAGCACAGTAAGACTCTACCCATAACGAATATAGGAAAAAATGGGAGATGGAGGTGATGGAAGAGCAAAGAAAGAGAAAGGACAGATTTCATCTTGAGGTGGAGACCAAACCCATTTGCCTTCAAGTCAGTGACAGGGCACTTCCACCAACACTCTCTTCTCTGAGCAAAGCTCACTCACTCCTCACCATGTGCCAGCAAATTCCTGCTACACATCACCTCTCTTCCTGTACCTGTCTCCTGATAGTCATGTTATGTCCCACAAAAACACACACAAACAAATACAAAACACATCACAAAGCAAAAGCTCTTTCCGTGCAATAGGTTTATCCCAGGATGTATCAGTGACAGCTCCAGAGCACAAATTTACAGCCAGTTTGAGGTGCTATCAGTGTGCCAGGACTAAAAAGGGACCAAATGAGGCACGGTGTGAGGGAGATGATGTCAGGCCAGACACAGCACACCATATTCCTGGGATAAAGAAACAATGCAGAAACCAGCAGTGGGTAACAGATGAGGTATTAGGCCTAGCGGGGAGAAGACAAGGGCTTAAATCAAAAAGACATCCTGATGAGACTGGATGTAAGCTGAGCACACAAGCCTTCAATGAGGGATATGAGAGGTGGTTAGACAAACACTGCAGGAATTCATCCACAGTGAGCAGTGCAGGAGTTGGAGCAACAGGACGGGAGAGGTGGATGCAAAGGGACTTTTCAGCGCTGTCAAGGAAATTGGCCAAAGGCTCCCTCCCAGAGGCAGTGTCATCAGGGCAGCATATGGCAAAAGGGAAAAAAAAAACAACAAAAAAAGAAGGAAAGTAATGGAAAAAAGAGACAGGAATATTTTAAGAGTCTTAGCTTTTGCTAAGTTGCAGAAGGAGTCTGTGGACAATCTGGGATTTCAAGCCTAGTCTTTGGAGTTGGTGCAGGCCATAAGCTCATCTTATTCATATTTTTGCAATTTCTTCCGATGGTGTAATGTGAAAAGACTTTTATATTTAAAATATTTAATATATTTATCCTATTAACATGATGCAAAATAGTCAATAATTTACATATATTTACATATAATGTTCATTTATAGGCAGACAAATATAAATTTACCAGTGCGTGTGCATATGGCTGTAACATATGATTAATACACTGTCAGCATAATCTAACAGCTCAGAACCATCAGTTGTGCAAATAGTCCTTTCTAGCCATGTTTCCTACTGCTATTTAACCTTTCTCCTTCCCTTCCTCCCCCCTTTCACAGTCTGTCTCACCCACCCTTGCTTCAGTAGCCTGCCTTAAAATAGCAGGCAAGGTCTGTGTAGTGGTGAATCTTTTTATACATATTTCACAATGCCTAAAACATTAGGGGATCTCTTCTCGGAGGCTTTTGGGCACGAGAGGAGTAGAAATTCACAAAAATATTCCTTTCTCCCAGAAATCTTAGTAGGCAACTAAAATCTCCGGAGTGACGCTCTTGATTCCCTGCCCAGCCTTAAGTAATAAATAGCTGAATGTTCCATTCCTGGCACACCAAAGAGTCATTTTTGCTTTAGGGCTGTGTCACATCCTCCTGTCTGCCCTGTCCTGATCACACAGCCCCTGCAGTGGCCAGAGCAGGTTGTGCCATCACACGTGGATCGAGCGGTGAGGCCACACGGGAGCCTGGCCACAGAGGAACAGCAGCTATCCCAAATAACTTCCCAGATCCCTGAGGTGGAAAGAAACTAAGCTGTCCAAGCCCAGCCCCAGCTATCCTTCATAGGGGTTCTGTTTTCAATAATCTTCCCCAAGCATGGAAGATTTGTTTGTTCCTCGAGCAGGGATGTCCAGCACACACATGAGTAATGGCTGTATCATCACAGCTCTGACTTGCATTTCATGATACAATATATTTTGCATGCTTTATGGCCCAATCCTGAAATTTTTATTTGATGTGGGCGATTCTTCATCCTCAAAACAGTCCTGTTGACTTCACAGGACTCTTCGGACTGCCCATGAAAGTGAAGTTTATGGTCTCACTCATGTTTCTCCTTTATGGCCCAAAGCACCAGGCTGACCTTGCAGGAGGTTCTGTGCTGTTGGGAGCAGAGCAGTTGTTTTCCCTCTGCTTTTCTCTCAGGATACCTGCTCCTCTCCCAGCAGCTCTCTGAAGCACACGAGGTAACGCTTATGGAATGCACTAAACACTTCCAGACTGCCTCAGTCAGGGACAGACACCTGTCTTATTTCACACGTCCTGCTTCCTGAAACCCCTGCTTGGATTTACACCCTGGGAAATTGCTGAATTTATGGAGGCTTAATTTCCCTCCCCTTTGGAGCCTATCCCTGTGTTTTGTCCAGAGGATGAGAACTGAAGTGCCACAGCAGTGTGTTCCTGTCAGCCACTGTGTTGTTGGTGGTCAGGTAACAAACCCACCACCAGAAAATGCCCAGGCCATGTTCATTCCTGTTTAGGAATTCCTTGCACATCACCATACTGAGAGCCATGGACCTCTCTAGATCTGTCTAAGGAATTAAAACATTAAACTGAGAATCTGTAAGAAACTTTCAGAGGGTTGCCAGCTTTCCATCCTCTCACTTCACTTCCTGTCTCCATTTCTTGGCACTCTCAGTATGGCTTAGTCTTTTCTGTCCATAGACAGTTTTGTTTCAGTATCAAATGACTGGACTTCTCTCCTCTTTTCCTTCTTTTCTCCTTTCCTTTTTTCCTTCTTTCCTTCTCTCCTTCTCTCCTTCTCTCCTTCTCCCCTTCCTTCCTTCTCCTTCTTTCCTTCTTTCCTCCTTTCCTCCTTTCCTTCTTTTCTTCCTGCCTCAAAAAATAATCCTGACCTGTCATTAAAAAAAAAAAAATCCCAACAATTTCAAGTTTTCAGCAGAAAAATATATGATGAAAATAAGGGCGGTTTGTTGGTTTGTTGTTTTTTTCTGTGCAACACACCGTTCACTAAACTTTCCTTTATTTGAAAAATCAGGTTTCCATCAAAAATGTTTCCATCAGAGAGTTTTTCTCCCGGGCTTTTATTCAGTGTGCAGTCCTGCTAACAGTTACTGAGGTGCAACATCTGTTGACTTCAGTCAAAGTTGCACCCCAGTAATTGAAAGCAGGATTGGGTCTGTTCTTTGTAAGGTGTGTTGAATGGACAGAATGGTGCATTGACTGAAGTGTTAGTCTTAGCAGTAAGTGATCCTCTAATTTAATCCTCCGCTCTATTCACGTCTCAGATCCGAAATGTTTAATAAACTGCAGCTCAGTGGTAAGAGTGAGTTACCCATCAGTGCATTTCTCAGCCAAAATTGTACAGTAAACTCCTCTCAATAGTAGGTTTATGTTACCATTTACATTACTGGGTAAAACCTAAATTGGGGTTTTTATGTATTATGTGTTACTTATGTAATGCACTCTATAAGGAGGTTTATTTTCTCAGCTTCCTCAGATTTCACGTTGGATGTTGCTTGATTGTACATATTAGTGGTAAATTATGAGTGCAGTTCTTTTCTTTTATATACTTCATTTATCCAAGCAAATGGATTTTGCATCCAGCCTGTAGTTTCCTGGGATATGAAAAAGAATCCCCCCAAACCTATAATTTTGGGGGGGACTCTGGCACAGCTTCATTTAGATCCCAAATACATTTCATCATTCCCTGACCCAAACTTGCCTTTTATATAAATTGTACCACACAGAACAAGCCATACTTTTACATTCGTCTGTTGTTCCACACCAGAATGGGGGAAATATATATATTGTACATATGAGGACCTCTAAAAATATGTGTATATACTGTTTAATTATATATTGAAATTTAAATTACTCTTTTATTTTTGTGCTAATGATTTTACCTTTCCTTGTGGTTCTTTTAGTCTTAAATATTTGTGTGCTTGGTACAGCAATTTGCTGATCAATAGAGTTGCAGCTCCTACTCTTTTTTGCTACTAAGAAACTCCATATTTAAAATGCTCATCTTACTTAAACGGTAAGTTTTATAAATGTATTTCCTTTGAGAAATAGAAACAAAGCTGATAAGTCACCTGCACTGTATTTGCAGCCTGATATGCCAAGTGTCTGCAAGTCAAGAAAACCCACTGAAATACTTTTGCAGAATAATTCATTAAAGTTTTAACAAAATGGACAAATACATTTATATACCCATTTTTTAGAAATCACGTATTCTTTGTTCTTGTTCTTTGAAAATTTTGGCATGAATAGAGAAGTTCTCAAAGATTTGCAAATTTATTGAATGTTTCAATAGCTTCTGTTTAAATGTAACTACTTTATTTGGAAGTTACAAAGATCTCATGCCTGTTAGAAACAGGCATATTTTATTTAAATAAAAGCAAGGTTGTGGTCTCATTACACACCAAAAATATTTATATATAATCTTTAAGCCAAATTAGTGGTGTTATTGGGGAGAATTGAGTTTTATAAGCATCTGAAACATGAAGCCTTTGTGTTTTGCACTTAGATTTTTGCCAACAGCAGTTTTTGTGCTAGTCCAATGAGAGACCTCACTCACCATTCATGACATTTGAAATGAAGCAAATAAAATATTTATTATCTAATTCATTATACATTTTAATCACCATCTGTAACAGCGTAGATGTTCACAGGTGTTTTTAGAAGCCTTGACTTGTTTTAAATCAGCGATGAAAAATATTCCTGTCATTATAAGGAACTTCGTTTTAAATTCTTCCAGCTAAATAATGAGTTATTTCTCTGAACAGCTGATTTCCAAAATCTCTATAACACAATTCTTCTTAGCCCAAGAATTATTTGGTCTTTTAAAATCTTGTATCACTAGGCAAACACACAAGTCTAATAAGCAGAATTCATGTTGTGGTGTTAAATGCAGGTAAAAAACAATGTAGGTGGTACAATGGATGGAACAATTCCCCGAATCATTTAAAGCTGATTAAATTGTGTTGATCAATCATTCTAAATAACTGAGGAGGAACAAAACTGAGCATTGTGAGGAATGAGGATGGGGCATGGTTTTTCAGCAAGAAAAGCTTTCCTGGCTTAGCATGAAAATATAATGTGTTAACAGAGTCTTAAAATCAATATACCATGAATTAGCAGTCAGCAGAGAACAGCCAGATGATAGGGGGAATATGATTCATTCCTTAGAATGACTAAGATCTCAGGCAGCTCGTTGAGTGGAATATTTGGAGATTGTGAATAGAGTTAAAAGAAATTCCTTTAATTTGATCTGGAAGTGTGTTTATGACAGACATAAAGCACTTGAATTCTACTGAGGATTTCCTCTTGCACTGCAGTCGTCCTGACTCTGCTCTTTACAGCTGTTCTGTAAGTACTGACTGCTGAGCCAGGCAAGCCAGTCCTCTTACACCTTAATGCATGGAAATGAAGTTCCCAGTTCTAGATGAGTAATTAGATAACCCAGCACTGACGGTGTAATGATAATGAAGTGAAGAGCACAGGAGCCCTCAATAATCAGATCCTTTTCAGGCATTCAAAAGAAAATGCATTTTGATGTTTTTCAAAAGACGCTCAGGTGCCTTATTCCACCTCTTTCCTTTCCTTCATTTCGGCTTAAAAATTACAGTTTTTTCATTAGACAAACAACATCCATAGGTGCTCTGGATGCAAACGAATGTGGATTGCCTTAATATGGGAAGTGACAGCCCCTGGCATTTGTCTGAATATTAATGCTGAATCAGATGGAGAAATCATTATGGCTGATGGTTTTGGTTATTAAGTTTAAAATGTCAGAAGCCTGAGTTTAAGTTTTCGTGACAGCAAAAAATGTTTTGTAATTTTTTTAATGCTTAAGTTTCAATTGAAATTCAAATTTCCACTTCTTTTTTTTTGTCTTATTTTTTGGGCTTTCAGTGTCCAGGAACTTTTCTTTTTGGTGGATTGGGAGAAATCTGAAATCTAGTTTGAATGGGGAGAAAACTCCTGCTACCTTTAGGATACCTTTGGTTTTTGTGCTATTGGCCTTTCTCTCTTTTTCCCCTGGGATCATATAGGGCAGCATTTTTAGAGGGGCTCATGGCCAGTTTTTTTAGTACTCCCAGCCTGGGCCAGATTTCCAGAGCTGCATCCTGCAGTTCCCACTTCTGTGTTTACAGACAGACATTCAACAAAGCCCTCAAGCTGTTGAGTTCTTTTGAAAACCTGGCCACATATTTCTGTGTTGGCTTTGGGTATAAAACTGGGCACTGATGCTCTGTGGTTGAGCTCTTCTGCTATTTCTGACCTCACAGGATGTGTCTGGATATTCTGGTGGTGCTTCTTGAGGACTGTAAGCTGGCAGAGAGGTCTGGAAGTCTCATCTGGCATGGAAGTGGGTCTTGGAAGTCACTTTGGATTGTGACTCGTTCCTCATCAGTGAAAGGTGTGTGTGTGTCTCCCATGAAGTTCTGGCCACACAGCCAGGCCAAATGTAGGCTCTGTTAAACTCTGGATCCAAAGTGCCTCTCCCTTTTTTCCAAGGCACATATTTCCCTTCTTTACCAAAATGCCACCTGTTAGAGACCTCCTGGCTCTGCAAGTTCTCTGTAGAAAACCTCACTGAGCCCTTCAACAAAACAGGTGTGAATGTCAGATTTAAAGGAAGGAATGAACTCAGGCTCAGGGGGAAACACTCCTGATGGAGCAGAGGAGAATGAACAACTCCTTTTGCAGAGTCTTGGGAGACGCCCATGCTCGGCAAGAAAAGGGAGTTTGGGAAGAATCAATCTGCTGAGAATGGGAGGGCAATTCTGCTTTCTGCCAGAGATTAATAACTCAGTAACCTCGGTGGGAAGCCTGACAGGTACAACCACAACAGCAGGAAACTCCAGCACAGGCACTGTGCTTTTGAGCATTAGTCTCTCATCCCTCAGCCTTCCCATCCCTCAGCCTTCCCTCCTGCCTTACAAACTGGAGTTGCTGTGCTTGGAGTGAGATCCAGCACTGGATCCAGCCCCAGACACTCCCACAACAACACTTCCCCAGCCCCACAGTTTTTGCTGGGAATGGTAGCAGGTCCTCAGACTGCAAATCCTCCAAGACAGAATGCCAGCGATGCTTTTGGGTAACAGACTCAGAAGCACCAAAGTGACTTAGAAGCTGAAGTCCCCAGCAACTCTGGCTGCTGTGCAGTCTCTAAATTGCTTTGACTTTCAGAAAGACTGGAGCTTTTCAGGTGTTTATTCCCTTCTCAAAGCATTCTTGCTGGTGTTTAACAAATATAGTATATTCCCTCTTGGGGATGTTAGAGTGAATTAACAGCCCAGTTCCCTTGAGGAAGGCAGAGGAGAACTGAAGACCCATCCCTTGTCCACATCTTTTATTGTGGCAGAAAATGTGAAACTTCCTTGTTCAGGTGCCTGTTCCCTATTTTAATTTTGTTTTCCTCCTCACCCTTCTAACCCTTTTAATTTGGTTGGGGTGGAGAGGAGAATGGCTTTTTTTTTCCCACTTACTGTGGTAGAAAATGGGGATGGAGACCATCCTTCTTGGACTCTTATATTCAAAATAGCTATAAATAATTAGTTACAGGGACCTAGTTTCCCCCTCTTTTTAAGGCTTAATTTAAGTTCTTTATCAAAATGATTTAAAATGCCTTTCTCAGTGGGAAACTATATTTCAGAGCTTTTATTTATTAGACTTCTCAAAAAGTGTGTTTTTAATGCACGTCCTGACTTTCTGCCAAAACTCTCCACTGTAACATTGGGATTGGAGCAGCCCTTTGTATAGGGAGTTATATTTATTGGATTTTTACATATTGATACAGAGCAATTCATCTAAATAAATCATACACAGAATTGGCACATAAATCTCCCAGTCTTCAGTACTCACTGTACTATATTACTATCGTGACAACCTTCCCTCAAATACAGAAAAACTTTCCTCTTGGTCTACTTTTTTCTAGTCCTCTTAAAGTGCCAATGATTTTCTGGGGCTTGGTGTAGCTTGATTGTTGTTGCTGTGAGCTGTAGAGTTTGGGCTGTGGATTTTGTTTTATGATGTAGGGACAGGACAACACCACTGCATTTTAAAGGAGGGCAAAGAGCCTTGAACTCTGCAAAATGTGTGAGGATCATAACATAGTATGCAAAGGCAGATTTCATGGTAGATGGTTGAATATCTAAATACTTTAGCATTATGAGCCTGGTATGGCACTGAGATTTCTTTCTGTTGGTTTAAAAAGTGCAATATCTCTTGTGCTGGATGGTTGATTTGAGGAGTGCAGTTTTCTTCAGCCGTTTCAGGACTCCCAGCCTAAGTGTGTGCTTTTGTAGGTTGGACCCCTCCATTCCAGGACACCCTCTCTCCCCCTCCCAAATTGTTTCCTGCTTTCTGAGCAGAAGTTGCATATAAGACAGTCTGGGCCTAATTATTTTAAGCAAATACAAACCCACAAGCCAGGTCATGGATGGGTACAATTCAGTGTCAGCCTCTGGCAGTTCACACCAGTGGAAGCTCTGCCTGGCTGTGTTTTGAATCCCTGTCATTACAAATCCCAGGGATGTGACAGCCTTCTCTAAAAACTCAAGTTCAGTCTTTCCCAGAGAAGGGTTAAGAGCTGTGGCTTTCCAAAGGGATTTTGCAGTACTGGGCTCATCACTCCAGAAGGCTCTGGTCTTTCTGACAAAAGGGCTCTGACATCCAGGCAGTTCTCTTGAAAGTTCAGAGTTTGGGAAGCCGGAGCTCTGCAAGGAATCATTACAATAAAAGGTAGAACAGATTCTAGCAAGTGTTCAATCACCCAGCGTGGTGCCACTTAGAGGCAGAAGACCTTAAAACAACCAGCGAGATGCCTGCAGGAGAATCCTCTGCGCCAGCTCTGGCACTCTGTGCCTGTCATTCCACTCTGTGCCTGTCATTCCATGCCTTTCATCCAAGGTAAGCCTGGCAGAGGGGCTGGGGACAGGCTGGGTCAGCTCAGCCTGGGCACTGCTGATGTGTGGAGAGCCACAGCCATCGTTTAATTCAGTAGAAGGGAACGGAAGGAGAACAATTACAAGCTAAGGTAATTTTCCTGATTGTAAAACAAATACCTGATATGAGGATGCTTCATGTAGAAATAGGGAAATGGGCACAAAGGCACCTGCAGGAGTCCATCAGTGACACTGCTGTCAGCATTCACAGCTGCTGTCCAGCTGTGGCCATCTCCAGGATCAGTCATTGCAAGCATGACTGGAGAAGAAGATAAACAAAGAGACCCTCCTCTCTCAAAAATTGGCCCAGCTAGGACAGACTATTCCTGTGTGAAAAGGGGACTCTCCAGCCCCGCCCACTGTCACAGTGCCTCATGTTCTATCAGCAGTCCATGGATTTATGGACTTATATTTATGGATTTCTATTATGCCAGGCCTTCCTCTGGCCCACTCTGTTTGTAAAAGGGGGATAGGATTAGAGACTTCAGCCAGGGACAGGGTTAGATTGGATATTAGGATGAAATTCTTCCCTGTGAGGGTGGTGAGGTCCTGGCACAGGGTGCCCAGAGAAGCTGTGGCTGCTCCATCCCTGGAAGTGTTCATGGCAGGTTGGACGGGGCTTGGAGCAACCTCAGATAGCAACCTGGAAGGAGTCCCTGCCATGGCATGGGGTTGGAAACACATGATCTTTCAGGTTCCTTCCAATCCAAACCATGATACAATTCTTTGACCACTGGTAATTTTAATGAATGATGGTTCTGTCACTTTCTGTATTACATTCAAGCATATTGTTTACAACCTACCTTAAAAAAATCATTAAACAGCAGAATTTTTTTAAATGCATGCAGACTTGCCTCAGAAGAACAAATTTGTTTGGACGGTAAACAAAAATTCTGGGTTTATTCCTTTTTTTTTTTTCTTGCTTGAAATCTGCGTGCATGTCATAAAATATTCCTGTGTACTTTCAAGAATAATTGAAGCATATGTACCCAAAATGTAATACTTTTCATAATGGTTTCAGACTAAATTGTCCATTATATGGGACTAACACATAAAAGCCTTCCTCTACATCAAGTGATAGATCAAAGGGAGGCACGGTGGCTTGTCCACATGCACAAACCACACCTCTCAGATTCTGAGAACAAGGATGTGCCGTCTGCATTTTAACTACATCTCCATGACATGAAACACTATTCCCACATCTCCTACTGAGGGAGAGTCAGGTAGTCCTGGCTACAAAGATTCCCTTTTACGTTTCTCCCCTCTTTTTTTTTTTTTTTTTTCAGTTCCATAATACAGATGAGATTTCAGTCACTAGTCCTGGGTGAGTCTAATTTGAAAACGAAACTTGACTCAGTTCCTCTCAGGGCGATGTGGGAACCTGTTGGGAGGAAGTGCAGTTCTCAGTCCTTGGGTGGTAAATCTGTGAACCCAAACCCCAGTCCTGCATCCTGGGGGGTGGCTGCTGGTGGAGATGTGCTCCTGCACAAATCCCAGTGCCTTCAGTGGGCACAGCATGAGAGTTGATCTGTTCCTGTCCCATGGGTCAGTGTCCTCCTGCTTTCTGCCAGTGCTTGGAGCACAGCATTATGTCAGACCCTTCTCCTGCTGACTGGCTTGCTTGTTGAACTCAGATGTATTTAAAACTTTCTGTGCCTCACTTTTCTATCTGCACAATACTTCCACCCTTGTAAGGATTCTTAACTACTTTGTCTACCTAAAACCCTTTCCTTCAAGTGGATGGTGTGAGGGAGACAAATTCTGAGTGTTACTGCTGGTGAGCATTAATGGATCACTCTCAGATAGGGATCCAACTGTCCCAGCTTTTGGAGTGTTTTGTCATGAGTTTTTCTCACTGTCTTTTTATGAGTAATAAGAAATGCAAACTTACTGGCTTAGTGGCATGATTAAAGATGTTTGTGTTTGGAATTTGACTGCAGTAGGAGACTGAAGATGTATAGTTTCATTTAAGTGCATGTCTAGATCTAGTCTCCCAGCCAGCAGATTGGATGTTAGCCCAATTATTCCCATTAGCATCTGGTTTCTGAGCACTGATGTACTACCATGATCAGGGAATAAAATTCCTTAAAATAACCTCCCCTAGCTGAAATGTAGAGGTACCTTTTATTGTTGTCGTGGCTGCTAAAAATGCGAAGTGCACCAGGGAAGTGCTGAGTTGAGGCACCAGAAGAAGAGGCTGTGATCATGGAAAGGCTGAAACTTCTCCTCTGATCATTTCTGACAGCTCAGAGTGGTTCTTCCACAATTGGAACCACTTGTGCTGCTTATTAATATAATGAAACTTATCCTCCAGCAAAAACAGAACCAACGGCTGACACAGGAGTGGAGGGAGAGGCTGAAACCTGATCTGCTTAGGGGTCTCTTAAAGATGATGGAAGACTAATAAAATCCAGTCTGCTTCCTACCTCCATTACAACTCCCACTCCCAGCCTGTCCTCACGAGCTAAAGTGGAATAATGGCTCCTTCCAGAGCCAAGCCATCCATCCCCCAGTACAGCTGAACGGCCTCTAATGGTGTTTGGCACCGAGGCCTGCTTTGATACCTTCCCTAATCTGTGAAATTCTTTCCTTTGATTCCATTGGGTGCTGGATGAAGCCTCTAAAATGTCTCTTATTTCTTCAGGAGTAGACTTCTCTGTCATGTGTTTTGGGGATTTTTGTATAATTATTTTTCAGGTTCAAAAATGTTTCCACAGTACTTCAGGAAAGCTCAGTGTTTGGTACATCTACATCATGGGGATAACCATAACAGAAAAAGATTAATTTTTCCATTGGCAGTGGATTAGAGAAACAGTCAGAACTCTGCATTTAGTAGGATCACTCAACACCAGGATGGTGATCATGAGATGGGGAGTGAAAATAAAATACTATAATGATTAAAAAAAATCCCAAAAATCCCAAACCTGAAGTCTTCAGGCTTTTCAAGAAGTAGATAGGAAAGCAGCTAAACAGAACTGTAAGGGTAAGCAGAGCAAAATGTCAGAGCTGATTTAACTCATTACATTTAAGTGGAAAATAAGGGATGAAAGTTTAGTTTAAGAAAAATTAAGGAAATACCCAAGAATGAGTTTACAAAGTGCAATATTTTCTCTCAAAGCCGTAGGGTTAGCAGGTTGGTATCCAGCATCTGTGACTGATTAGGGGCATTTGAGATGGCAGGTGGCTTTAGGAAATGGAAACCTTACAGGGCTTTACAAATACTTTCTGTAGTTAGCCAAAGTTATTTGATTTATTCTTGCTGGTGCTCATTGAATAGCCTGGTTTAAAATCTATCAACTTGTCTTAATCCATGTTAATATTTTCTTATAGACACAGTGTTGTGCAAATTCTCCAATTGGATTCTGTAGAGTTGCCCTGGAGAATAATAGAGTTACTCAGTTTACACTACCAAGGGCTGTGTTAAGGTGAAGAACATAAATTGTGGCATTTAAAAATGCCAGCCAAATCTTTTAGACAGTAATGAGATCAAGAACCAGATCTGATCATATTTGCTCCTGACAATTTTAAAGAGGCCTATAATTCCACGTGCTTCCCCTCTGTGTGGTCATGTTCAAATAGCCTGTCTGAATCAAGAAGCCAAAATCCCAAAAAACTCTTCAGCAGGCTGAAGGGTGGAATGGGGTTGATCTGCTGATGAGTTCACACTGTCAGAAAAGGAGATGGAAAAGGCAACCCTGCATCTCTTCGTTGCTCTGATCCCCAGGCCATGAGCTCCAGTGAGGACGTGCAAGAGGCAGAGCCACCAGAGAGCCTGAGGGTTGGATGGGACCCAAAACTCATCTCTGGGAGGAAGTATTTGGAAGAGATACTGAAGACAAGAAAGTAAACCCCGTGGCTGGAGCCACTCCACAAGTCAAGCCAACATACAACTGGCTCCTTGAAAAAAGGGTTACAATAGGTAAAACAGAATTTGCAGCTGCAGGAAGAGTGGCCATAACATGATTCAGGACAAGTGGAGTTTAAACTCTCAATTAGCTTTTCCATATAGCATTCCTGAGGAATAACTGAAGGAGCAAATAGTGCAGAAGCCCCAGCACAGGTTTGTTATTACTAGAGAAGAAAAATCAGCATTTGGCCAAACCTTTCCATTATCTGATACTGTAAAACCAGTCCTGCAGTGCTGTCTGGGATGTTCTAACCTCGGCACTGGTCCAGATCCATTTCCAGCTATGGATTGTGTGTCTGTCTCTGTTTGTGTGTTCTTCTGCAGATTTATTTTAAATCACCCTTCCTGAAGCTGCCCAGCATCCTGATTTATAGGATTTTACTAAGCTTCCCATAGCCTTTTCTTTTCTTTACTAAGTATGTTTTACTACTTCGTATTTTTTTCCTAAAAAAATGGATTTTATTGGACAAGGGTTCAAACATAGCTGCATAATGTTTGTTTTACGGATTTTGCATTAAACCCCTTTAACACATTTTCAGACCTGAGGAACTCAGCAAATACTGTGAAGGAAATGCCCTGAGCTTCATCTTGCTGCTTTGAACTGAGCACAGTGAACTTTCCCTGGTTACTGAGCTGACACGTGAACAACCCATTTGCAATTCAGAGAGAGAGAGAGAGAGAGAGAGAGAGAGAGAGCAAGGGGGCCTGATCCTGCTTTTACCAAAGCCAAAGGAAATCCTACTGCTGACTGCAGCAAAACCAGCAGCAAAATCATAATGACTATTTAAGATATTTCACAAGTACAGTAATGTGACAATCATGACAAAGTGGTGGTTTTTCCAGAGGCACCATCTGAATTAATAGGGTCTTTTCAACTAGCTCTCCTTGAAATGGGTTGCAAGAGGTAAAATAAATTTTAAAGAAGTCTCTAGGATACTTTCCCATTGTAAGAATTTTTTATTCATTTAACAAATAGCAGTTATATTTTGAAGTATTTTTTTTTTGTAATCATTGTCATCTCCTTCTTTATTGTAGCATGAGTAATCTAATTTTTCTGCATAGCATGTTGCAGTTTGATAGACAGGTCTCTGAGGGAAGCCTTATGTGTCAGCATCAGTGAAAATGACTTCTGAGGTTGGCTCACACCCCCACGCGAGCGTGGAATCCAAATCACCCCGGAGTTACGCATCCGCCTGCCCCACGCCTCGCTGCTGGATAATGAATTCATTTGCCTCTGGCAAAAAAAAAAGTGAGATCCTCCATTGCATACTGATGTCATGTGGAAGGAGCCATAATTGGGACTGGTCACGTGGCACAGGCACTGTCAGCTGCTGCTTTTTGCCGTCTGTGTAGATAAAGTTCAGGTCTCTGGATCTGTACCTACAGGCATCGTGTGCTCCGAGGACATGCAGGGCTTTGAGACACAGCAATTCAGGCATGTATTTCACCAAAAAAAAGAGGAGATGTAAATAGGCTGCAGGCACCAGGTTTGTCTTTTTTTCCAGAATTCCATCGTAGTGGCAGGAGATTTTTATTTGGCTGCATCGCTACTTTGGTTTATCAGTAATAATTAATGACTTGTGCAATTGCATTTCCCACTTTAATCAAGGAGAGATATTTCCAATTCAGAGTTTCAGCAAGAAAACAGCCACAAATGGGCTGCCCTTTCTTTTACCTTTGCACAGGCAGACAGGGAAAAAAAAGACTTTTTGCTTCAGGTGTATATAAAGCTTTACAGCTTCACTTCCAAAACTACTCTTCAGAACTGAGCTGCCCAAGTCACACACCTCACTCCCTCCTCCCAGCAGTGCACCCCAAATAATTTGGGTCCTGACTATTAGAAATCATCATGTGAAACCCACTGAATAGACAGGAAGATTTCCAGTGATTCATCTGTTTTCAATTATGCCCCTAAGAGCACTCCTGTCCTTTCTTCCTGCTTAATAGCAGGAGAAGTGATTAGATGTGCTGGGGCTCTGGATAGCCTGCCACTGATTTCTGGGGACTTGGATCAGTGCTCTTTGACTCAGTTTCCCTGTCTGTAAACAAGACCCTGAGTAAAGGCAAGGACTCTCCAGGGCATGGAAGAGATGCTGAGCACCTGAAATGAAAGCTGCTGCTAGCTGGTAACACCATAACTGCTGGCAATGATGGTAGAGCTGAATGTGCAGATGTGAAATACAGCTGTCATTTCTGATTTCCGTGTCATCCCAGGTAAGGAAATAGAGCTCAATTTGGAACAAACTCACCACATTCAGTCTTCTTAACCTTCAGTCTGGATAGCTGCAAAGATGAACAGAAGAATTTTATGCATAACATTTTAACTTGGCTTGATGTGCTTCCCAGTAGCATGTAAATAAACTGCCTGATTTGGAGCACTCTGTTCCTGACATATAACCCACTGCTCATTTAGCAGATTTAATTTTGCAGGCTTTGTGCATTTTTTATGTGACAATGATGATGTGAGGAGGCATGTCTTTATCACAGAAAGCCAACAGCACAGACTCTTCTTTACAAAAGTTCCTTCTTGTTGTTCCTTCAGAGCAGGAGCCCAAGATAATTCTAGCACAGGGTGAGCCATCTGTGACATGGGGCAGTTTTACTTGCAAACTTTAGAACTCTTAATTGCTGCTGTATTTCCTGGCACTGTCAAGTAATAATGTCTGTGGATATCAAATCTTAAGTACATAGGACTCAATTATGATCTTGCAGAACACAGAGGCTGCTCAAATCCAGTCCAGACTGTGAACTCACAATCTGCTGTTTACTTAAAGTATATAGAAAGCACTTGACCTCTTCTCAGTGGCATCCATGTGGAAACACTCGACAATAGAGGCCTTCCTTGGTTTTCTTAGGAATCATGTTTCGACATTTTTATCTCCTCTAATTAAGGTCAACGGTCATACGCTCCCACTTCTCTCCTCACCCCACTCTTCCAAAATTGCAGGCACTTACCCAGCTCCAGTTACCTTGCTTGAAACAAACTGGGCCCAATTTGTGCATAGGCAATTCTGTGGGGAATGAAGAGAGTCCCGGAGCTTTGAGGCTTTGCTGAACCAAGTGCAGTGTCTGAGCTCTCGTTCACGTGCTCGCTCCCCACGACGAGCAGCAGAGTCTGAGAGTCAGAAGCAAACAGTAGGCGGGGGGTAGGATTGCTGCAAATGTAATTCCACTATGAGAATTATTTCCTAACCCACAGCACATGTTCCCACCCAGTGGGGAAGGTGTGAGCGAGTTCTGAAGGAGGACAGCGAGAGCGGATCTCATCTCCCTTTGCAACACTGTAAGTGCTAATTGCAGGCGGGGAGGAAGGGTGTAGCTGGTAGACGTCTCAGAGAAAGCCTGGGGAATGCAGCACAAGGACTCGTGTTGTCGTTGTCGAAGAAACCCAGGAGTGCTTCACATCCCAGCATCCCTGGGAAGATTCACTTCGACTCTGCTGTGCTTTCTCTCCAGCCCTGGCTGCCTCTTCTTGAAAACCCTCGTGGTTCTCAGCAGGGCACTTCCCAGGAATGCCAGTGCTCCAGCCAGGCCATTGTGACAGGATGCAAAGGAGACCTCCTAGCCCACCCTCAAGGCTGAAAGAGCACATCCCACTGAATCAGGGGCATGTGGGGACTGGATTTATCATTAGTAAACCCTGGTAGCTTTTCAGAGCAGTATACATCCTGCTTAATAATTACCTTTTCTCTACTAAAAAATTGTTTCTTTTTATTATTATTGTTGAGTAGGTGGTAGCTATGAATGGTTAACAGTGGAAGGGAGAAGTTGGGGAAATAAAACTCTGTGCTTTTGGAAGTCATTTTACATATGTAAAAACAAAATTGGATGAGGCAGCTGCAGACCTTGGTATTATTTATGCTTGTGCCTGATGCATTGCACCCTTTCCCTTTAAACTGACTTACTCTCACTTCTCACACAGAGCAGAATATCACTTCCAGAAAAGAGCTAATGCTGTGTCCTTTTCCTTTTATATTAAAAAAGAAAAAAAGAAAACCAGCACAAAACTAACAGAGTTGTGCCCTAAGTGAGATTGTCTTGACCCTTTGCAAAGGCAGGTCTGCAAGCCAGATCCTCAGAGCCTCTGTCAGCACATGCTTCCAGCATAACTCCTTTGCTCATGCTGAGCTCAGCCATGGGCGCAGGATCAGGGCACCTGTTCTCTGTAGAGAATAACTACCCAAAAACATGATTTTTTTTTTTTCCTTCCTTCTATACTTTTTTTTAAGTAGCTGGAAAATGTGTTTGGTTCTACGGGCAGAGCAGGGCAGGCCATGGTGTTGAGCAGCACCATGGGTTCCTCACCCCAGTGATGTGGGGACTGCATCTGTAGTTTCCAGGCACCAGGGAAACGTGTCAGAGTGATCTGACATCCCAGAGAGATGGATTTTTCATGTAAAAGTAGAAAGTTATTAGCTCCCAGAATGTTCTCTTGGCAGCAGCAGGGCAGCAAGTGCTGCTACAGGGAAGGCAGGTGCTGGGCCAGCATGGCCCTGCAAAAGGTTTTGTGTTGTCACATATTGGAGACTAGTGTAATAAAAACCAAGGATTTTTATTCCTGAAAGAGCTCAGTCACTCATGCCACAAGGAAGATTATGTTTAATTAAATATTGAACTCCTTTATATATCTGTACCAGGCTCTGAATCACACTCCCTTTCCTCACAGCCAGAGGACATTCCCACATCTTCAAAGATTTTACAAATGAGGCTGGTTGAGTTTTGTTTCCCCTGGAACTGAAATTGAACTACTTTGGAGACAGAAACCAGCAACTCTTGAAAATCCCTCTTTCAGCAGAGCAGGCCAGGAAGATAGAAAAAATATACAGTATTCCAGAAGTGATGACTTTTTAAATAGCAGAAGTCAATGACTTTTTAATAGCAGAAAAACGATATTATTACTTAGTACCTGTGCTTTTCTTGCTGCGTTGGAGGGCAGGTTACACCTCTTCCACTGAGTTCTGTAGTGGGCCCTTACCCCTTGTTTGATTCCTGCAAACTTTCCTGACTCCTTTTTGGGGAAACTTTCATATTCCTGCTAAAATTTAGTCATTGGGGACTGCTTAGACATCCTCAGAACCCCCCTTGGATTTAAACTCCATCTTTCTTGCGAGTGTGCTGTGAGTTTTCTTCCTTGCTGGGATATGTGTTATCTTGCTCAATTGCATTTAATTTGGTCTCAATTTGCATATTCTCGTCCTGGGCTGAATCCGTCAAAATTTTCCCATGGCACATTTTGCCTCTGCTGTTCCCATGACACATGTTCCTTCTGCTGTGGCAAGATCTACTCTGTGGATTCATCTTCTGGGAGAAGTGAGGCTGTTTTTCAGAAGTTCAGGTTCTCGCCGTTAGGATTTTCCCAGATCTGCAGTGATGTCGGTTCACACGCGATCTTTCTCAGTTCAGCAGGGATGAAACCCAAAATCTTCCCTCACTTCAATCTCTCAGCTGGCTTGAGCAAAAGGCTGTGGTTTGTGCCGTGTCATCTGGCTTGCTCTTGGGTGTTTGGGGCTTGCTTGAAGCCATTTCTACAATCAAAAGACTAAATTTTAAATACTAGCCAAAGACTGGGCACGTGTGCACAGCATTAGGACCCCTTTTCAAAGAGCACCTTCGGGTGAGTCACTTGACCTGTCTGTGCCTCAGTTCTCCATTTATAACAGAGGAAAATAATATTAATGCAAGTCTAGCTTTCTTCAGATACTGCAAGGCTCAGGGCATGACCAGAGGTGATGTTCTCAGGTATTACAGTAATAGGGGTCACAGGAGCTAGATGGAAAAGTAAAGCAGAAGCTAGTTAAGACTTTCTCAGCTGCAAAGGATTAGTGTTCATTTTAAAATCTCTGGCTCTTGGCAAATTGGGAGAGTTACTAACCTGTAGCTTAGGAAAAAAAAAAAAAAAAAAAAGCCAAAGCAGCTGAAACAAGGGTGTTAGCAAGTCTGGCAGCACAGCAGCACAGTGCACCTTATCTCTATCCTGGTGGAAAATCAAAGGCACATTTCCAGCTGTGCCCGTGAGCACTGTTTGGTCACTGAACAAAGCAACTGGCACCTCGTATCCAACCTACAGAATGATCACAGCCTGCTTCAGGTGCACAAACAAGTGCAGAAATGAGCTCCATGCACACAACTCATTGTTATTCAATCAAGCCTTTAATTGTAAATGTTTTAAGCAAGGAATTCTCTGTTTTATGAAAGTGTGCTCAGCATTACTCCGCCGCAGACATCTGTCATTCAGCAGGCGCCACCCAATAAAAGTGCTTAAAATGTTCTGTTCCTCAATTAAAATATAAACCAGAGCTGTTTAAGGGCTTTTACGAGGTGATTTCTATTTACCTGACAGATTTCCCCACTGGAGGAGCACAAAGCAGGATTTCAGTTTCTGATCAGAAGTGATGGCTCTGCAAAATAGTAAAGCTTCAATTGTTTTAATTTATTTCAATTTGGGTTGTTGTTTTTTTTTTTAATTCCAGGAATAGTAAAAACCCGTGAAGAAGAAAGGAATTCCTATGCCAGATAAAAACTGGGAAGAACTGGGAAGGGTCATTGCTGATCACACATGCTGTGCTCCCCAAAAGGAACCAGAGAGCTTTGGTCCTGGGCTTGTATACTGGAGGAACTGGGATCCAGGACAAACTCCTGGAGCCTGTGCCAGCACCTGCCACCCTTTTCTTCCAAATTTCATCTAACAAAAACCAGGGAAAAGGGTGTCCTGCTCTGGAACAGCCTCTTATGAAGAGAAACAAGAATATAGCTGGACAAAATCTCCCTGTTTCCCCAATGAAAGACTGCATGAATGCTCTCATGGTTATTCCACTGCAGATGGATATTTCATCTCCCATTCTGTCTTAATATGGCTCTAAACAAAGATCTTCCTTTTTACCTTCCTGCTACTCAAGCAGCAGTGGACATTACATGGAAAACAAGCATTTGCACAAAAAAATCCCCCTCTATTTCATGTTCCAGAGCCTCAGAAACTCACCTTCAGTGTCATGAGAGATGCAGAAAAGGCTTTGCTGTGTTAAGCTTTGTACAGTGTGCTGATCCATGCTCTCCTGTGCTTCTCCCTCTGGCAGGGCATCACCTCAGTGCACCTGGTCAGCATCAGGATGGAGGAGGATGGCAGTGTCAGGAAGAGAATATCTTGCAAGACAAAGCTTTCAGCACCAAACCTTAAACCTTCTGCTTTTGCCAGATAACAGTATTTTTTTGACCACTTTGCCCTGTCCTGCATGGCCATTAAGCCACTGACACTTCACCACACCACGGTCACAGCTGATTTCTGACAGCTTGGGCAAGCCAAGGATGGAGCCTGTGGGGAGGGAAGGTGAGTGGGTTTGCCCCATCTCATCCACAGCTGGGTGCTGCCCTGCTCCCCCCTGCAGCTGCTTTTGGGTGCCTGCAGCTCCACAGAGCCTCACAGCAAGACAAACTGAGATTCCACATCCCACCAACCTAGCCCAGGAAACACAGGCTTCTCCCAGGAGTTTCAGGTACCCACTGTTCATCCTGCCAGGCCTCACTGCAGGGACAAAGCTGCCTCTGCCAGAGGTAACAATAATTGCTGATGCTCAGCCTCAAGTTGGTGAGTCTCTGCTGAGCTGCCTCATTAGATTCTTCCAAGGGAGATGTTAATTCCTTTTTGAAATTAAGGAAAGGAAAAGCAAACAGCAACTAAACCCAACAGCAGGTAAACAAGCAGCTCCTGGATTTTGCACCGCAGGCATTCAGAGGAGGCTTTCTGCCTTGAACCACACTGCTTGGAAAGTGCTGGGGAATCTGATGTTAGCCCTTAACTCAGTCTGGTGTGTGTGTTGTTTTCCTCTCGAGCAGCAGCATGAGTTAAGGACGAGACATTAGCCCTCACTGTGATCCCCCAGTGTCAGTTCAAGTCAGATTCTTCCCGTTATTTATATGTTCCCTTTTGTGAGCGTATCGATTATACAAGTGAGTTCTCAAGTGCTTGGGCACTCAATACAGCCACACAATGGAGGAAAGCATCCAGGTTAGCACGGAATTCCACATGTGCTGAGCATGCCAGGGGACAGGAGTAAATAGTGATATGTACAATTCAAAGCCACCTCTTCAGAGCTTTCTGTTTTGCTGAGCAGCGATTAAAAATAAAACCTGCATTTCAATTTCCAAGGTGTAGCAACTAAAGTTTGTCAGAGTTATTCTTAGCCATGGCAGAATTGCCACCTTCAGGCCATTTCTGAACACACCAGATTATTCCACGATAATCCAAAATCCAGAACAAGCTCCTCCCTCCCCTCTGTTCATTTTACCCTCTGCATTATGAATGCTGTGGGTAAGGGCTGCCTGTTTCACAGGGGGCTTGGTATCACAGAAAGCTGGTTGTTGATCTCTGGATGCCTGCAGGCCAGCAATCTGTGCTACAAGTTACCCCTCTTAAAA
>VZTZ01050795.1:561094-599202 GCA_013400955.1 Drymodes brunneopygia
AAAACAGAACCAAAAAAACCAGACAAGTGGATAAAACTGATACAAGCATCTGTAACAAGCTAATTGGACCCTTGTGGGCAACACAGCAGATACAAAATTAAAACAAACAAAACATCTCATTGTACAACTGTACTTCCAGGACCGCTACCACAAAGGGACCCGTCTGGATTTTTATTTTAGTTTTGCTTTGTTTAAAAGGACCTAATTATGGCCAGAGCTGGAGTATCACAAGTCTGTTTTCATCTATAAAGAAAGGATATTTTGCCTCTGAACCTGAGAAATTGTTAGAAGTTGGTAATTAGTATGACTTGTTAATAGAGTTTGGCTGTGATTAAGCTGTGATTGAGTGTGAGTTTGGTTCTTGTCAATGTGAATGCCTGTAAGGTTGAGAGATGTTTAATGAGACACCTGTTGTCAGCAGCACCCGGTGGGCTTTGTTGAGCCTGATTGGAATTTGTACCACGGAGCAGGAGCAGCAGCACCAAAACCCAGCAGCAGCAGCAGCAGCAGCAGCAGCAGGCACAGCCCCAGCTGGAGCATTGCTGGCAACAGCAAAGGGTCCAAGAGAAAAGGAGGGTCAGACCCCCTGCACTGGAAAGGTCCCAGGGAGGCTCCATGTCCCACAGGTCATGTGCTTGGGGTGATCCATCACCCAAACCATGCAATCACAGCTGATCCGGGCAGTGCAACAGGCAAAAACACTGACACCTTTATCTAGTCACGAGGGGATGATGGCCTGTGCCACCATGCAATGGTGGGTCTTTGGGAGGATGCAGCTGAGCGGGTTTAAGCCTCTCTACCCCCCAAAATATCCAGCCCTT
Organism: Drymodes brunneopygia; assembly: GCA_013400955.1. NCBI lineage: Eukaryota > Metazoa > Chordata > Aves > Passeriformes > Petroicidae > Drymodes > Drymodes brunneopygia. Next base: position 561,916 of record VZTZ01050795.1, read on the forward strand.
GGGTAGGTGACAATAGTGGGGCTCTTTAAAGTGTGACACTGATGGAGAAAGGTTCTGCCCAGCCCAGCCCTTGCTAATCCTTCCCCTGGGGCATTTTCCTCAAGGGAAAATGTCCCACTGAGTGACTCAGTACCTCTTTTTTTGAACAGACAAAGTTTCATTCACTGATGACATTTTTGTCTCAAAAATCAGCATCATTTTTCACATGACTCCATATAACCACTCCCCACACCACAACCTGGGCCTGATGACAAATTTGTGTACTTGGGACTATATATGTAAAATATTATTTCCCCTGAATGTCTACTAAAGATTTTCAAGTGACTGCTACTTAAAACATACCTGGGTTTTACATGCCAAAAGCCAAAGAAGCTGGAAGCAATCACGCTGGCCACTGGCGCAGCCTTTTAATGTGAAATGCCTGAGCTGGGAACAAGAGCAGAAACATTTCAGCTCCTGGAACGTGCCTCGGGAAGGAGCCGCTGGCTTTGTGATGGATCGGAGCAGCCACTGGATGGCATTGCTCTACACGAATGGACCCGCGAGCACTAGCGCTCAGCACGGGCTGCTGTGCCAAGGAGATTAATTCAGCCCCGAGAGGCTCAGGCCACCGTGACCTTACCAATTCTTTAAATAACACTCCGAGTTCTCTCGGCTGCCTGGTTGGGAGCTCTGGGCACAGAGTTTGGTCAGAGCGAACAAAGCCGACGTCCCAAAGCAAACCTATTTCTAGGCTGAATGCATTTGTCTTTCACTTTACGTGAGATCAAATATTCAGCCAGTTTTTGATGGGTTTCCTTCTCATGAGATGGGAAAAAGAATCGTTTGTAATTTCTGGCCGTATCAAACCATGGCAGGGCAGGCGCGCGCAGCCAGCGAGCGATGGCTTGACTGAAGCCGCGGTGCTGCGGACGTGCCGGCCAGACAGCTCAGCTCCCCAGGGCTCACGGGGTGGCAGGCAGCTAAGGCTGTTGAGCTGAGCAGGTTATTGGTGTGTAGCAAAAGGAAAAACCAAAGCAAAAGACAAAACAACTGTTGTCTGGTGTGTTCTGCTTTGCTGTGGGCTCCAGAGCATCAAGCCCGGGTTATTATCCACGTGCGGTGCCACTCTGTGCGACAGCAGCCTCTCAGCACGTGTTAATATAGCTTTGCTTTCTGCTACATCACTTATTGATAAGGAATCAGCTGGTGGCCAAATAACCTGATGTTCATATTTTCCCTGGGGTTCTGTGTTTCTTTCATTACTGACACTCTGTGTTGGCCTCGTTCTTTCAGCAACTACGTGTGGACAAGCCAACCTGAGAATGTCACTGGCCAAGTTTGTGCCCAAAAGAAATCTGTCGATGACTTTGGAGGTGCAGCAGGATATTTGGAACTCCAGCCCCACAGAAGGTGTATCTGAAGGGGGATGCACTATTTGTGAGGGTCAGTCATAGCCAGCAGATGTATCTTGTTAGGACATAACACCATCAGGTGAGTGCTTGCACCTGGGCTGGTAGGTACAGCTGTTCTGGGCACAGACTTCCTGTTGGTATTGCCCCAGTTTTGACTAGTCTAATAAATGTAATGATCATAGTCAATTTGATAGCTCCAGTTACACTGGGATTAAAATTAGGTCATCAGTTCAGGTCGTGCAAAAGCCCCTTCACTCCCAGTTCTCAGTTCTGTACTCAAACCCCTGTGCCCAGCTGCCTTTTTAATACTGGAGAGGTAGGATGAAAACATTGCTGTATAAAATAAATGCTACATCTGTTTTATGACCCCATTTGTCTCCTTTTTCTGGACTTACCTCCCAATCCAAACAACAAGAGAACTGTATCCATCTTGATGTGCTCAGCAGTCCACTGGTAAATGCTTTCTGCTGTCAGAAATGCTCAGGCTTGGTGGGAAATTAAAGTTGTATCAGCAGGGGGCTACTCAGGTCCCTCTTCTGGTGGCCACAGCTCTGCTACAGTGGCTGTAAGAGGAGACAGAACTGATGGTGATTGCCTGTTTCATGTCTCCTATTTGGAACCATTGCTTGAGGTCTCTTTTGTCATCCACAGGAAGGCCTTTATGAAATGACACCAGTGAGCTCAGTGGTTTTAATCTCTTCCCATTGACTTTAGAGGAAATGGCAATTTCTTCCCAACTTCAGCACTTCAGGGCTGTGTTTGAACACAGGCAGGATAAATCTGAATATCTTCATTTATTTAATAGTCAGGAGTGTAAAGACTAAAAGAAGGGTGTTTCCTATTGTTGCTACACTACACAGCAGGCTGTGTTTGGAAAAGATCCGCTTGGACCCAGCATTCATGGGATGGCAGAAATCCCAACTAGGACACCCACTGCTGTGCTGGCTGTTTTAAGGCAGATCTGGTTTAAGGCAATCACCTCAGCACACAAATTTGCCCTGGATCTTTCTAGAGTCAGGGCAACACTCCCGACCTCCAAAAAGTCAAGGTGATCTTGGAAACTGCAGGGCAGCCCAGAACACTGGCAGGCAAAGGGAATTCAGGAAAAAAACTAAAATTCTAGACTAATTCCAACCCATTACAAAACTATCAGAAAAACTGAACTGTATCTGCTGAAGTGTCTCGTTCTGTTTGGTGGCACAATGTAACAGGGGATCTGTCACTGTCAGCGCTGCTCTTGTCTCGCTGAAAGCTGTGGTGCCTTTCACAACCACGACATAAAAATTCAAGCCAGCTGTCCCACCTGCCGGAGCAGCTTCTATTCTGGGCTCCCATGTGCCGTAGGTATTGTGCTTATTGATTAGCTGGGGCTTATTGTCCCCTGACATTGTTAGGGAATATTCTCCTGAATAATCACTAAAACTGATACGGGCAGGACAATCCAAGCCAGGAGGGGCTGTGCCAGGCTGTGGCTATGTCTCCAGGTTAGACTGCTGTGGGATTGGTAAAAAATGAAAAGAAGCTAAAATAAGGATTGTTTTGAGAAGTCACCCGAGTCAGAAAAGACTGGAGGCCTCCGTGACTCTGGCTGTCAATAAGGTGTTAGGTAGGGGAAGATTAACACCCTTTAGCAATGACACAGCTGTTCCATTGAAGGTGATAACATGCAATCAGGGGAGGGAAGAGTCTAGCACAGAATAATGAACAGAGCAAGCAAATAGCAGCAAAAGGGAAGGTTTAGCCCAAAAAGCTGAAAAAGCCTCTTAAAGCTGATTATTTTAGTGGGTATAAATAAGTATAAAAGGACCCAGAGCCTCACTTTAGGTCTGCACAACGAGCTCAAATATTTACCCCTCTTTCCAAAGTCAGTCTGGCTCCTAGGAAGAAGAAAAATAGTGATAATGTAGAGAATAAAGTCTCTTATCTGCCTTGGCAGTGAGCGTGCAGATAAACACAAAAATCCTTACCCTAAAGACAGCATGTAGCACTGAATCTCTTCCTCTGAAAGCACAGCAAATTGTGATAAGAGTAGGGTTGGGAAGACAATAGATTTAATAGTGAAAAGAACCTAGTATTTTGTCCACTCTTGTCTTCCTTGGAAAGAAATCAGAACAATGAATTTCTCCCTCTACTGCTAATGGCTAAAGCTAGAAATTAGTGTTTTGATACAGCCTCAGCTTTGCTGCTCACCTGACTGAGCTTGTCCACTGCATCAGGAACCCCCAGGTCAGCAGATTTCCCCAGGGGGCTGTAAAACATCAGGATGTTTAATGCAGAGTTAGTGGTGATAATGCCAGTTAAGGGTGCGGTTCCAGCAGATGTGAGGCCACCATCACAACCTCTCTGCTCCCCCTGTGCAGGAACAGCATTTCTTTAGCCTGTTCCATGATCAGATTTTGGCTGGAATTGAGGAAGATGGGGAGTCTAGCTGAGAGACAGAGGAGAAAAAGGGATCACCCCTTTAAAATCCAGCAGGGGTTTAAGCTGCCCATGAACCATACTGTGAAGAAAGCACAGCCTTCAGAGGCAGCGCTGGGGGTCTCAGCTAACACACCTATGCAGAGAAAATCCAAATTCCATGGCTCTCACTGAGAGAGGGAACATTTTCGTCGACCTCTACCAAATCCTTCAGAGCCCTGAATTCCTGCTGGGTAGGAACTGAGAACTGCCTGTTTCCTACAGGACCCACTGGTCCTTGCCCACTTCACTCTCCTGTCCCCATCTCATCAATTACACACAGCTCACCTGAAAAGTGACGCTCTCAGTCCCCCAGGCCCAAAGGTGGAAGGTCCTGTCACCCACCTTTGGTCAGACCTGCCCCGTGGGAAGCACCTGTGTCCCTTTGCACTCCAGACTGCCCTGCAGCCATCCCACCCAAGCCATTTGAAGGAACAGAGTGAGACAGGCCGTGCCACCAGCTCGCAGGGATGTGACAAGAGCTACATCTGTTCACTCTCCTCGCACCCAGGAGCTGTGACATTGCTGTCGGTACAGCCTGAAACAGAACAGGCAGGAGCTCCAGGGAAGAGGAGAGGGTCTGGATGGAAACAATAACAACCGCAGGGACACCACCAGCACCAGCGGGAGCAAAAATGTTGCTTTACCACTTGTGAGTGCAGCAGAGCATATGGCCAGTCTGGGACTGTTGACAGCAGCCCAGAATGGGGTAGCTCTGTTCTGGCAAACTCCATTTTCTGTCTTTATGACCAAAGAATAGTTGCATGTTGGAAGCTCTGTAGTTGCTAGGGGAAGAGCCATTAATATGCCGGTGACTGAGAAGTCAGCCAAAGCAAGTGCTGAGATAAAATTACTTTTTCCCACTTCTGTTTCACCCTGAGCGCGTCATCCAGTGTGTTTTCTCTGCTCAGGGTACCTCACACACACTGTGCTGTGCTAACTTCTTTGTCCTTTCTGATTTTATTTTTCACCTTTCCTAACCATGATTCCAAACAATAATACTAATCTGACAGACTAGAAAGACTTCTTACATTATAAATCCCTACTTACTGGCAGACTAAGACTGCAGACTGTTTTTCTCTCATAATAAAACCTTTTCTCTAATAGACTGAAAAGTAGAAATAGCAAATAAATTAATAGTGATGGTGATGGTGAGATCATCCTGCTAAACCAATGCATGAGATGGGGAATACATCCACAGGAGGGTGATCCTACAGAATAATGAACTATTTGGTGATGGGGCTCAAGGGTGCTACCTGGTTCCCAGCACACAAGTTCACTGCTTCTCCCTGCCCAGCTCCTGGGGCAGATGTGCATAATCTCATTCCAGAACAGCAATGGGAAAGCCCTCTGTACTTTTACCCTGCTGGGGCAAGCAGTGCCTTCCCAGGTAAGGCTCTCCCCTCCCACACTTGCAGCCTGTTTCTCTATACAGTTCAGTGCAGCCCTCAGATCTTGTCTGCAAGACCAGTTCTGGAGATGTTTATTCCAAACCAGAACAAAATATTCTTATTCCAAAATTAATACATCTGTAATCTCCTGATTTCATGATATTGTTCAGACAGTGATGGAGAGAATACAAGGTGAGCACCCCCTGAGCATCCTCCCCTCCCTCCAGTTCAGTCCTCATCATAAACAACAGTGGAACTGAACTATACACAGAAGATGACTTTTTCTTTTCCAAAGCCCTCAGTTTTAAAGCAACTGTTCCCAATTCCCTCCAGTAATTCCCCAGACACGTTCCTCTTCCCCTGCTACACAGGAGTATGGCTCCAAACCACTCTTGAATGAAGTCAGCTCTGCTTTGCCTCTTGTTTACTCTAATCCACACCACTTACAGATATTTTCAAAACTAGGAAACAATACAAAGCTGCACTTTGTGTGATCATGCAATACCCTGCAACCACAACTATTCATTAAAAAAATAGACTAGGCACTACGACTGCCAGCTCCTGACTCTGCTGTGACACAGACACATTTTCTTTCCACCAGAGGATTTTTTTTTGCCACGAGACGCCGAACAAAAGTCACGAGCAGTTCCTCTGATCAGAAGAAATCTCTGTGAGAGTCTGTGGCAGCTTCACCCCATCCCTTCATGCCAGCCACTGCTCATTTCACTGAACACTCACTCTGCTCCACACTCAGCTCTTGAGAAAGTCAGAGCAGATTCAGCACTGTACAGTAATACATTGAGAACAAATGTGTTGTTTCTGTCAGTGGAAAAGGAATTTAACTATTCCAGGGCCACAGAAAGTTCGTATGCAATGCCAGGATCTATTAATACTTTGCCTATACTATCAGTATGGATGTACCTGGCCTTGTTCTGGTGCTGATCAGTGGTGTAAATAAAAATGTTATTAATTTATAAAATGCCTTGCCTTTATTTAACAGATCAATTAAAGTCTTAAAAAATATAATAATTACAATAACCAGTATGTTTGGAAACCTTCTCAATCTTAAGTTCATTTTCCCTACAGATCTTGTGACTTGATTTAATCACAGGGTCAGGGTAGGATTTCAGATGCAGAGCTGGGTCCCCTCTATCTGCTCCCTAGCACTACCAGCACCTCCAAACACATCAAGAGACTTCAGCCTGCTCCACATGCAGATACTGTGCAATAAATAATGAACCGCATAATTATAGTTTGAGTATTGAATCAGCCTTTGAAAGCTAGAAGTGTAGGAGGTGAGTTTTGTGAGGACAGGAACAGCATTTGCTGAATGTACTTGGGATAATTTCAGTCAAACCATGAACGAGAGTGCTTTGGGTTGAAAGATCTAAAGAAAAATGCATCTCTGTCCTGCATGGCTATTTTTTCCATTGGCTTCCACACTAATTTAGAGCAAAACCACAAACACTGACCTCTTCCATTAAGGAAAACAAAAGTGCATCTCCAAGGCTGTGGGAACCATGAAATCAGGAGCTGGAATACGACATTGTGGTTTCTTTTTAGAAAGCCAAAGAGCAGCTAGGAACCTCAAAGCCCCAGAAGAGCCAGGAATCCTGGACCACCATCCTTACAGCTTGCTGACTTCCAATGTATGGCTGTGGAAGGAGAAAGCCCTGATGTGGCAATCCCTGGTGAGTGTGCCCTGTGTTGTAAGCGCCCAGCTGACCTGCACTGAAGTCTTGTGACACCAAATGTCCACTTCAGCCTTTCCTCTGCAGGAAATAAGAGTCAGCTTGGGATCCAGTGCTCCCAGCTTCTGGCTTCTCACTGGCTTGGCAGATGCACAGCAAAGGAAGCAGGAGCCAAAGAGACCAGTGGCTCCCAGAACCTCCCCAGTCAGCTGTGATAAAACCAGCTAATTGGTAGGGAAAAGCAGATTCTCTTGTGACTTGGACAGCATCTGATCCATCAGTTTTCTTAAATGGCAAACTGTCCCTTGAGGGAATTGCATTGGCTCCAGTCACGAGTGTCATGAAAACCACAGGGGTAACCATGAGCTTTACATCATGTTTGGGCAAATACTCCGTCTCCATGTCTTTCACAAGAGAAGAAATAAATCATTATTCAAATTTCACACATGGTGAAACTGAGGCACCAGGAGGTGCAGCTCCCTGGCCAGTATTTACAAATTCACTGGTCCAGCTGGGGCTGGCTGCCAGCTCTGCTGACCTCTGCTCTTTTAGCACAGGCTTCCATGTCATCACTGCACACAGGCACTCACAGTGGCATAAGACCACAGATTCATCTTCCTCACCTCTTGAATTTGCAGCATCACTGCTCAAACATGGCTTCACACTGAACTATTCTGAACTTTTTATTTAAATGAAAGGGTGCTCTTCAAGGTGAGGGAAGAGCAGGACTGATTCTTTGTCTGGAAAAGAATATGATTGTCTGAAGAAAATAGCCCTCATTGATTCAAATGGAATAACTGGGATGCCATTAATAGCTATTAGTTTGGTGATGAGAAGGCCCTATTTAGTGAGGCTAAAGGATTAAACAGGAAACAATTTGAATTCTGTCTCTCACAGCACACCCCCTCCAAAACCTCCTCCGCAACTCAACCGCTGCCCGGCTGACTTTAAACTGCCAACGCTGACAAAAAGGGGATGTTGCATCTTTTATAAACAGCCTTTTGTTTGCTGCTCTGACACCTGCGGAAAGCAAAATTGTTATTTTCTTGCTGCTTGTTGCTAGTTTGATGCCCGCTCTGGGGCCCTACATCAGAGACACTGCTCAGAACAGGTTGCAGGGGTCCGTTTCCGTGCTGTCTGCCGATGGTGCTGCCTGAAGGAAAACCATGGAAACGGAGTTTGACAGGCTCGCGGGGACCCACGGCTGCCAGAGCCGCTGTCTTTGAGCGCCTGATGAAGACATCACAGAGCAAACACAACATTAAAACACTGCCGGCTGCTTTGCATCACTTAGAATGCAAATCTCTTTGTTCTGCTCGGCCTCTGCGCTCGCTAGCCAAGGAATCCGTGCCATCATCGAACACGGATTTGACGACCTTTTTTCCTTCCCTGCACACCGCCCCCCCAAAAAATAATAAATCATTTGTTGTGGTAGGGAGGCTTGTGTGGGGATGTACATGTGAAACAGGCCTGGCTTTTTGCAGTTCCTGGGATTTCCATGCACAAATTAAATTCCCATATTGCAGAGAAGAGTGGGCTGGGCTGCTTTGTTGCTCCCTGTGCATTATTTGATTTGGATTCATTTACACAGCGACTTGTAGGGGTAAATTTTATGTCATCTTTATGTCATGGATTGAAAGGCAAAAGTGATCCTTTATTTGAGCAACATGTCCCTTCCAACCCCTTCAAGCCACACAGATGAAAACAGATGGGGAAAACCCCAAACCCTCCCACCTCCAGAATTCCAGTTTTGTAACTTTTTATGCTAAATTTTAGGAGCTGTGTGATTATTAATTCCCCCTTCCCTTCACAAGCAGCCTCTATTTTAGCTGCAATTTCTGACTGCCTTGGTCAAGGTCAAAATTTCTACAAGATATTTGCCTTGGTGCTCAGAGGTGCCATTTCAGCAGCTCCTGACAAGCTGTGCTGAACATGGGGCAGCCAGGAAGCTTTTCATGCTGATTGGAGAAACCCTGGTGAACATCTGCAGGAGGACAGAGCTGGTGGGGGACAGCAAACAAACTGATCATCCTCTCAGAAGCAGTAATTTCTCATTTTGTTCTCCCTGTGCTGCCTAACTTGCCATTTCTCATGCTGAGAGGGGATGATCCTCACCCAACTGGGGGCTGCAGCTCGCAAGTGGGAAATTATTTAAGCACAATATATAACTCCACCTCAGCCAAGATTCAGTAAGATTCAAGTGGGTATTTAGGTTAAGATCATTCTCAAAGGTTTTCCTAAAAATACAGCTGGAGGCCTTAACTGGGAAGCTTCTCAGTAAGTTTTGGGAAGCTGGCCCCAGGAAGGAGCTCATGACTGGCCCATGCCCAGGCAGGAGGACTCTGCAACTTCATGGCCATACCTTGGGGTTACTCCAAAATGAAGCTACTGCTTCCTGCCCAGATCTCTTCCTAATAAAGCTGGTGGCCATTGGGAATAATCCATAGAAATGCCACAGTTTTGGCCTCCTCATTCAAGGTGGGGTCAGTTCTGCAACTGGGAACAGAGGACAGACAAGGATAAAGATATTTCCAAGTCATGGCAAAGTCCTTTTCCTTTCCTTGCCACTGCCACAGTGGATGTTGGCCTCTGTCATCTGTTGGTCCATCAAAGTTAGGCATCTTTATACAAAGCTGGAGAAGAATTATCTGCCTAGACAAGGTTTTCCTGCTTCCAGTACTGATGCCAAACTGCTTTGCGTCTCTTTTGCAGCTGCAGCCTGGGAAGGACCCACACTTTACAGCATGGGTTAGCTGTGTCTGCAGAAACTATTATTTGTGGGTGAAATTAGTGTGCAGTTTTGAAAAATGTGGCTTTAAATCTCCATAAGAGTGTTGAGGAGATGTCACACTGTATTTTGGCAGTCACCAAGGAGAACCAGGTACTCTCACTTCTCTCTGCTTCCTATGCTCCTTTGGATTATGCAAGTCTTTCTCCTTTTACACTCTTTTCCACCTTTTTTGTTTCTTTTCAGGCTGGAAAGACCTTTCATTTTCTTATGGACTCATTGACTGAACTTTCCTGACTCAAATCCCTTTGCAGGACCTTCCAGAAATGACATCAAAATATCACCATTTTGAGGCCACATGCTTTTCCTGCCCCCTGATGTCCTTTGAGTTTGAATTGCAGAGTTCAGTTTTGACTGTGAGGCAAAGTTGGCAGTTTCCTGACTCACCCAAAGTCAGGTCAGAAAAGAAGAATGAAAACCAGAGAGGCACCCCAGAATGTCTGAGCAGAAGACAATCAGATTTCTGTGTCAAAAAGATGGCAAAACTAAGGATGTGGGACTTGCATGAAAAGTCTTGTGGACAGTTATTTTTTTTCTCTTCCTTTCCTTTCTCTCACAGTGGGACTGAAATATTTCAGTTCATCTGTAAAACATGAGGAACCAGCTGAGTGTAGCATTGGTTCAGAATGGGGGCAGCTGACAAGGGAAAGGTAAAAGGAACTTGTAACTGCTGCAGTTCTCTCCAAGAAATTATTGCAACATGAAAAAGAACTCCTCAAACTAACTTCCAAAAGATAAAGAAAGGCATTAGGACATCATCCAACACTCCCTGACATAGAAGACCCCAAGGTATAATTACTAATGCATTAGTCATTTAAATATAGGCCACCACCTCCTGTTGTCTCAGGTTTTCTAGAGCTCATTGTCCTCTGGTGCTTGCTTAGGATGGGCTGCAGACATGGAGGAGGCAGCTCTAAGAGTCTGGGAGCTGGGTTAATGGTCAGAACTTGGGTAAGGGTGGAAAAGCAGGACATGAAAGGGCAGAAAAACGTTGAAACCAACTGCTTTAGCACACACATTAGATGTCTGGGGTATTTTGGGGTGAATTTTAAGTTCCATACCTCTTTATAAATGTTAGGGACCACTGTGTGTTACTTCAATTCAGGGACCATGATACCCAAAGAATAAAAGCTGCATTTTGTACCTAAGGTACTTTCCAAATGCTCCTTTATCCTCAAAGATTTTGGAAATTAATCACGAATCCAATTTGCAAGTTGTAAAAACCTAGTTCATCAACAGCACATGTCACATCCCAAAGAGCACAGAGAGGTGTGATGGCACCAGGCATTTCCCAGGGAACTGTCCCCACTCACAGTGACACAGCTCAAGTGAAGCCTGAGTGCCATCAGTGGGAAAGACCCCTCCCCTCCACACAGCAGCACTGATCAGAGAGTTTGGGACTCCCAGTATGTTACAATTTGCAAGTCCACAGCCATTAGACAGAGAGGGAGATTCAGAAACAGCCTAATTAGTTGCATTTTCTGTTCTAACCCCAGTCAAAAACCAGTCAGACTGTGCTTTAGATTTGACATCCTATTAAATGCAGAACACAGGCCAATAGCTTTCATTTTCCCTTGTGATGCCACAGACTGTTGTTTTTATAGTTTGACAGAGAGACATAATTAGGCCTCAAAAAGGACAAGTCTAGACTATTAGTTCCCCACAGAGGCTCCCTGGAAAATCAGAACCCACAATTATTCTCCACTTTCCCACTGAGGCAAATTTGCGGATATCTGCTCTCCTGCCTCAGATTTTCTGCTCACAACCTTTAAGCCTGGAACTTCACTGTCCTTTCACTTGAAGGGCACAGGGGAAGACAAAGGGAAGGATGGTGCTGGTGCTGGATTTTCCAAAGGGAGAAGAGCAAGTTAAGGACAATACATGGCACTGCTAATGCTGTAGGTGTGGGTGCTTCTCAGTGCTGCAGCCAGAGTGGTAGAGAAATTTATTGCCATGCTTCTTTCCTTACTGCTCAACAAAATTTGGCTTCAGAAAAATAAATTTTACAACTTATTACCTCAATTACATATCAAATGAACCAGACACAAAGCAACAGCCTGACTGATTTCTCTCTTGGTGTCACAGCAGTCGTCACAGAGCAAGGCTTTTAGTGACACTGAGACCTTTGCTTGTTCTCCTCTCTCCTTATGAGTTACCTGCAGCTTCACTTTTTGTTTCTCAATCACCAGGAAGCAGATTCAGTCTCTGTGTACCACAGTCCCTCCCTCACAAGCAATTCCTCAGTCCTTCTTTGCCAAGTGGGACACTCCAGCTCCCCCTTGCTCAGTTTCCAGGGGCTTGGATGGTCCTGTAGAGCTGCAACCTCGGACACTCCTGATTCAAAGGAGCTCTCAGCCTCAGTGTGAGCATGGAACACCAGTCCTTTGTTTTTGAAACAGCATCATATTTCAGATGCATCTTCAGTGTATAATCTCCAGTAATCCTCAGTTCCTGGTGTGCCTAGCCAGCAGTCCCTAATTCTGTGTAAACCACCCTACAGCTGTCTTTATTGAATCAGATATTACTGTTCTCAAGCCATTTCCCCAATCTATCAGCATTGCATTGACTTCTATCTTCCAAAGTGTTACTCAACGCATTTCCTGGGAATTTGACTCACAAGGAGTATCAGAACCTGTTCCCTCTTGCCACCTGCAAACCCTGGGGCACAATCTGTTCCTGTCCCAGGGAGGTGCAGTGCAGAATATGCTGCAGGTGCCTTTTTATTGTGCATTGCAGCATTTTCCTTTCCTCCATGAGCTGCCAAACCTACTCAAGACTATTTTGCTCCATGGATTCATGGAATCATAAGATCACAGCATGCTTTGGGTTGAAACAGACTTTAAAGATGACCTTGTTCCATGGGAAGGGACACCTTCCTTTAGACTGGGTTGCTCCAAGCCCCTCCAAACTGGTCTCAAACATTTCCAGGAATGGGACATCCCCAGCTTCTCTGGGAAAACCCTGGGTGCTTGATACCACAGAAATGAGCAGAAATTCTGGGCAAAGCTTATTTGCCTCTCAACAAGTGCAGGAAAATGTTTTCCATTTCTAATAATCAAGATTTATTCCTACTTTGGCCATGGGGTATCACATCCCTACTTGGCAGCAATAGAAACCTCAGCACTCCAGGGGTGTGTAGTCCCTCTTGGTGACACTGGCACCTTTTCTGGGCTGAAAGGGTCACAGAGAGCTGTGCAGATGCCAACTGCAGAGCAGGGTCCTGTGAGCACTCAATTAGCCTGGCTATGTCTGCTCAGCGTCTCGAGCACTCGGTGGAAGTAAAATGCTTACACGATCCCTCTGCCTACAAGGCCTTGAAATCTTTAGGGGGCCTGGCTTTGCTGCCTGGTTTTCCATTGACAGGCTGATAGAGACATCACAAATCTCTCCAAAGGCCACTGACTGGGCTTCTTTCAACATCAAAGGGTGTCAATGTTCACTCTGCCTCAGAGCCCGAGGCAATATAAATCACACATGGATATGTGAACTGAGTGTTTGAGGTTAAATTCTCTCTGTATACACAAAAATTTCACCTTGGGTAACTGATACTCTGGTGTTGTCTCCCCATCAACATCAAATATTTTCTGTAAATCATAATATCCCAATGGAAAACAAAGTTTTATAGGTGAAAGAAAAAAAAAACAGAAAGAAGGATGAGCTAGGGTGTTGTGGGAAGAGATTATTAACTCATTTTAAATATACATTAATTATCTTGGAATAAAAGTCAGTAAACTGATGGGGTTTTGTTGGGCTCTTTCAATGCTCAGTTACACTCATTTTCTCTTGAACTGAACTGAGCCTCCAGTCACAGGGATGTGAACCACCTTCCCTGGATCAACTCTGGGGTGTTTCTTCATAAAAAAAGGAAGAAATTTCCTTCCAGCTCCTGTGAAGCACCTGCTCCCCACACCACTCCTCCCTCTCTCATCCGGCCATCCACGGCACGAGCTGGGCTGCCCAGATGCCACCTCCTGTGTCCGGCCATCAGCAGGACAAGGTGGAAGGCGCGGCTGGTGCCTGTCGGGAGAGCCTGATTCACCCTGACTGGTACAGTTGTGGCACCTCCGCGGGGAGCCTGTGCCCCTTCCAAACAGGAGACGGGACAGCTGGGGCTGTCAGTGAATTACACTGCACAACGACAGCTCCGCTGGCTGCCTGGCCTTGCGCAGGCAGGGCCCTGGCAGGAGCGCGGTGGCACTGCCACATCAGCACATTGGCACAGCACGGCACCGCTGCCAGCTGGCCCTGCTGCTCCCCGCGAGCACCTGATGCTGCTGCCCAGAGCTCCCGGGCCGGCATCCCGAGCATCCTGCAGAGCGCTCAACACATCCTCCTGCGGGACAGGAGCCAAGTCCCCGCGGGTTTTGTTCCCGGGAAAGGAACGGCTATTCAATTCAGGCTGTTGGCTACTCGATAGCCATGCTCAGCTCCCTGCGTCTCATCTGCACTCTCAGCAGCCGCTTCCATCCCTGGCTGGGCAGGGCAGGAGCGAAGCAGATGGAGCTCGGCAGCCTCTGCCTCTTCCCGAGAGCGCACAGCTCACCCTTCCCGCCGCCGCTGCTGCTCCTCGCACCACAGAGGGATTTTTCCCTTGGGCACCCACCCAGGCAGCCTCCAAGGCTTTGCACTAAGCACAAACGGGAGCTGGGAAACTACCTGCCTTAAACCGTGTGGGTTTAATGAGATTTTTTTATGACCTCTGCAGTAAATTGCCTGTGCTCGGTATTGTGTTGGAGTAAGTAACACCCGGCAGAAATCGTAGCGAGGCAGTAATTGCGGAGTGGCTGTCTCAGATCTCCGTGCCATCAGGCAGGGATTTTCATTTCATACATTAGTCACAATTTGCATATAATCATAGTCATAGTTGCATATAATCAGTACATCCCTTTGAATGTGAAGGGAAAAGGGGTGAAAGCTGCCCAGCACTGAGGAAATGCACGGAGTCGCCGTGGGTTTTATGGATCTCCCCATCACTCCCAGCCTGCCAGGGGCTGCATTGCTACTCAAGTCACACACCCCTTAACACAACCTCTGGATTAAGGCAGGGAAAATGTGTTTGCTTGTCCATTTCTGGAAGGTTTTAGTGAGCATTGGGTGGATTATACAGCAGATTTTCCATTATTGCCACTGCCCAAGCTGCAACAACAGCAGACCAACCACCTTAAAATGCATCCTAAAATCTTTTTTTCTGGAAAGCTGTTTCATAGAAATAATGACTCCTCAAAGGGACAAGGGGAGGGTCTCCCTGCTTTGTCCAGTGAAGCCTAAGCACATGCACCCCAGCATTACAGGTACCTCAGGAACAGTCATTTTTGTTCCCGACTCCCTCTTTCTCCCACCCAAGCATCCTCCTGCTCCTCAGGACCATATTTGCATTCTGAGTGATGCCAAATGCACCCAGAAGCTTCCCTGTCCTCAGACCTCTGAGCTTTTGGATGTCGTGTCCTGAGTCAGTTTTGGCTCCTGATCTGTCCTCACCACTGCAGTCAACCCTCCAAAGCCAGCAGCCACAGCTAGGGAAAATTGCATTCTGGCACACAGAATCCTTCTTTGGCACGACACTGTTAGAGGCAACGTTTCGGGCTGTAACTGGGGGAATTGTGGTTCACCAGCAGCCTGAGTATTTACACCTCTGTGGTCTGTGCTCTTGGATGTTCACTCTGAGCCCATCACTCAGGCACTTCCACACCTCAGTCCTGCCTCCAGCTTCTCACCCAGCAAAAGAGCAAGACTTTTCCTGGGATTTTAAACAGCCTTAGAAGATCATCATGGGATTTTTCACTCATTTCTGTCCACTATTGTAAAATAATGATGTGAAAATCTCTATGGCTCAAACAGCATTTGTCTCTTTCTGGTTCTTTTTTTAACTGCAGTCTGCTCGGCTGCAGTCAGGGAATGATTATCTTGCAGAAGTTGTACCTTGCCCATTGACTCACTGGGCCCATCTCATGTCTAGCTTAAAATCTGCATAATGAGAAGAAAGCCATTTTCCTCGCGATCCATTCTCCTTTTCAAAGCTCCTCACGTGCCAGGTTGTTGTTTTTTAATCACACAAAATGGTATATATTAATGAGCTCTGAAGTTACATAAAGATAGATCTAAAGCATAAAACCACTAATATGCCCTGTAGCATTCAGTGCTTTGAACAGGGAATGGCATCTGTGTGAGAGTGTGATTGCAGGCAGCTATGGAAACCAGTGCCAAAAAATGAGGAAATGCTGAACAAGACATGCAAGATTGGAAAAAAACTGGGAATGAAGATATTCAATTTGCATTAAAAGGCCTAGCTCGCTAGCAGCCCAAATTGTGCAACTTTCTGCCTTTAAATGATTATTTCCTGGCATTCTGCTGGCAATGTGGAGATTGTCTTTTCCCTGGAAGAAAATTTCCTTCTCCCTCCAGCCCCCAACAGAAACAAAGGGTGAGTCAGTTCCCAGGTCAGTTGTGGCTATTCCAAATAGGACAAGTTTTGCAACTGTGGAAAAGTGCAAGGTCTTCCTTCATCTTTGCATTAATCCCGAGCAATTTCCTTCTCATTTCCAGATGGTGCCAATTAAGAGTAAGAACCCCTGCCCTAACGGTTGTTAGCAAAACAAGCACAATCTGAAACTTTAATGAGTAAAACTAGAGCCACATCATATGCCCAAGAGAAGCCAAAATGAAAAGAACGACTGCAGTTGGCAAACACTTGGGAGGCTGCATCTAAAATTCTGGAGGTTTTCTTACCATGTTTTAAAATTATGAAATGCTAGATTTTATTTTTTATACTCAGGGCTGCCTTCTACTGCTCAGTTCAGTGGGATTATTTTGAGTTTTAAAGATAATCATTTGGATAAATTATTCTAATCAGTGACTGAGGCAGGAACACTGGGCCATGTATCATTAATATTAGAAGGTATTTTTCTAATACATTGAGCTAATTTTATTAATCAGTAGTTGGTAATTAGGGTAGCATTCATGCTTTCCAAAAAATATCAGATGGTCCTGGTTAGAAGAAATCACCATTGAGACATGGCTAAAACTTCCAGCTAGAAATGAACTCACTGCAAACCAGTCATAAACAGGGTTTATGCCATGGGGAGGAAATGAGCAATTTTCACCGATTACCTGGGGATGTAATGGATGATCTGCCACTTGAAAACCTAACCTTGAGTGTGAGCATCTACCAAAGAGCATTCTCTCCCACAGCTGTGTGCAACTTTTCTCAACCCACACATTTCTCAAAAAAAAATACACTATGGAGGTTTCAGCTCTTGGGTAGCAAAACTTACACTGGCCCTGTTTGTATTTGTTACCTTTTTCTTACTCTGCACAAGTAAATCTTGAAGCCTGGGATTTGTGAACCATGGTCTGAAAAGCTTAACCCAAAGTTATAAACTTCATGGAAGAGTTTCTGACATAATACCAATGTCAAGAAAAGGTCCTTCTGACCACAGCCTATAAATCCAAAAAGACATGTTGGAAATGCAGTTGAGAGGAGTTAAACCAAGGAAATACTGGATAATGCACAGCTTCAACTTCAGGGAAGGGACAGAGAGGGGGGGTTGCCCTCTGTGGTTCCTGCCCTGTCACAGCAGCAGAAACAATGCAGTGGATCAGAAGAGGTGGAAATTAATGAAGGACATGGGAAATAAGGAAAGTGATGTGGGGCAGACCAAAGGTGCATCTATCCCAGGGATTTCAGATGTCTGACAGCAGGTGCAGCAAGCAGCAGGTATCACAGGACAGTATTTTATGGCACAGTCTCCCAAAGGCTCCAAGAACAGGGAGGCAAGGAGATCATCAAGTGTAACACCCACCAATTCCCAGCTCAAATCTCCTCCTTAAGCCTCTTCTTCTTCCCACCCTGAAACCACCAAGCTTATAATATGGCTTGGGTAGCAAAGCAGGTGTGTTCCCAGACTGACCTTCAGAGAAGAATATCCATCTACCATGGCATCAGAAGATCCAGGGCAAAACCTTAAACTCACAACTCCCTCTGAGGGACATATAACTCCTCAGAAAATCCTCATTGCCAAGGAATATTCCGAGAAATTCATAAATGTCCTGTCAGCTCTGACAGTGAGGTGGCAGAACACAGGGATGGGGGTTCCTACAGCAAACCTAAGGAGATTGATGGCAAAGATCCTTTGGCTTAGGAGGAAACCTTGGGTGTTTGTCCAGGCACAAGCAGTCAGTTTAGAAAGCAGATTAATACCATACACAGGGATTTCTGAGGCAGCAAGCTGAGCTGTGCTTCACACTGCAATCAAGAAAATTAGAGGCAGCAAAAGGTTACATCATCCAGGTCTTAATCCAGAGATACACGTACTAAAAATGTGGCACATGGTTAAATGCTTTGCTAGGTCAGAGACCTAATTTGCTCCCTGTCAGTAGGGCTGTTCTCTATCAGTGAGCTCTATGGATGGCGTTTGGGCTAATTACACTCTGCTCCTGGCCACTGCAAGAGCAAAACCCAAGGCATGAATCCTCTGGCACTTCAAAGTGCTGTCAGCACTTTACAGATAACAACAAATGATAATAACCACCTTTGTGTTTGAGGTCTGTGCTCAGGGTGGTTTCAGGGGTGATCAGATGTGCCAGAGAGATTTCCAAGCCAATCAGGACAGAAAGATGCCCCAGATACAAACCTGAACACAGAGTTATTTTTGGGCACTTTCTTACCTCGCCTACACTTTCAATTTCTAAACATTTCTGTGGACCATGCCTCCCCAAACTTTGCACTTCAGATGCTAAACTGTGCCATTGCTGGGTCTGATTTTAGGCTTGCAACGTACATTTGCTGTTGCATGACTAGTTTATATCAGCAATTAGTTCATTTGCATGCACCTACACAGCAGATGATGGTCACTCAGATGCTCTCCGGCCCCTGGATTCACCCACTTCTTTCAGGTGCCTCTCAACCTTGTGAGGAGGGGACTGTCTTGCCCTGCTGTGTGCGGTGCCCAATTCCACACCCCTCACAAACAACATTAATAATGCCACGATGGTCATTGCACCTGAAAACCTGACACATCACTGGGCATATATTTTGGGCATGAAATTCCACAATTCCTTTCCCGGCAGTACCACCATCACTTTGTTTTCTGAGATTCAGGTTCATTTTTCAACCCAGTTGTAACATCTCCTATTCCACCATGAAATAAAGAAACTTCACTCACCTAAGTTTTTATAATACTACCTTAAAGACCAGTAGCATTTGGTTAGGAGCAATTACAGTTTGTTGCCTTCACTGCCTTCCCTTCAGTGTCTCTAAGCTGTTCAGAGCCTGACACGGCACTGCCTCGCTGGGCGAGGGCCGCCAGCCAGGGCTGCAAACACTAGATGGCACTTTGCAGCAACGAAGGTTAAGAGTTTATGCAAGCAAACGCAGCCCTCATTTACTGCCCTCATTCACAGGGCAGGATATTTTGCTTACTGTGTCCTCGCCACCTCCTTGGTTCTAATTTAGTGTTAATCCACTGAGAAGAATCTGATCAGTTCCCAGAGAAATTCTTGCTGTCATCAAAGGATAACTCCTTTCTGGTGATGTAATTATTTCATGATGAGCTCTAGCTTATATTAATGTCAAACCACTTTGTGTTTTGCCTCAAGTTGGAGCATATGCAAGGAGCACCAGTATGATAATGGCCCGGCCAGATACTCCAGAAGTTCCAAATCTTCCTCCTGATTAAAAGACAGAACCAGACCCAGCAATGACCTTGTTGCCATTTACCAAATGCAGCATTAGGAAATGAAGGTACTGCTTCAGGTTTAGGGGTTCCTCCTGCTTCTCATACCAGGCTGTGTCTGGCACTTCTTTAATCATTTCAAAGGACCAGATGTTGTCCTTGGATTGTGGAATTTACTGGCCCAAAGGGCAATGCTGTGTTATAGCCACACTGCAATAGGGCAGAGACAAAATGGTCCAGCCTGGCAGAATGGGCCCCTCCTTGGAACAGTGACAGGGAGACACGCAGGTACTTCAGCCTCTCCTCTGGGTTGGCTGAGGACAAGGAGCTGCCCTTTCCCTGCTGACACCTGGGCCAGCATTCCTGTGAACGTGGCTCCTTTTATTTATCCCTGTGGCTACACTGGAATAGTAACCCACAGCCAGCCCCAGCCTGCCTTGCAGAGCAGGTACGTGAACATGGTCTGGGGCATCCTCCTCCTCTTCTGCTAGCTGAGGTTTCACCCTGCCCTCTCCCAAGCCTGGCCTCCAGGCAGCACCCAGCCCAGGCCATGCTCGGCCAGCAGGGCAGGAAAGTGGGCTGAGGCCACAGTAAACAACTCGCTGCTCTATTTAGGTGCAAGGGTAAATGGGCACCCATTACGTGGCAAACACAATGTGTAGAAGGCTTAAGGCTGCCCTCAAGACACACGAGGAGCTGGAAGTGCCAACTTGCCCAGCACTGGATCCCTCTGCAGACAGCTCGGTCCCCACAGCACCTTTGCAGGGACACCTGTGGTATCACAGCTGTGTCAGGACAGAAAAGGCAGAGGTGGCAGTGCTGGCTCTACACCCAGAGGCAGAAAAGCTCTCTGTGTTCTGAGTCTAGGGTACAAACAGTGCGCCATGGGCTGGAGCCAGTGCCCTTCTTCACCTCCTTCAGACATCTCCCACTAGTGCTACTTCACCTATTCTGGAAATCTTTTTCATTCCTTTTATAGCTATTATTCCTTCATCCTTTTGACTGTCAACTGTTGCTACTCCCTTAGAGCAGCAGTGCTCCTGCCCAGCCTGATCTTTCCCAAGGTCTTTCTTAGCTACTTTCAAAACAGACAATGCACTTCCCACCTTTTGTAGCTTTATCCCTGTCTTTTAAATAAAAGATTTCTACACTTTTGAAGTCATCACCTGGATTATTTTTTTCGTCCTCTCATCCTTTACTATCTCCTCACCAAGGGCAGTGTTTCATTGCTTGGAAGTATTTCTTCCTCCTTCAGGTCACACTACCAGATCCTCTTTTTTTCCCACAACCAGTCAGAAAAGCAACTTGCTTTTCCCCAGAGTCTCAGCTATGTGGTTCCCAGATTAACCAAGCTGCTGGAAGAGTTGATGACACATCTGCATAGTTTCCCTTACTCCAAAAAGAACTGGATGGTTCTCAAAACCAGTTCAAATTTCCCATGCTACCACAAATATTGTTCTTCCCTAACTCAGTTGAATTCACATTATTCTCTCTCTCACTTTGGCTTGCTTTGACATCAGTTCCCATCTCCTCAGACAAATTCCAGGCACATTTTAAAGGATTTCTGTTTAAGGACTGAATAGGCATCTTGAAGTTGTACCTCAGCCCCACAGCCATGGTTAAATAGCACCAGTCACTACCAGCACACTGCTGCTGGCTTCCACCAGTGATGGCAGGGACAATGAAACAGAGAGAGAGGACAACAGAAGGGTGCTGGACTGGAGTCTGATGGGGCCACACATCAGCAGCACCAGACCAGCATGGGACCAGCCTGGATAATCAACTGGGACAGGCGGCAATTCCCACTCTTGCTCTCCCCTTGGGAACATGCCACAGGAGCTGAAGGTTGGCTGGCCCAGGGCCTCCTTGCTCTTGCTGACACCTCCTGTCCAACACCCACACAGGACCTCACCCTGCACAGCCCCTGCTTAAAAAACCCTCCGAGCCAACCAATCAACCAGCCAAACAGCAACAGATCATAGCATTTTCCTCCACTCTTTCTCATCAGACTATAAGCCCTATTAACCTAATAAAGATGCTTCAATCTCCTTTCAGTTAGGAGAATTCCCCCATTGTTCCCACAGAAATCTCTCAGGATGTACTGCCAAGAGCGTGCATTTGCTGTCGCCTTCCAAGTTGCTTGAAATAACAAAGAATTATCCTTACAATTAAGATCAGGCTGTACAATTTAGATATGTGCCTTAAAAGAGTTATTATTCTCTGCCAGAGATGTATTGTTCTTCCCCATTTAATTTTATTTACTTTTTTAGTGGATGCAACAGTTATGCTGTCATTTATCGGAGAAGAAGGAAGCAGCAGCTGCAGAGCTGTGTATGTAAAATAAACACAATGTGTATGAAACTATCAGAAGCTCAGACTTCAAGGAGGAGAGGGGGAGGATTGCTTTTAATAAGATCTCATGTCAGTAAAGTTGTGAGATGGAACGGCAGGGTCATACCCTATTAAAAATAAGAGTGGGAACAAATTCTCTTATTTAATGGAACAGCAGTGCGAGCTGCATGCGTACAGACAGAGGCCGTAATTTAAAAAGTAAAAAGCAATTTGGTCATTCATGTTCAGACTTTGGGCACTCTGCAGAGCATGCCAAAAGCACTCATTTCTTTTTAACCCTTTGGCTGCAAGACCTGTACAGCACAGGAGAGGCAAAGTCGGGATGTATTTATCCTTTGAACAGGACTTTTTTTCTCCCTGTGGTGCTGTGCAGGTAGCTGGCTGAACCCAGGAGAGAAAAATTCGGGGTGTATTTATCCTTTGAACAGGATTTTTTTTCTCCCTATGGTGCTGTGCAGGCAGCTGGTTGATCCCAGGACAGGCAGGTGGGAGGCATCCTGCTCCCAGCTCTGATGCTGCTGGTTGTGTTAGCTTGGGTGAATCGTTTCACCTGCCATCAGTACAAACACAAATGCTGATGCTATCAAAGGCTGCTACCTGTTTGTTTATTTGTCTGTATTAAGCCAGTGACTGGGAACTCTCAGGCATGAGAACACCCAGAGCAGAGGGCTGTACCAGAGCCAACTGCAGTTGTACTCACCAATATTATCTCGCATGTCGCAACTCAAATCTGCCCCATCCCTCACACACAAGAGGCCTGAAGTGCTGCAAGGCACAGTGAAAGGCCTGTTCTAAGCCCAGCAGGGGCAAGCACAGACTGGGGCTTGGTGGTCAGACCCCCAGAGCAAAAGGGGGCAGTGGCTCTTGGGGTGTCTGTCTGGGCAGCTGCACCCCCAGCCTGTGCACACCTCATGCCGTGTGCCAGAGCCACAGGGCACCGGGACCACAAAATCAGGTTGGATGAACATCCTTAAACCACAGGTGTTTTATAATAGAGCTGAAAATATTTTTTAATAGAGCTAGATTCACCCAGAGGTGATAACAGTGATCCCACACTCACTCCTGTGGACATGGAGCTGCACAAGCTCTGGATGACTCTGAAACAACCAACCTTGGTGGTATTTTCCCAAACGTGCTTGCACACACACACAGCTCTATTGCAGGCATTATTTCAGTAATAGCATAATTGTGCAAAATATGTAAGTATTTTCTGTAATTGTATAATCAGCATGTAATTACATAGAGGAGAAAATATAAACATTTATTAAACAGGTGAATGCATTTATTATTCAAATATAAATTTCAGTGGTAACTGAAACTGAGCCAGTCTGTACCTGTGTGTGTAATTAATAGAGGATTGAAATTAAATATGTTGTGTTTGTATAAATACCTGACACACCTGAGGCCACCTTTGGACAAAGACTAAGAGATCACAGTGACAACACACAATCAGCAGAAGATGGCAGAGGTGCAGCTGCACGAGAAGCCTGTCCCAGTTTGAGGGATCTCTGTCTCCTCTGCTGAGAAATGAACAGCAGTAACAAAAGGAAATAGTTGGAGCTTCTGTGGTGCAGCTGCAGGGTGAGCCCTCATGGTGCAAGGAGACCACAATGTTTGACTCCAGAGATTATGAAATCTCTGTCTGGACCTCCTAGACCCAACAACCTGACCTGATAAAAAGTAGTACAGAAATTCTGAAGGAAAAGCTGTTAGATCTTTGACCTCCTTTCGCTCCTGCTTCTCCTGACGTCAGCTGGAGTCGGCCACTGGAGGCAAAATGAGGCCTCTAGGGTTTTATGTCTCATCTAGAAGAGCCATATTCCAGAAGAACAAACCCATTAGCCCAAGCACCTTCCAAAAGAAGTATTTTATCATATGGAACGGCTCAGGGATTCAGCCTCCACCAAGGACTGTGCTTTCATCACAGATGGGATCTTGGGAACTGCACTAAATCACAGATGGTATATTTCTTCCTATAATTCACAAAATGGGCTATTTCCACTGCTTGCTGGGGGTTTTTTCCCTTCTCTGATTTTTATATTTTGCACATGGCAATTGCAAACATAGATACAATTTTTTAAAAGGGCCCTTGAAAACATTTTATTTTAATGATGCCTGTAATCTTTTCCTGTTCAGTAAATTGAACACCAAAATATCAGTCTTTTCAGAAATTAAAACATACTTAATTTTAATAGGATTGCATTTATGCTTTATATGCCTTGCTTATTTATCTTCTGTGTCATTCCTGTTTTCTTGGATAAGCTCAACATTCCCTTGTTATCTCTTGAAATATTGCATCAGCCACGAGCTACTGCCTAGACTGAGACAGAGCAGCTCCTGCTGCTGCCCACTCACGGGCCATGGACAACTGGTGGATCCCATATTCCTACTCCTTACAGCCTGTGATATCTTAATCCTGATCCTGAAGACAGCAGGATAGCCCAAATTCACCCCATTCCCTTCTTGTGCTTGGCTGGGGTGATGTTTTTAAGCACTTTCTAAAATCCCTGTGCAGTCAGGGAGAGGATGGAAGGAGGGAAGGGGGAGAAGGAGAGAAAGAAGCATCCCCTGGCACATCACGTTCTTTGGAGAAGCCTCCCTCTCTCTCTGTTGTCTATGTAGGGAGCCTGAGGCAGGCAGGTACTTCACCAAAGTTGGAAAATGGAAAGGAATTTGGACAACCTCCAAACAACTTAGTCTTAAAACAACAGATGGAAACAGAGAGATATGGGGGTCCACGAGCAGTCAATGGCATTGTGACAGGAGTTTGCATAATACATGCCCGGCTCTGCACATCAGTGCAGCTCCTCTTTCTAGATGCTAAGTGACAGCAAAAAAAAAAGCCAAAATTACATCTAATGCTTTCCTGAAATTGCTTCATTGCTTTTCCATGTAAACTGCTGCTATATCTGGCACAGTTTTTATTTGTTTGCTGGTAGGAGAGGAGGACAGCCTATACAATCTGAGCAGCAGAAAAGGCAGCTATGAGTAAATCTTTCTGTTCAACCATGACCCAAAAAGATTTAGAGCCCACATGTTGATATCAGCATAGTAACAACTAGGCTCCTACCAGCATCACACTGAGATCCAATCTCTGAGGATCCTCTTCTATATCCATTTAACTTCTCCACCTCATTTGCTATCACAAGATGCTCGAATGCTGTTGTCATTTTGTTTCTGTTTTGTATTTACTGATGTTATCAAATATTACACTTCACTGAAGGGTAATCTAAAGAGCACTGAATGCCCTCTTCACTGCTGAGCTGCTCAAACACTCATGTGCCAGCCATGAAGCTGAACAGCAAATCAAACCAAGATTCCATGCAAGACAAGGATAATCTTTCTGAACCAGCCTTTTCAGGAATATTTCTAATTCACACTAAATGAGGATTTAATACTCCTTCAGCACTGGTAAGAGACTGGGATTGCAATGACACCTAATCACACTTTGGCTGAGTAAGTGTTTGTGACCTCTGGACTTTCAGTGTCTTGTGCCATCTTCCTGACCCTCAGGAAATGCCCCAGCAACCCCCTGGGGTCACAGATCATGAGTTTGCCCCACATGAGAGCAGCTCCAAGTCCCACCATCAACACTTGCACCTCAGATGTGCCCACACTTATTTGTATGATCTAATTGTGCAAAATTCACAACTTAACTTCAAATCCTTGCCAACACTCTCTGTGCATCTCGGTGGGTGTCTCCCACCACCTTTTTTAGGGGGAAATTCATGTCTAACACAAGGTCCCAGAGGGGCGAGGCCATCTCAGATCCTGCAGCACTCACCCACACAAACTCTCAACAGAAAAACCAACATGGTCCCTGCACACACGTCAGAGCAAAGACCCAGTGACCCGTCTGTGATGGCCCCAGTGCTGCTGACAGGTAAATCAACAGGCAGCTCATGAGATGGTCAATCAGAAATAGGGACTTCTTGGATTAGGAGCTGCTTCTGAAGAACCACGTTTTGTGGTGAGGAGATCATCTTCCCTCCTCTCCCTTTGCTCCTCAGTTAACGTATTTCTCTTGTTTGCCTTGGAGTTTTTCCACAG
The DNA here is from genome assembly GCA_013400955.1 of Drymodes brunneopygia. NCBI lineage: Eukaryota > Metazoa > Chordata > Aves > Passeriformes > Petroicidae > Drymodes > Drymodes brunneopygia. The sequence goes on from VZTZ01050795.1 coordinate 587,710, forward strand.
CCTTCTATGACTTGCTCCACAATTTAAATACAGACAGTATGAAATAACATTTATTTGTGAGAGGGTTTTTTGGACTCCACTGTATCCTGCTAACATGTCCCTTTCCCAAGTCTGCCTCAGGTAGAAGCAGTGCTGGACAACTAATCTGGTTGCCTTTTGGCTAACAAGGTGAGAAAAGACAGGAAGGTGGCCAGATATCTTTATTTTCCACAGATCCAAGAGGAGAAGTTGCCAGTGAAAAGTGGTGTGTGAAGGGTGTTCTTGTGACTCCATGTCTGAAATCTCCCCATAAGGGAGCTCCACAGCTGGAGTGGATACTGCTCTCAGAATTTAATGCCCAAACCCTCTCCCATCCAGCCTTTACGAGGGTGAAGTGGTTATGAGCCTAAACGTTTTAGATGCAGTGGGTTTGTAGTCATGCCACACATGATTTAGTGAATAACTGATGCCAGGCAAAAAGATGGCAGAGCTCTGGGATCTAACAGCTGTGCAAACAGGCTAGAGAATTTAAAATTCAGGAAGCTGTATCTCCAGGAAAGCATTTAAAGGAAAAAAAATCCCTAGTGCCACATCTGGTGGCATCAAATTGTCATTATGACATGGTATTTAAGATGATTTAATGGGTTTATTGCTGAGTAAGAACCTTGGAGTTTGCTTAAACTACTGTGCATTAAAAGGATGTAACTCTTTAAATGATACTCTGACAAAGTACTGCCTAAAGAGTTCATTATGTTTCAGGAACTCACACGTACGTACATCAGCATGTGTGTGTATGGAAATAGAGATCAACAGACAGAAATTTGATCAAGAGCTGCACATCTCCACACATTTCACATGTATTGCATGATACTCTACACAGCCTTGTGTGTTGTGAGAGATATCTTGAAAAATTCATTCACCCCCTTGCTATCCTACACATCATACATCCAATACAGCAGGCAAGATTTCTGTCCACCTTAATGACTTCTCACTTAGGGCACTGAATCAATGGGTGGTTTTGAAACAAAGGATTCAGCTACTAAAAACAGCCTGGGAAAGTGCCCGGGAAAGGTTACTGATTATACACAGCTTCTAAGAAAAGGTGTCCAGAAAAAGAAAAGGTATCTCTGTTCTTGCTGAATATTTTTTATGTGACTTAGTGTTTCTCTCACCTTTAGTTCCCAGAACAGTTCTCATTTCCTCTGAATGTTCTGACTTCTTATCTCAAACCCTTTCAGCTTGTTGATTTTAAATTCAACCTGGTTAATTCAAATTCAGGGCACATTGCTCCTGAAGTCTTTCACCATTTCTGATTGCACAGAACGGGGCTGTTAATGCTACGGGGTTTTGTCAGCCAGGAACAGTGCAAACTTCCTTTTACACTTCTTCCTTTCATTTTAGATTGACACCACACATCACGGGCCAGTCAGGCAATCTTGTGTTGGTTGTCTTCCTCAGGGGGTTCTCTCTCCACTGAATCACAGAACCATAGAATGGTTTGGGCTCAAGGGACCTTAGAGAGCATCTTGCTCCAGCCTCCCTGTAGTGGACACCTTCCACTCTCCCAAGTTGCTCCAAGCCCTGTCCAATCTGGCCTTGGACACTTCCAGGGATGGGGCAGCCACAGCTTCTCTGGGCAACCTGTTCAGATGCCTTAAGTGAACAACAAGGATCACCACCTGTGAAATTGTATGATGGAGCAGATTTGTCCAACTGGAGAAATTCCTGAACAATTCCATCAAGTCACCAGGAGCTTTTCCATCATCTGTGGCAATTTCCCACCATCAATGCCTTTGCCTCTTTACATGGGAGTAAACTGTCAAAGCACAGTTCTGTCCCTGGTAGTCAACCCCACATGCATGGGGAGATAAAAAGGGCTGTTTTGCTCTGTTCCAGGCTGAATTTGCTCTTTAGGCAGAAGTGGCCCAGGCAGGGTAAACATCAGTGACCTCCCTATGCTGCTGAGGAAGGGATGTGTCTGCTTCAAAGGGGGCTTCTCCTGCTGATCCCCTCCCTGTGATACCCCCAGCTCAGGGCTCACTGTTACCAACAATCTGCCCTCTAACACTTGGCTACCTGTTCACAACTCTGGCTCTAATTTCTATATATCTATAACAACTTATATTCATTTTTCTTTCTTTTTTTCCCTAGTAAAATCCACCTCTTACAAAGCAGGAGGGAAGCTGAAGTTTATTTCTTCTGAAAGCAAGTCAGTTTAAATTCATAATCAGATGGGGTCTTCAACGGCCAAAGAGTGTTTTTTTTCTCTCTCTTTTTTTTTTCTGGGAGGGTTTGATAGTGAATAATTGGGAAAGGGAAAAAAATCACCTCAGGTTGTATATTGCCACTTCCTCTTGCATCGTGGTTAATGCAAACCTTTGATTAGCCTGCTGAAGAGACCACACATTCAATAATTTGAAGCAAAAGGTTAATGGTGTTATTACAACTATTATCCCTTTTAAAATCATTATCCTCTTGTTTTTTATGTCTATATTACCTTCACCTTTCCATGAACCCACTTTACCAGCTGTTTCCCTCCGTCATAAAGTTTGCTGAACATCATCCTAGGAATAGGATAAATGCCATGTTTTATCAATCAAGCCTAAGGGAATTCTCAGCTTCTCATAACCCAAACTGTAAAGGGAGATTATTACAAAGTTTCTATTTTGATTTTTAAATTGGCCATGAGTGAAATACACCCTTAATGTCAAGGTGCACAATGATGCAATTATGACACCATTTTTCTTGGCAAGTTTTACACATCAGCAGAGTATGACAACTGAAGACTTAGAAGCAACTGATCAATTATCATTAATTTTAAATAGGTTCTTCACTTGAAGGACAAATAGTCTCTAGCAAAATATACAAAATGAGTAAAACACAGATAATGAAAATGTGATGGGGTTGATAACCAGCCCCATTTCTAAAGCATCTTCCCAACTCAGCACCAAAATCCTACTGACTTTCAGGCGGACTTTTAGCCTCAAAGTGGAAAATGTGAATTAACTTTCTAAAAATTTTAGAGAGAGATTGATTTCTAAATCCATGGCAGTCTCAAACGTGTCTAAAAACGCTCCTTTTTTCTCCAGAGACACTAAGAGGATCCAGATTGCCTAACTCCAGTCTCCTCAAGCCAGTTGCTCCCTCAGCATTTGAACTAAATCTTTGTTCTTTGTAATTGACTTCCTGGGGCAGTTGTTTTACAGTTGGAATCTCCTGTAATCCATTTCTCCATTTTTCAGATCCTGTGGACACCAACAGTCAATGTCCCCATGAGTTACACACCAAGCCCAAGTTTGAACATTGGGCCTGGAAGAACTTCTATAAACAGAAGAAATCTCCAGTGAACTTAATTAAGTTTAAAAAATGAAGTGTGGAGGGAAATTAAAGGCCTTAAAACAATCAAATTTTGTAAGTGTTCAGACTTCATTATGCCAAATAAAATTATCACACTCTTCCTGGAATTTGAAAAGAATCTGTAAATGATAATGCCTCTACGTGAAAATACATTCTTTACAGAATGGCAACACTGCAGCATTTACTGAGCTCTTAGTAAAATAAATGAAGTGCTCTGTGATTGCATCCTTTGAACACGGGAAAATACAGGTAGTGCATACTAATGTTTCCCAACAATAGTGTCTATCAGAGAAAAGCTGTGATCTCTGCAGATATTTAAGCAGAACAAAACGTAGGCTCTGCCTATGCCATTTTTATAATCATGGATGCACAGCAGAAGTTAATGCCTGTATAACTTAGAGCATTGGTGGTAGCACAAGTGAGACATTTTCTTTTTCTCTTTTTAAAATTTGGAACACTTTTGCTACCAACTTCTGAGCAGTAATTCATGACAAAGAAAGGGGAGAATTCGCCATATGAAAGATGTAATAAGAAGCAAATTCCTATTAGAAAAGTCCTGTGATTGACATGGTCTTGTCATTATCATTGAAAATAATCTTCTGGTGTGCTATCATGACAAGAGGATGTGTAATGTTATTCTGATACAAGAAAAGCTTGCGTACATTCACTGATCCAAAGAATTCTAATTCACCCCATGGAGGAAGATAAGAATCACAAGAGCAGGCAGTTAAAAGTCCATCTAGCCCCATATCCTGGCTCTGACAATGCCTAATATTTCATATTTCAGAAGAAGCTGTAAAAACAGCTGCTTCATTGTGTGCATGTCTAAAAATGAACAATATTAATGGTGTCTTCTTATCTCTCATACTTTTCACAGCCAGATGACCACAGGTGGCTTCCACAACAGTCACCATGGCAAGCGAGTTTGATGTGCTCTCACATCAAACTTCTTTTAAATTTATGCATATATGTAGAGGTGCATGGCTATAACACACAGATGCATTCAATAACTGGAATTATAAAGTCCTTTTCTTACATCTATGGATATGTTGTGTACTTTACTTTAAAAGGAAATACAGGCTCAATGAGCCATGACAAGTTTAGCTTTTTCATTTCTGCTTTAATCACAGTTTGAACTGGGTACTGAAACACTTCTCCAAGAAATGTTGAAATATTTCTAAATGTGGTTAAACCACTAACTGCTTTAAAAAGCCACCAGTTTAAGCACAGACTCCTGGCTTTTGGGAAACGGGCCTCATGATATGAGGCATAAAAGGTTCCAGTTCTTCAGCTTATCAAAGGAAAGGTCAAGGGGGTGATAACTCCTGATAAGCATCTAGAAAACTTCTGTAAAGGGAATGTTTCAACCTCAAAGTAGCAAAAAAAAGGAATTTATTATTCAGAAAACAGTAATTTCTACCTTGAATTAAGACACCATTGCCTTTAAGTAAGATGAAAAACAACAGCAGGGACTAGAGAGAGTGTTGCCATGTCTTGACACCTTCATGGCAAGATTCCTTATCTTTCTAGGATGCTCTGCTTCAGATTTTGTGAGAGCCTTTGCTTGCAGGCACACAAAGGGGAAGCAAGATACAACTCAAAAAGTCCTCGTTTCCACAGGGCCAATGAAAACATTTGAGAGAGATTCAGTTTCACTTCCACCATGGGACACATTCATGGAAGGTACAGCTCTACCCTAAGACAATCCTTACAATCAGATTTCGTGCCTTGTAGCATCAGCAGTTCACCCATAAATGTAAGAGGATTTTTTTTCCCCCAGATGTGTCAGCCAGCACAGTTCCATCACTGGGGGTGTTCTACTTCCCTCCAAAGCACTGGTGCCAGGAGCTCCATGTCCTCTCTTGGACACTTGGAATATCCTTGGTTGATCCAATGACATGCCTTGCTTATAGGTCCAAGGTTATTCTGGTCACCAAATTTTAGGGAAAGGTTGCTAAAAAGTTGGGTTGTTTTGGTTTGGCCACACTTTTCTGCCTTCTTCTGCCATCCAGGGTTAATTTCCCTCTCCATGCCCCTCACCAGTGACAGTGCCCTGCTTTCACTTGTTCCCCTCCTGTGCTCAGCACTGCTTACAATGGCTAAAATACTGTCTTGGGCTTTATGCTTGAGAAAAAGCATGCAAGGAAAACTTGTAGTAGCAGGAGCAGCTTGTGATCCTGGGTTAGCTTGACTACATGGACTGAACTGAGCAGTTACTATGAAACTCCAAACCCTCCCACGGTGTTATGAGGAAAAAGGTTCCACATCCAGGAACAACTTTGGCTACTCCAGGCATAGGAGGCCCAGTATGCATTTGTACAACTTCCCTAACATCACCCTTTTTCTCTTAATATCCCACTATCAGGCTGGAGCACCTGACAACACACGCATCAAAAGGACAGATTCACACTGTGCTTACACCTCAAATCATGCTGAAATAGCAGCAAAAGCCAAATAACCCCGTTCCAAGTGAAAGCACACATTCCCATCAGCAAACTCCACTGTGATCCTAGGCTGCTCCCTGTCCTGCCCATCACTGTTATCTCAGGCTGCTGACTCCACTTTCCATCCATTGTAGCTCTTCCTCTACGTTCCCTTTTGGCATAAAGCATTCCATTATCTCCATTTTCTGCTGAGGTAATACCTTTCCTAAGCCTGGGCAACAACAACAGCCCAGGTTGTAAAAAAAGGCTTCATGTGGAGCACCTCTGCATCTGCAATTGCTGTGCTGCTGAACCATGTCACAAAGGTGACAGCTTCACCCAGATGTTTCCGGTAAATATCTCACTTGGAACAATCTTTACAAAAGTTCTGGCTATGCCACCTGTGCTTTCTCAGAGTTATGATGCACATCATTGCTTGGTGTGAACTTGCAAGGCTGAAGTGGCACCACAAGGCTCAAATTCCTGTTTACAGGAATGCTCTGCCAAAAGGTGAGTTCAGATCCAGGCATGCATTTCCCTTCAGTGTGAGGTTTCCTGGTATGAAATTCAGGTTCATCTCAAGTTCAAATTTTTTCAGTTCAGTTTTTTTCAAAAATGCAGTTCACAAAGACCTCAAACCCTCAAATTACAGCCCATACTAGGAACCAGCTAAAGCAGCACATAACTAAGAACCCAAATGAGTCTTAATTCCCCTTTCCCATTCTGGATTCATTCCCTTGAGCTGGAACACCAAACCACGATCCACACATGAATAATGCAGCTGCTGTTTAAGAGTTGATTCAACAACAGAAATTTGTATCCTCTCTCTGTGTCAGATATTTATAAGAATATTCCTGACCACCTTGCTTTGAAGTCACTGAAATGCAGAGGGGTACATGATACAATTGTAGGAAGCTCTTCCTCCAGAGGAGCACTTCCAGAAGGCAGCTCTAATTGTGCAGGAGCCACAACCCCAATAAATCATTCTGTCCTCAGGGGACAGCAGGATGAAGAGATGTTCTAACCACATCCATTATTTTTCTCTACTCACACTCCTTGCAAAACCTATAGCAGCTGTAAACATCCAAAATCACCCTGGAGCAGTCCTCTGCTGCCCAGCTGAGTGCTGGATTTAGATCACTTTTATGTGCAGGAACGAGCTGTAACAGATCCTGCACTCTGAATCACTATATAAATATTTAAGTAAACAACAGGTCACTCAAGTGTTTTCTTTAGCAGTGCATGAAACAACACGAAGGCCCATCACATGCTGGGATGCAAATCCTAGAGCACGGAACTGGCACTAGGGGACCTTTGTCCTGTGGGCCTGCTTGGTGCTGCCACCTCACGAGGTGACAGAGAAGGTCCTGGCTCTGTGCTGCCACTGTAAGAAGGAAGGATCCCCTGCAGTTTGCACCACCACCTTTCCCTCTGCCCCAGCCTCTTGAGCAGGGATGAGACCTCTCCCAGCCCTCGGAAGGTAAGGATGGGATGTGTGGCAGTTGTGTGAGCCAATGACTCAGCACAAGCCTTGATGGTTTGGTTCTCTGTCATCAGCCTCGTGCAACCTACTCTGTCCTTCCTCTGCCTCCAGCTTCCACGTGAGCTGCCCTACTCTCATTCGTGATTTTCCAGTTTGCAGATATAACCTAGAATTCAGGTTGGTCCTTTGGCCTTCAAGGCAACTGTGCTTTGTCAGCCTGGGCTGTGTGAACTAACACCTGCCCAGATAAAACCTTCAGATTCCTGGGCCAGTATCTCAATATTTGCTTTTCTCAATGTACCACATACAGCACAACCCTCAAAAACATCCTTCCTGGTGTTTTACGCACTGGCTGTAGTGACACATCAGACCAGCTGGGCAGCATCACTTGGGTAAGCATCTCTGCCTGCTCTCAATCTCCTCTCTGTAAATGTCACTTAATTGTCTAAGAAAAATTTGGCTGACCTTCCAATTACTGGTAATAGAATAAAAGCAATAAAAGAATGTCCCTGACAGCAAGTGTCACCAGCAGCCATTTGTTGCCTTCTCGTGCTGACTGGGAGGCCAGGCAGAATTCATGCTCCACTCAGGGCTGCATTTCTGGCACAGGGCTGATAAAGGAACTCGCTGGTAAAAGGCCAGGAACCAGGGAAAGAAAGGAATTGTCTCTCATCCTTCCCTGTCCTGACTCCATAAACAACTCCAGAAAGAGAATTTCTGGGTATCCAGGGAAAGAAAAAGAAGTCCTTATATTCTGAGGGCTTTGTGGAACTCCAGAGCCTGTAATATCTGCTTTCAGGAGTAAACATTGCTCTCAGCCAACTGCTTCCTAACATCTCTCAGAGCCACTGAGATAGTTGAAATTCTTTGCAGACAAAGGATGAGGTAAATGGACAAATCCCCTCTCCCATGCAGAAAAGTCAGGATGGGGTTTGCAGACTGCTCACTGACACACATCCTGGCTCATGGCTCTTCCACTGAGCTCAGCTGCAGCTCAGACCCGGGGGGTTTGCCCGTTGTGTTTGGTACAGGCTAAGAAAAATGCCTGAATGGATGTTATAGCATAACAAACTCAAATAAGAACTCCAATTCGTAAATTAGCTGTTAGCAGCTCTTATAAACACTTCCCCAAGTCCTCCTCCAGTAGCACAAATAGCTCTTCACTCTCTAAGCTGCCAGGCTATTAAGAACAGAAAGGCTTAGTTGGCAAACTCTGGGTGCCTGACTCATGATGAAGAGCTGTGTCTCAGCTCCCTTCGAGCAGGAAGAGGACAGCAAATACTCGTCAAGTTTCTCACTTCCTTCCCAGTTACAGCTGGGATTCTTGGAAAACAGAAACCTTGGCACAAGAAGCTGTCACTGAGACCACTTCTTATCTTATATCTTCCACCAAAAANAAAAAAAGGTTATTTACATATCGTGTGTCCTTCCCGTTGTGGAAAGTTGGAACTGACTCCATACTTTCCAAAACTCTTTTGGCAGGTTCAAGCCCTGATAGCCCTATTTTCAACATGTGCACTGAAATGAGTTAAAATACGATTACTGCATGTAGAAACTCTCCATCTAAATTCAATGACCTGACCACAGCAGTCATTTCTAAATTAACCAGCAGAGCCAGGATATTACCAGCTACTGTAGGAAAATGTTCTCCTTGTTCCTTTCCCTTCATGATGAGTCTGTGATCATTGCTAGAGCTGATCACAGTTTTGTGGATACTCTCCAATGAGAATGTATTCTTTACTCTTACAAGCTAATTTTTGCATTATCTAACTTGTTCAGGCAGCTCTTTCTTACACAGTCCTGAATAAAGCATCAAAATAAGTGGAATGAAAATATAATCAAGCATGTTAATATAGCTCTTGCTCTCTCACACCTACTCCCACACTCAGCTAACCAGTCACACACAAACACCCACACTGAGAGTGTTCATCTCCTCTTCCTTCCTTCCTTCTGGCTTGTCAGAGACTGAAATAGTCATGTGGTGGTTTCCACCATTCATACCACCACGTCACTGTGTGGGTCAGTTAAAATGCCTCAAACACCAGGAAGATGGGTCAATGAGAAAACCAATCAGTCCATGATAATTATAAAAAGTTCTGGTTTTCAATTCTTGCATTAAAAAAAGAGATCTATTAAAGGGCAAACAAACATCTGGAACAAGTATCACCTGACTGTGACAGAATGTTCCTATTAACTGTGTCCTCTACAGGCTAATTGCTCGAGTTACTGAAGCCTCCCAGCTCTCTCTAATTCTGGGTAATGTTTTGTTTCATAAGCAATTTGCCATGTTTATTCATTTCCCTATCTAGCTCATTTGCACTTGCAAAGAATGAAAGGGAGGCAACGTTTGAATGGTCTCATAAACCCATAAGAGAATTAATTACTTTTATACAGGATCTAATTCATGCAGGAAAAAGGGAGTTGTGGGATTTTGAAATTTTTTTCCCCTCTGTATCATACTCTCAAAATCAGTCTGCACACGCACATGTTGTACCTAATGAAATTCATCAAATGAGCAAATATTCAGTCTGCACATCCAAGCATGGTCTCTTGGCTGACTACAAAACTAACCTGATACTTGTCAATGTGAAAAACTGCATGCAAAGAAAGGATTTATGCAAAATTAGTCATGTCTGTGTTTAATTGAACTTAAAAAAATACCGAAATTGCACTATTTTATACACCACAATTCCCAACTACAATGCAACATTTGCAGTTTCTGTAAAGAATTATTTCAAATGCACAAAGGGATGTGAATAGCCAACTATTCTTAAAATATGCAAACAACCACCATCGTAACAGAGTTATTTCTCTTTACATAGTTTTCATTATGAGCTGGAAAATGCACGGCCAAAGGTTGAAATAACGCCCACAAGTTCACCCCATCTGTAAGCACATTCCTTTTCCCCAGGTCATTATTGATTACCATGGATGTGTGTATGAGCCTATAGCCAACAAAAGAGGTTCCAAAGGCCTACCTGGCTCTCAGCAAGGGCACGTGCTTCCTCATAGAAGGAACTCTCAATACATTTCACAGTTCTGAGGAAACCTCGATTTTGCTCATTGGTTATTTATTTAAAAGCCAAGGCTCTGAGCATGGAAGACAAGTTTTGCTAATTTCAGTAATTAACTGAGTCAGCTGGGAAGCACCAGGCTGGTGTTTTGCAGGGCCCCAGAGGGACGGAGGAACGCAGGAAGATGCTGCTGTCAGAAGCTTCAAGCAGGCAGGTGACTCGCACCGGGAAATGACTCCTTGGTCACCCGTGGAAATGCCGGCACATCACCCACGGCACACACCTCCGGGAAGGTGCACTGCTGACAGCTTGGGCTGTCACAAAACAGGACAAGGCCAAGAACAGCATTAACTGCAGTTGTGTCCAGTGGAATCAAAGCATTTTGGTTTGCAGCGTGTCCTGGGTTGGCTGGAGGTGGGCAGGGGGCTGACACAGCCTCGCCACTATGGGAATGAGATTCTGACCCATCGATTCAGACATACTCACCACTCTTCCACTGCTTGCTGGGGTTTCCTAAGCTTCTGCTTCTAAACATAAAAGCAAACCCTTGCATTTATTCTTGTGGATAACTCCCAAGTGTCACCTGTGGACGATGTGCTCAGGTGTGGCAGCACTCAGCAGGGTGCACCCATTTCGCTGCCCAGGTACAAAGCGGGGTTGTAGGAGCAAGTTTTTGAACCAGGGCGTTTCTTGCTTTACAAGGTGCAGAAATGCACAGTAATTGTGTGGAGACGAGGTTTGCATGCTGTCCAGGACGACTGATTTACGGCTAAAGCCCTTCACCTCCTGCTCTTCAGTGGGGCGAGAAAGGGCTTCACACAGGCAGGTAACCCGAGGTAACCTCCAGGCAAAGCGGGGGGGGAACAGCAGCACCACATCGCTTTTCCATATTTAACAGTGCCAGCCAGCCGGGCTGTCAGCGGGAGATGCTGAGACCGACCCAGCACAGCGCTGCCTCCTCCCTCCCTCCCATGACAGCACCCGAAGGACAGCCAGAGACAATGTTTTCCCTCAGCGCGGGGTCAGCAGGGGCACAGGGCTTCCCCACAGCGCTGAGCTGGCGGGCAGCCCGAGGAGGTGGCACAGCGACGGACGCGACCCTCGAACCTCCCCCCCGCCACCGCCCGGGGAGCCCTCACGGCGGGGCGTGAGGGAGGTGAGGGCGAGAGCCAGGCCCCGCCCCCTCGCCCGGCCGCGCCCCCTCGCGCTGGCCCCGCCCCCGGTCCCGCCCCCGGTC
>VZTZ01050795.1:599462-617022 GCA_013400955.1 Drymodes brunneopygia
GCTGCGGGAAGGCGCCCACGGCCGGCAAGCGGCGGGGAGGCGGAGGGTGAACTCTGCGGTGGGAAATGAGCATCGGGGCCCGAAGGAACGGGCACCGGGCTCGGGTGCCGGGGCTCCGGCAGAACAGCAGTGCCGCGGCGTTCAGGGGCTGCCGCTGCCTCCTCGGTGGCTGCGGGGTTCCTTGTGTGGGGGCTGAAAAACGCGAACCGGGGCTGCAGTAAAATCCGCAGCTCGATTTCCTGCGCTGTGCGGTTTTCCTGCCGCGGTTCGGCTCTTAGGTGTATTCTATCCGCGCTAGTTGTGCTGTACCAGCAGCTCCTGAAAGCTGCCGTGGAAGACCCTGGAAGCAGTCAGGCTCGTCCGGTGGATTAGGGAAGCAGAGGAAGCTCGCTGCTGCGGAGCTCTGTCGCTCAGACACTGCAGCACTATGGCAGCATTGAAAAATTAAAGACAGACCAACTACATTCAGTTCTGTAAGGGTGAAACGCAGCTCAGCCTGAGCTGTAGGGAAAGTAGGTTTAGGCCTTGAAAATTGTGTAATAGTAGGCCCTATATGAATAAATTGGGAGCTCGTATATTTATAGTATTTTTTTCATGCTGACCTTAAATTGCGGTTTTTTCAGCACAGAAGTTAGTTTAATTGTTAATTGGGAAAGTAGATGAATTGCTGTTCTGCTGAAAAGAAACTTACTTTATGCTTTGCAGAAGCCATTTTGGATTAGAAATTGGCCAGAGTCCTGAACTGAATCCCAAGGTCTCTCATGTTTCCTTGATTTTTGTTTTTCATTGAAATCACATCACAGCATAAATAAAGCACGGGCTGCAGTCCAGAACCCACTGGGATCAATAAAAACTTCTTGCATATGGGTGTTTTTATACACAAATAATTTATAAAAGTGTCTGCTTTGTTCTATTTCTGGGATAACTAAAACATACTATTCATTCTTACCCTACAGGTGAGGAAAACTTAATTCTTCTAGATGGAAGACACGAATTTCCGTTCAGCTTTCAGCTCCCTCAAGAGTAAGTTCAATAATCCAACCTGAAGGGATTGTGCTGGGCACTGCTTGTAGTGGAACATTACCTTAATGTAATTTGACTTGTGTTTTTTTTAGTATCAGCTTTATGTATTTGTCTTAATCAAATGCCACATAGACAGGCCTTGTTCGCTTCAGCTTCCTCAAGGCCCTAAAAGTGCAAGCTGTAAATTGGGAGATGTTTATGGATGCAGGAAGTGTTAACATTTGGAGCTGAATTATTAATTGAGAGTTATGGTTTTGCTCCTTTCAGACCTCTGGTGACCTCTTTTACTGGGAAGTATGGCAGTATCCAGTACTATGTGAAAGCAGTTCTGGAGAGGCCTGCCATGCCTGACCAGAGTGTGCAGACAGAGCTCCAGGTCATCAGCCACATCGACGTCAGCTCACCAGCTCTCTTGGTAAGAGGGTCCCCCACTCCTCCTCCTCCTCCCCCCTGTAAAACCAGCTGCAAATAAACTCTTTCCAAGCAGCATTCACATCCAGCCCATAACCCTTCCCATGTTATTCCAGAGCGTCATTTTCTGACTTCTGAAAGCATATAAGCTCCCTAAGCTTTTCTCTATAAATAGATGATCTTAGGTTGTGTGAATAGCAAATAGAGTGGCTTTTTTAATACCATTGATTACATCCCTGCTGGCAGAGATGCTCCTGCCAAAAAGTTAGGCAGGCTTCAGATGCATAAATAAGGCTTAATAATAGTAATGCACGAGCGCAGAGTAGTTACTCTTACCAGAGCAACTACATTCACAGGGCTGCAGTGTCCTAAACTCTACAATAATAGTAGGTTGAGGAACAGTAATTAGAGAAGAGTATTAATCATGCCCAGCCTGTCATTTAGGCTCTGGCCATTATGTTACGTATCCCTGCATTTTGCATGTCGTTTTCTAACATGGAGTGTGTGCACGCAGCTGCTCCAGAAATCCTTTCAGTTATTTCCCTGTGACAGATTTGGCCACATTAAAGCATTCAGTTTTTAATAATCACTGGAAATACTGTAGAGTAATAAGAAAGATCAGGCATTAAGTAATGAGTAAATAGGCAAGATGGAAGCTAATGAGCTAGATTCTTTTATCTCACCCCATATTATGAAAATAATATAAAATTATACCTTGCACTTTCATGATAGCAACTGGATCTAAATGGTTATTCATTTAAATATGAATGAGTAATTTCTATTTTATTTAAAATGGTAGGATAATTTTAACATCATGACGTGAACATAGCTAAGAGATGTTTTGAGCAGGCTTATTTTCCCCCTCATTACATGGTTACATTTTAATCCATTCTAGAGAGAACTTAGGGTATTTTGGCAGTGACATCTGTAAGCAGAATAGTCTTTATTGGTAGTTAGGATTTGAAGGCATCATACCCACGTTCTGTAAGGACAGAGCAGACCAGAGGCCTTTGGGGCACATCAGGAAGGCAGTGCCAGCCTTAATGGATTCCAAGGCTACCACCAAAAGTGCAAAACAACAGAGTTCTTTCATTCTAATAGAGAAAATACATAATACAATTTGCATTATTGTATTGACTGGGTGCTACTGCCCAGTAAATAATTTTGAGTAGCTTTGGTCATAGCTTGGAGCCTTGACATGTGTGTTTGTGAGTTTATTCTAATGAAAACATTACAGGCAGTGTAAATGTCATCTCACGTGACAGCCCTTGAATAATTAAGATAGTTTTTGTCATGCCTCTGAATTTTTGGGGGGGTTGTGTGGCTTGCAAGTAATGGAGGTGCATTCCCTTAGCCCAGTGTCTAGATACAGTTATCCTTTCTTAAAGATACAAAGGTAAAAAAAACAGTACTGCTTTGCTGTTAGTTGTTTGCAGATAGAATTGACTCTGCATTCTTCTGCACTGAGGAATGCGGGGATAAACACCACAGTACTCCAGGAGACCTTTAAAAAGTATATTTTGAAGACAAAGCACATGCAAAGCCCCAGTGGTCTGTGTTACTTAGTACAGTCTAAATGCAGACTGGGATTTCAAAACAGAAACGTTCAGATTGCCAAACCTTGGTTCCATTTGACATGATGGCAGAACTACAGTTGCACTGAGCAGTTCAGGGATTCAGATCATGTGGATTTTAGAGCTGGATTGCAATGACTGATATGCATAACACTAAACTGCAAGTGATTGAGAGCTTTATCCCATAAAATGAAAAATACTCTATGTTTTATAGACACCTGTTCTAAGAAGTCAGGAGAAGATGGTTGGCTGTTGGTTTTTCACCTCTGGGCCAGTGTCTCTCAGTGCCAAAATTGAGAGGAAGGGATACTGTAATGGTAAGAGTAGTTTTTTTAAAAATAAAAATATTAAGAATATAATAGGTTGTTTTATTTTAATCTCAATGAAGCCAACACTTCACAGTTCAAAGAACAGTTCTGTTTAATAGAAGTAAATTAAGATCTATATGAATTTAATTTTTTTTAAAAAATCATCTTTCCTCTTGGGAATATAAATTGAAAGGAAGTCCTGTTAATAATCTTACAGAAAATCCGTGTACATTTGAGTGTAAAGAACAACTAAATGTTTTTGTCTGGGATAAAATACTTAATTGGGGAGGTAGATAGGTTTTTATATCCTATTTGTGTAGGTGTACACTTTTGTAAGAATGAGCTTTAGCAACTTCTTCATATTGGTAACATTAGATACATTGAGGAAATAAAACATCCTGAAATTCATTTAGTACCATATAAAAGGAAGATTTGGGCGTAATTTGCAAATAAAGCTTTTATAGCTTGTTCATATTATGCTTAATGTTTCAAAATGAATCATTGTTTACGTGTAAAACATAGTAGGTGGCTATAATTCTGCCTGGATACCACTCTGAAAAAAATAAACTGGCTTGAGGAAACTTAGCAAGTATTGTTCTCATAACACTGCAGATGATGTACGTGCTGTGTAACATGCTTTGATACTCCCAGAGGAAAGTTGGGAAGTACAAATTATTCATTGGACTTTTTCTGTCTCTAAGGGGAAGCCATCCCAATCTATGCAGAAATTGAGAACTGCTCTTCTCGTTTGATTGTTCCAAAAGCTGCCATTTTCCAAACACAAACTTACCTGGCCAGTGGGAAGACAAAATCCTTCCGTCAGATGGTTGCCAACGTCCGAGGAAACCACATTGCCTCTGGGAGTACAGATACCTGGAATGGGAAAACTCTGAAAATCCCACCTGTATCCCCATCTATACTTGACTGCTGCATTATTAGAGTAGAATATTCATTAGCTGTAAGTATTGGGTTTTCAAATGTACAAACTTTAGACACTGCATTCAGTTGGGAACAGAAGAATTGACTGAGTAGCTGTTAGGTTTTTAACTTGGGAATGACAATGAATGCAACCTTAGGGAAAGGTGTCCCAACCAAGGGCAGGGGGGTTGGAACTAGATGATCTTTAGGTCCCTTCTAACCCAAACCATTCTCTGACTCTATGAAAAATAAATATCATAAACCCCATATATGAGAGACTAAAGAGATTCTGAGATGGAAAGATGGGAATAATATGGAAAAGTGAAAAAATGTTTCTGAAGAAGAAGCAGCTTAGTTTCAGACATGCAGAGATTATTTTGGGTAAGCATTTCCATGTAAATGGGTCCTCAAGTGATTCTTTCCCGAAATGGGAAGATAAGACTGAAAGTCAAGTGCTCTCTTATGTTTGTCAAGATGGTTTATATTTTTTAATGTCACCTAGAGACAAGTTACAGAAAGAAGGAAGCTGCTGAAAAATAAGGAAAGCTGCCAGGATATTAGCTAAGCATATTTGGGATGAAAAAGCTCTTAATTTTTAAATTTGCAGTGTAGGGAGTAGGGCAGCTTTTAAGAGCAGCATTCAATGGGGTCTCATGATGTTTTTTTCTTCTGTTTGGGGAATGTCACATAGGTGTATATCCATATTCCTGGTGCTAAGAAATTGATGATTGAAATGCCTCTGGTGATTGGCACTATTCCATGTATTGGATTTTCAAGCAGAAACTCCAGCATTACCAGCCAGTTTAGTATGGATATGAGTTGGCTGGCATTGACCATGCCTGAACACCCTGAAGGTAATAAATACATATTGAACTCTCTCTAATCCAGCACTGTCTGCAGCAGATGGGTGCAGTGCCAGTTTAAGGGCACTGCCAGGGATGTAGGCCATGGAAGGATGACTCGAGAAGTCCTAAATTGAGATCCAGAACAATTGGGGAGGTTACCCCAACTCCAGCCTTCCTGAAGTCTCTCTTTAGCCCATCTGACTGAAACAACCAACTTCTGATAGTGGGAATATTCTATTCATTACTGAATATATCTTGATGCAACACAGGTTTGCTGCTGGAGTCCTAAAAGCTCAGCACTCGCTGTATTCCTGCTGAATCACCTAAGCTTACTGAAAACATAATTTTAGTTACAATATTTATGAGTATAGTGCACTTCCAATACAGTTTTCATGGTCCTGGATATACTGTAGTGCAGGTGTTCTTGCTGTGAGTGAGTGAATAGTTTGAAATGTGACAGAAGCACCTCTTGTGTTTCAGCACCACCAAATTATGCTGATGTAGTGTCTGAGGAAGAGTTTTCCAGACATGTTCCTGCTTATCCACCACCCATGGACTGTGAGGAACAGTTGTGTTGTCCTGTCTTTGCTTACATACAAGAGTTCCGGTTTCAGCCTCCACCTCTTTATTCAGAGGTAAGAAAATAAATAGCAGGTGGTGTTTTTATTGTCAGATGGCAAAAAAAAAAAACCCAAACACATACCTAAATGCAGGAATTGCAGGCAGTAATTGTTGTCTTTCTTCTCTCCTTAGATTGATCCACATCCAACTGATGTAGAAGAAATTCAGCCTGTTTCATTCATGCTCTGAAGAGGATTTGTAACGAGCATCATTGTGATGAATGTCTTAATCTTTCTGCTGCTTAAGCTGGTAGTGCAGCTAAAAAGGAAACAGTTTTCTTTTTCAAAACCTCAGCCTGTGTACAAGAAAGGCAAAGGAAAACAGAGAAGGAGGTATGAGCATGTTTGGTGATGAAAGAGAACCTGCTGGATTAGTCTGCACAGAGGATAACAGGGGAGCAGCTAAGCTTGGGATACTTGAGAAGTACCTGAAAATACTGAAATGAAAATGAATCAACGAAATACTGAATGTTTTCCAAAAAGTGGATACACTACACAAAGTACGAGGAGGAGGTGTGTGGGTCTTCTGAAGAGAAAAGAATTTCTATTTTGTTTTGCAACGCTCTGGAAGAATGTGCATAGTGATATCAGGAACTCCTGCAGTAGAACAGAACGTGGGGTAAGAAAACATTTCCAAGAGATTCCAGTGTTCAAGGGGCTTCAGCTTTGCACTGTCTGCATCCAACAAAGGAACACGACTGAAACACGGAGTGAAGTCTTCTTGACTTCGTATTGGATGGGAACCTGCCCGTCTCACGCCTGCCAAGTGGTACTATTTCCTCATTCAGCATGATCCTGAAGACACCGTGGCTGACAGGGTGGCTCTTGCACAATGTTAAGAAGGCAACCATTTCCTGAGTGTGAGACACAAGTGTAAAACAGGACAGTGGACTTCGAGATGAGCTTATGCACTATGCTTTCTTTCAAGGGATTTCTTAAGGGAATTATTCTAACCTCTTCTACTGTGAGTTCTTCTTCTGCATCTTAAGCCTATGGATAGCATGATAAGGGGAAGCATGGCAAGGGAGAACCCTTTTGCCAGCAGCAGGTATACTTAGCAAAATGGACAATATTTATTTATTCTAAAGCCTTTATAAGCCTACCTCTGTTTTGGATATTTACTTACGGTCAGATTTGAGACCAAAAAAAGTCTTGTTAAAGCTCCAGTATACTTCAAGGTTCTAAAAGGGACCCTAAATGGTTTCTGTGGTTAGTGAATGAGATAAGGAGGTGTAGGGAGAGGTGTAAATATACCCAGAATAGACATAGCTTATAACTGAAGTGAAAGCAGACGTCAGGGGAACAAAGTCCTCTGGTAATGGCACAAAGCTTTTCATTACTCCTGCATTTTTGTCTAAAGATCTATTGTCAGGGGCTGCACTGGTCATTTGCTATCCATTCTATATTTGTTGGTGTGTTTCCTTGTTTGTTTTTGCTGTTTAATTTTGTTTTGGTGCAATATTTTAATGTTTTCTTCCTCAGGTCATTTAGAACAGTGAGAGTTTGTTGCTGCTAAGAGTGAAGGCACAGCATTTACTTGCCCTTCTGCTGCCTTCATGTAAAAGTAGAATGTTTGCTTCCTGCCAACCATCAATTGGGATAAGTAAACACTCCCTAACAGATCACTTAACAGGAGCAGAAAACAGCATTGTCAGCATGCACGTTTACAGTCCTGTCTTTGAAATACAGGGGATTTTGGACTACTAGAAATATTCCATATGTCTTACAGAAGGGTTTGGGGTTAAAACCCGGTGCTTCACGTGGTAAAACAGTGTACTTTCTGATAACTACAAAAATAGTAATTGAGTTTCCTTCATTTCATCAATAACTGCAGTTTAAAGAAAGTCTGAATGGTTTTTTTATGAAATCTGTCTTCACTTAAGCAGGGATTTTTCTACAGGCACACACGGATATATATTTTTAGTCTTCTTTTAGTATGACTTCCTTACATTGTCTAATTTCTAGCACTTCACCTCAAATCACTTTTGCATCAGTGTGAAAGACAGACTGGTGGAGATTCACGTTTCCAAACTGCAGTTATTCCTTTCATTTGCAACATTTACTATTGTCTTCTATAGCAAATGCAGCTTTAACCAAAATTTCAGTGCATGACGTAGAAAGGACGTTCTGAAAATGATGATTTAAGTCTCAAGGTGTAGCTCTCATGGCTTTTTGTTTAAGTGAGGGCCTGCCCATACAATCAATGCAGGATTTTCATTCACATCATCTGGAAAGGGAACAAGCATCTTTTCCTTAAACAGATACCATTATAGTTACTTGAAAAGTAATTTGGTCGTGTATTAATTTGCATGGTAATAATTCAAAATATTAGGTTAAAGAGCATTAGGTGCTTTTTTGGACTGTAATACCTGATAGGTGATGTGTGCTACCTGGTTTAATCATGGTCAAGCAAACAGCAGTATGAAGGGTAAAGATGTGCTTTTTTTTTTTTTCTCTAAAATCTTTGAGTTGGTTTTTTTTTAATTCTTTGCAGATAAACTGTGGCCTTAGATTGTTTGCTGCAAAAAAAAGTCAACTATTACGTGTTTCTTAGGAAGCACACATGGCCCTTCAAAGGAGGGGTGAAAACAAGATTAAGTTCTGCTCTCTGGCACTTGGCTTAGTGCAGAAATTGATCCTTAAGAATAATTACTGTTTGCACAATATTAAGTTCAATATGCAGGGGCTTTGTTTTGATAACTGTGAAACAGTTTAAAAGAGACAAAATAAAAAAAGCTGTTTAACATACAGGAACATGATTGTATTTTGTACTAATGAATGAGCCCCATGGGTTCTTTGTTAATAAAAGTGTCAAATCTACATTGTGCTGTTCATCTCTGGTTTGGTGCTATGTCAAGAAATACCTGTATTCTACCCTGCAGATCTCTAATTCCTCTATGATCTGGGAATTATGCCTTCATCTGTCACTGCTTTAGTTCTCTGAACTATTCATAGCCAAGAACTGGAACAAATTGATCAAACAGGGCCCACTCCCACCTGTAGTTAGGATGTAATAGGGGCTCTTACCCATAAAGATTGAAGGATGGGAGCTCTAATTGGATTTCTCATTTCATAAATTAATCTTAGAGGATGTTTTATTGTTTCCTTTAGACAAGATTAGAGCAACAAGCTAAAGATAAATACATCAGAACAACCTTATAACCAGAGTGCAGAATGAATAAAGCAGAGAAACTGCTACTGTGGGGAAAGAGGTGACAAACTGTACCTGCCCCACTGCTCACCTGAGCCAGGATCAATCTCCATCAGGGTCCTGCCTCCCAAGGATTTGAGGAACAACAAACAACAGTTGATTTCTTCTTCCTGTTTCCATTTTGGAGGGGAGATGGCAAATTTCTCCTTGGAAAATCAAGGTAGAGATGCTGTTCAGGATTGTGGAATCACAGAATTGTTTGAGTTGGGAGGGACCTTAAAGTCCCACCCCCTGCCATGGGCAGGGACATCTACCACTATCCCAGGTTGCTCCAAACTCTGTCCAACCTGGCCTTGGACACTTCCAGGGACAGCCAGAGCTTCTCTGGGCACCCTGTGCCAGGGAAGAATTTGTTCCTTGTACCTTGATGGCCCGTTCAGGCACCAGAACTTGCAGAGGAGTCATGATTCATGAAAAGGAAAATGCAAAACCTCAAATTCTGGCCTTAGATTTCTTTAAAAGCTCTCTCACTAAATGATACTTAAATATCTTACCACTAAGTTCACAGTAGCAATTCCACTTCATCCACTGTTTGCTCTTACAGGGGAGTATTTCTGTTGACAAGCTGTAATTGTCTATTAAAATATGTGTAGTGTTTAAACAGGTAGTAAAAAGCCAGGCAGAGATAGAGCAGATCCTGCAGGCTCGTGCTTGCAGCTCTGACCCTTCTGGTGTTTGCATGGAAACGCAGAGTTTACATCCAGAGCAGGAGAGATCATTTAATCAACTCCTGGGGCATGTTCCAAATTATCAAAATAGCATGTTCCATGACTTCACCACCCAATTTGGACAGCGAATGGGAACATCTAACTCATTTTGTAAAATCTCTGCTATATATATAGCAATAAAAACATGTTTGGAGAGCACAGTTTGCAAACAATGTTGATTTGAAGATAATCACTTGTTCTGCAACTCCTGACAAAACCCAGGCATTTGTGCTCTGTTTCCTTGTCAAATTCTGCTGATTTTTCAGTGCTCTCCTCAGGGTAGTGACTTAGCACAGGGACACAGAACCCAGCCTTCAGACTGCTGCCTTTTCTAAAGCTGATTATATAATCTGTTAACATCAATATGGACAGTACAGGCTGCTGCACAAAGTAAATTCTCCAAAGAACTAATTAGGTCTAGGATGAAACCAGCCCACTTTTAGTATTAACATTTGATATATGGCATAGACAAGGTGACAGTCTTGTTCCAAATTATGCTGTCATCATTTCTAAGCAATTAATAGGAAATGACAGTACAGGAAGGCTTTGCTAGAATATCACTGCATTATTGACAGTTTAGGACAAGTGAGTAATAATAATTTCAAGTCAAAAAACTATAAAGGGTGGTTTTATGTGGAATAAAAGATGGCAACACAAGTGGGTCTTTACTGAAGTAGCTGCTCATGCCAGCAATGTGCTGTGGGCCTTCTGAGCTACACAGGGCAGCTCCAGCTGTACTGCTGCTAAATCTCCAAACACCCATCCCTTCAAAAGAAAAGAGATCCTTCTTAATTTTGGCTTATATTCAGCTGCCTCTAGGGTGAGGAGAAAAATGAAAGACAAGGTGAAAGTTGGAGCAAGCAGGATAAACCCAGCCAAACTTTGGCAATGAAAAACTGATTATTTCACAGCACCCTGGAACAGCATCAGCCTCCCCATAAATGAGGCACTGGGCACTGATAGAGGTGAGAACAGAAGCATGGGCAAAAGGGTAGGATTTGGACTGCAAGGTCTTAAACAGGATTGTTGCACACCCAGAAAGGTCCCAGGTCTCTGCATATGCCAGTCCTAACTGATGTCATATCTAGAATCAGGCTGTGTGGGTCACAGCATAGCAGACCCCAGTATGAGGAGAAAGAGATTCTTATTGCTGAGCTGATTAGACTAATCAACGTGCAAAAGAGAACACAAGTGACAAAAGTTACAATGCCATTTAAATCATTTAAGGCCTGAAGTGTTTTTCTCCTATGTCTTAATGTGATGTGACCAATGCAGTGGCTTCAACAAACCAGAAAGATACTAAAAAAGAAAATATTCTGCTGTCCTGAGTGTCAAACAAGAGCAGAAAGGGAAAAGCATTAACTGACCTGACAGATTCTCCTTCTACAGTGTCCTGGAGGAGGAGAGAAGGGTCTGAGAGGGTTCAGTGTCCACACAGGCTGAACAAGTTCTGCACACTGTGCCCCAAAAGTGGCATTTTGGTGTGAGTGCCTCTCCCCTCACTCAGATCCTGGAGCAGGTTGGCCTCACCCAGTACCTGCCATGCAACAGTCAGAGCTGGGAGCAAGATCCGAAAGGCTGGGATTCAAAGGGGCCCTCCCAAGCTGCAGCCAGACCTTCCCCCATGTCACAGCCTGGAGCAGCTGTGCTGTCACCTGCAGGGATGTGAGTGACACAACGAGCTCCCCCGACCCTGCCTGGGAGTGTGACACTCCGGGGGCAGAGAGCTGGGGATGTCTGTTTGCAGAGGTGTGAAATGGAAAGGTCCCCAGGAAGGGCAGCTTTGCAACTCTCCCTCATGTGATCCCACCTGCCATCGCTGCGAGAGGACTTTACACTCATCCAAACAAATTAACAATTCATTTCCAACCCTGACATGCAGATTAACCCTGCCAATTAATTCCTTAATCTCTCGCTGCTGACAAGGCTCACAGTTGCCATGTGGATGCTTGTCCACTGGGGCCTGGAGCAGGGCCATTCTGCTTAATTAATGCTGCATCCAGGAGACGCTGGAGCTGATGCTCAAACATATTCCAGCAGTACAAACCAGAGCTGCACCTCACACCCCACCCAGACAGCCTGTGATGGGGAGCTCCACAAGGGCAGAGAAATCTCAGTGCCTGTGGCAGCTTTTGCTGCATAAAGGAGATACTTTAACCAATCCAGAGGCATTTAGCCTTGGTTTACTTGTAGAAAAATGCTTTTTGTTCATTTCTGCAATAGATGTTATCAGCATTTTGCTTGTTTCCAGTAGCAGCAGGAAAAAAACAACTCACAGGACTACCTCAGTCTCCCTCCTGCCTCAGACAGCTGACAGGATGCTGGGTTTGGGAAGAAGGGGCAGCCACACTGAGGCTGCTTCAGAGGGAGAAGGTAGATGAGAACTGAAATGACATGAGTTTGGAAATGTGTGAAGTACAGTAAAAAGAAAAAGTGATGCTCAGTCACCTTAGGGAATCTTTGTAAACCAGCTGTAACAAATTGGGTCAATTTTCCTTTGTTTCTATAGGTTTTGCCATATATAATTAAACAGGCACTGCCCATTAAGGTGCTTTACAAAGTGAACTAATACTCAATAAAATCTATGAATAATTTTAAATTAAAGACTAAAACCCCTGGACATATAAACCAGGAAATTGCAGGTGTATAAACGAAGCAAGCAACAAAACCCCCATAATTTAGTGCTTGTTTCAACTGGTCCAGTGGGTGGAACAAGTGAAGGGATTCCAGAACTGCGGGGAACATCTGGATTGTATAAACAGACACGTAAAGGGTGTTTACAGAGAAGTACAAGGAAGGAGGCAGGATGATACACACTGGACAGGACACTCTGGTCCACACTGAAGTTGGGTAATGCCTGCCTTGGGGTTTTGTTGTTTATTGCTGTTGTTTTTCATGGATTTGGGTTCAATGCTCAGCTATACACTGAACCCCCTTCACCCAGGAAGGGTTAAGGTCACCCCATTGCAATGGCCAACCCCACAGAGGCAAGAAAAGCCTGGATTTTCCTGCAGACCTCTGCCCACCTGCTCCTGACAGGGTGAGGGAAACATCTGCTGCTGCAGAGTTACGAAAGGGGAAACAACATTTGATGCAAAAATTGCATCTACCTGATTGGAACAATCTGTGCAGGTATCTGTCACTGCTCACACTGGACAGGTGTTGCCTTCTTCAGTTCATCCTTGTTTGAAGGCGTGCAGCAAAGCCAAGAGCAGTTTGAGGACTGGCAGGGATCAGTATTTCTGTAGTGGAAGCATTTTCCCGGACACCGTGTGTGCCATGTCACTGGAAAACCAACCCCATCCTTGGGGTTTGTTCCCATAGGGCTTGACAGAAGGACAGAAAGCTCGTGGGCTGTTGCTCATGACATGGCATTTTGTGCAGGAATTTTAGGCTGTCCTTGTTGATTCTTTGCAGTGTTTTCTTCACAAAGTCACTTGATACCAACCCTCACCAGGATTTGGGGCTCTGGGCATGCGTGGCTCCCACGGGTGTGTGTGGCGAGGGGTTAATTTGCTGCTGGCTGCAGGATGATTTGGCAATTCCTTGTTTTCTGAAGTTGTCACACTGTCTTCTAGGAGCTCCTGCTATAAATAGCTCTTGGGTAGGTGCCAGGGTTGTATTTGTTCCAGGCAGAAGCCCAAACCTAGCAGTGAAACACTTGACTATCAAACACGGCACACCGGGACAGGGCCACGGGCACAGGGATGGGATCTGCTGCTTGTGCATTGTGTGAGCTGGCCAGAAAGCCCAAGCAGTGCTAAGAGCACCATCCTTCCCTTTTGCATTCAATTTGTGCTTAAAGTCGTTTATCAAATGCAACTTTCTGCAATCCACACCAAACACTGGCAGAGCTCAGTCCTGCTCAAGCCATGCACAGATATTTTGCCCCCATGCTCAGCTGAGCTCTTCTGTCACCCCCTGATGCATTTGGCACATCACAGGCTGAATCCTCCCTCAGCCCCACTCCAACCCCAACCTCATGCCAGTCCAAAGCAGAGAATTTCCATGAGAACTCAGCCTCCCACCTCTGCTCAGATAGGCTTCACCCAGCAATCAAGGCAATCACTTCCATCTCCTGTCATTAAGCCACCTGTTTGATCCCAGCCAAACTGCCCTTATGGGGATCTGGCACACTCTTGGGATCCAGGCATGTTGGGAAAATGACTTCAAGGCTGTTTAGAGAGGTTACCATGCCTACAAGAGTTCTCAGTTCAAGGGGATCCCCATCTCTGCCTGCAACACTCACTGTCAAACACATGCAGCTGGAAAATTTTCCTTTGGGAAGGGAAGAGCATGACAGAGAACAGCCTGACATGAAATTCAACAACATCAGCCTTGGCATGTTTTGATTGAAGGCAAGATGGAAACCCAGGATGGACCAGGCTTGGTTGTTTACCATCCCCTCTTTGTCTGCCCCACCCACGCTCTCCATCCATTTACAGTGGTGCCACTTTTCCCAGGCTCCAGCCGTCACCCACAGGCCTGAGCAGGCAGCGATCCCTCCCACTCCCTCAACTGCACCCTAACTACTCCCTTCTTCCCAGACAAGGGCACGCCAATCACTCTTATCTTGGCTGCATCACAGCTCCAATCCCTGAGCAAAGACGGGCTATTCTACTGCCAGACCTCAACTGTTCAACCCTTCCCTTCCCCCTCACACCAAAATCACAGGGATCCTAAAATCCCTGCCCAGGGTAGGGCAGGGGGTGGCAGAGGAAGGCAGGGACCAGGGCTTGCTGTGCTCTTGCTGTCACAGCTCTCCTTGCCAGCTCAGCTCCTGTGAGCCAAAGGAATGAAACCATCCAGGCTGTGCCCCAGCCTCTGCTGTGCTGAGTGGGAAGCAATCCTGCCATGGTTGGCACGTGTTCCTGGCTCTCTGGCTGGCAGGGCTGTGGGAGGCATTCTGGGATGCCAGGAGATGCCCCTTTTTGGGTGACCCAGCTTTCCAGGAGCAGCAGGGCAGCCCTCCTGCCCAGGGTCTGGCACCAGGACAGGCTCACACACCATGGAACTGCTCCAGTGCCAGCACTTGTTTGAATAATGATACTTTCAGGCTGACACCTGCAGAGATGTTTGCATTTTGCTCTCTTGCACCTCAGCAGTGTTTTCTTTTAATTGATCTCACAGCCTGAGATTTTCCTAAAATATTCAGTGGTTTCATGGCCTTGCTTCCAGGAGTGTTTTTGTTCCCTTTCCAGAGACTGCAGTGCACAGTGATGTGTCACTTGTTCTCTTGATGATCTCGGGCTTTCCGGGCTCTGCAAATCCAGATGCTGCCTTTCCTGCCCTCATCCCTTGGCATCCCTTTCCTGCTCTCCCCTCTTGGCAATGAAATGAAACCAATTTGCAAGAAAATCTATTGCAGACATTGTTGTCTTCAGCTGAGTGGAAACTCCCTGATGCTGTTGCTGGCTTAGGAACATTTGTGGTTTCTGGCATGTCCTTGACAGGTACGAAACTTGTACAACTGCTGAGTCATGAGCTGTGCAGGGAGTGACACAACACACCCCACAGTCAACTTCCAGAGGTGGCCTTTGGCTGAAAATTCACTGGCAGGAGGGAGAGGTGAGCACCAAAAACATTTGTGGGGATGGTGTGGGCCCCGGGCCAGCGGCAGCCGGGAAGAGGTGGCCCTAACCAGAAAGGGGTGTGTGGCTTCCAACACCAAGGGGTGTGTGGCTCAAGCCTCGTGGAGGATTGAGCAGAGCTCCTGGGCAGGACAGCTCACTTGGAATGCTGCTCCTTCCCTGAGTGATGGCTGGGAAGGGGGTAAATGGAGTCACACCTGCCTGAGAGCCAACAGCAGAGACAACTCCCACTCCTACCCACCCAAATACACACGTGTGGCATCCGGTTCTATCACCCAGTGCACCTCAGGTCACTCCTGGCAGATTATTAAGGAATGTAATTAGAAACACTATGGGAGAAAAAAAAGTGGAAAATATTTAGTCTCCATCAAGGACATGCTTGGAAGGAATTTGTTTTTCTGCATCAATTCTCTGGTAGCCAAAGGATTTGCTCTATGGAAAGCATCCAAAATCCACAGCTGGAAGTCTGAGCTGTTTCTCTCCATCTTTTAAAGCAGAAGGGAAGGAATGGCTCTGTAGAGACCCTGCCACTGCTGGGCAGCAAGGAAACACCCTGGGCAGCTCCTATTTGGAGAGGCACATCTGAGATAGTGTATTGAATGAGCCAGGCTGCTGCCTTTGGAAAGGATGGAGGTGCAGCACAAAACCACCAGCACCATAAGGACCTCGTGGCCATGGGGGTCTCTTGGTGAGGGACCACAAGTACATGGTGCAGTTTGCTGTAGGATAAACAGGCAACCCAGTAAATTTATCCAGGGTTAGTCATGCCAATAGCAGCCACAGCCTATTGTAACATTACCAGAATTCATTGGGTGCTTCCCTGCCATCCAGATGAGTAATAATAATAACAACGATTAATACTTCAGACATGAACAAGTTAATCCTGCTCTTTTAAAAGCAAAAATTTTGCTGCCCTTATTTTAAGGGTGGGAACCTGAGATAAGCAAGGAGGGTGACCTAATCATTGTTATTCTGTGGAGTACACGATCACTTACGGGGTTTTGGCGCCTGGTTCATTTAGGTAATTATTTTTGTGATCCACCCATAAGTAGAACAGGAGCAAAGGTTTGGAAATGGAGACCATGCCGTTGTAGGATACTGGATACTCTTCTCATTACCTCTGACTGGAGGCAACAGATAAAGGAGTTTTGGGGAAGAAAAGCAGGACATGGTGGGGAAATGCCCCTGGTTAGACCTTGGCTCCAGAGCCTGGTGAGCACCACAAGATTCATGCACATTTTCACTCTTCCTTAAAACTCTTGGTGTCAAGGACAGGCACAAAAAGAAGAAAAAGATTTTAACATCTGCCTAGAACTCTGCCTCCTAGGTCCAGAACCAGACCTGGTTTCAACTAGATTGATTTCAACTAGATTTCAACACGATGTAGAAAGGACAGAGGGTCACCTGCCTCCGTTCCCACAACCAGTGTGTGAAAACATTTCCCACCAGGCAGAGTCAAAGCCGAAGTTACCAATCACTCTGTACTTCTAATAAGCTTGTCCTGGAAAAGTCTCCAAATACTACTGACCAATCAGTCTTTACTACTTCATGCTTTTTGTGCTGAATTCGCTCAGCACACAAACCTGCTACCACTTTTACCAACCTCATAGTTCTTTACTTCAGATGGCAGAAACTTCTGCTTTCAGCTTGAAACACTCAATCCCTTTATAAGAATGAAAAATTTAAGCCTTTATTCCAAAATCTCCAAGCACTCAAAAAGCACTGCAGTAATCCCTGTAATGCATATCCATCAGTCCTACAGTCAGCCCACAATCTGTGCACATCAGAGCAGTTTTCCTGGGGGATTCAGGAGTCAGTGCACTCCTAAATCCCTGCCTTGCTCTCTAACACCAGAGGTGACAGGGGACAGGCCAGGAGCTGCAGTAGTTTCTGTGTAGTCAAGGAACAATTTCACCCTGTGCCTAAAACAGGCGCATTTCAGGAACACTGGAAGCTGCCAAGCTGGAGAAAACCTCAGTGAAGGAGGTACTCAGAAAGCTTGTGACAAACCAGTTTACTCTTGACCCTGCTGGAAAGGCCCCTCAGCACACCCAAACCTAACTCAAGGTCCCACCAGAGCAACAGGATGCACTTCAAAGGGATGTTTTTCACACTGATAGTTTCACCCTCATGCTAAACTCAGCTCTCCTCAAAGGTGTCCTGGTTTCAGCTGGGATAGAGTTAATTTTCTTGTTATTAGCTGGTACAGAGCTGTGTTTTGGATTTAGCATGAGAATAATGTTGATAACACCCTGATGTTTTAGTTGTTACTTACACATGCTTACTCCAAATCAAGGACTTTCCGTTTCCCAGGCTCTGTCAGCACAAGAAATGAGGGGGAAGGGGCGGGGG
>VZTZ01050795.1:617030-748441 GCA_013400955.1 Drymodes brunneopygia
GGGGGGGGAAAACACAGCCAAGAGAACTGACCAAATTCTGTACCAGAGAATCTCATGTTCACCAGATAAACTGGGGGGAGTTGGCTGGGAGTTGCTTGGGGACAGGCTGGGCATTGATCAGCACATGGTGATCAGTTGTATTGAGTTTTACTCCTCTCTCTCTCTCTCCCCTTTTCCTCACAATGACAATTATCATAATTAGTATTAACATATTGCATTTTATTTATCTCAGTCCACAAGTTTTACTTTTCTTTCTGATGCTCCTCCCCAGCAGGGAGAGAACAAGCGAGCAGCTGCGTTGTACTTCACTGCCAGCTGGGACTAAACCATGACAAAAGGTGACAGCAGAGACCTGTGATGGTGCTGCATGACAGAGAGACACAGTCAACAGTTCCTGGGAAAATCCACCCTGTCCCNTACACATGCTTACTCCAAATCAAGGACTTTCCGTTTCCCAGGCTCTGTCAGCACAAGAAATGAGGGGGAAGGGGCGGGGGNGGGGGGGGAAAACACAGCCAAGAGAACTGACCAAATTCTGTACCAGAGAATCTCATGTTCACCAGATAAACTGGGGGGAGTTGGCTGGGAGTTGCTTGGGGACAGGCTGGGCATTGATCAGCACATGGTGATCAGTTGTATTGAGTTTTACTCCTCTCTCTCTCTCTCCCCTTTTCCTCACAATGACAATTATCATAATTAGTATTAACATATTGCATTTTATTTATCTCAGTCCACAAGTTTTACTTTTCTTTCTGATGCTCCTCCCCAGCAGGGAGAGAACAAGCGAGCAGCTGCGTTGTACTTCACTGCCAGCTGGGACTAAACCATGACAAAAGGTGACAGCAGAGACCTGTGATGGTGCTGCATGACAGAGAGACACAGTCAACAGTTCCTGGGAAAATCCACCCTGTCCCAACGTGCACCTTTTCCCACTGACACCTCTGCCCGGGGGCAGGCACAGTTGCTGCTCAGTTTATCTAAACTGGTGGCACAGGCAGCAGAACGACTGACTTTGGCACATGCTGCTCTGAGATTTGTGCAATCATATCCAGCACTTTCCAAAGAATTGGGATTTTGCAAAAGGGTTTGCAAAGCAGCAAGAGGCCTTTGACAATTGCAGCCCTTGAAAAATCAGCTCAACCATGTCCCTGTAACTTGCTGGTGAAAAAACAAAACGTCACCTCGGTCACATGCTGAACTGTGGAAAAAACAGGCTGTTCTCTTCACCTTCCTGCCCTGCTAACCACAATCTGAGAGGTGTGAGGAGGATCATGTGCTCTCCTGCAGGTTGGGGCCGGTGGACAGAGCGAGGGAGGATGGTGGAATTTCAGATTGGGTTTGGACATGCAGCCTCACAATGCCAAGTCAAGAAATCTCCTTGGGTTTGAGCAATGAACACGTCTGACAGGGTGCCAGGATAAAGGGAAACCCCAACAGGGCTGGGAACATATTCAAACTCCATAAGACTTGTGGAGTCCTTTTCCAGAACCCAACAATCACTGGTCCCAAAGCTCTTCCCATGCTGACCCTGTCCTCATTACCCTGTCAGTGATTTGCCCCATTGTGCCTTTCCTGAGCCAAGTGCTCTGGAGCAAAGGCCCTGGCTGTGTCTGACTGCAACATCTTCCCAGGGAGCCCACAAGCCTGGCATATCCCCAAAGCATTACCAACCCCACCCAATTCTCAGGAAGGATTTTCCAGTGGAATGGCAGTCACAGCTTCTTCCCACCCCACTCAGATCCTTTAATTCAGGAAAAGACTGCTGTACCTCCCTCCTTTCTGTTTTCTCTCTTTCCAGACTAGAATCCATCAGTGAGGGTTTGGATGGCAAGGAGTAGTGTGGCACTTCCTAAAGGAGAGTGGAATGATCTTCCATCCCAAAGGCCATGCCAGTCCCCACCCTGTCACTCTGTTCACCTTGCTCAGCCATGACTGATGACTGGCAGAACTGCAGCTTCCATCACACACATTAAACCAATTCTTTTAGGGGGATTTCTATTTCCAGTTACACTCTGAAACCATCCATTATTTGCAGAACTGGAGTGACAAAGGGGTCAAACGAACCTTTGCAGCGTCCAGACAACAAAGTATTTATTTGATATATAAAGTTATCATTGCATTGCACCACACACCCTGTTCTCAGCCCGCAGAGAGCCCTTTTCTCCCCAGCAGCTCTTTCCAACACCAGACCCCTGTGCTCAGCCCCTGCTCTGGGTTTGGCACAGGGGGAGGCTGATAATCCTCTCTGCTCCACACACACATGACCTGCTTCGCTCTGCATTGGACACCAGCTGCATCAAGCTGTGGTTTTGCCACCTACGTGATATAAAAGAGCAACCCTGTACAGCAGAGGACTCTGATGGGTCAGATTGAAATAGCAAACTAATGCTGGTCTATCCAGGCCACTAAGAATCAGAAATCAGATTAGGGAGAAGTCACTTACTGCACTGTCCTCCAAACAGGAATTATTCAGGGGATATAATGGAATTGGAAAGACTATTAGAAATTAAACGAAATGTCCAAACAGTGCTCAAACACAGGGAGGAGTCTCCATCCACTGAGGCACATTGAGCAAAGGGTACATTGCTGGCTGAGGACTGAGAGCAGCAGCCTTTAATTACCCTCAAACATGGCATTGCTCTCTTCAGCTACTGGAGCTGGCCAGGGTGGACACTGTGCTGCATAAGGGTTCAGAAAATATTAATTTTAAATAGTTGGAAACATAATAGTAAGGACCTTGCAATCCTGCATGTCAAGATCACATCCCTACATGTTCAACCCACAGCTAACCTGACTCTGCTCCCAATGCTGCTGGCCAGGAGACTCTTCTCCCCATCGCAGAGGGGTGAGGATCATCCATGGCTCCCTGTTGGAACAGAAACTGCCTCTCTGCAGAAGGGCTTTGCTGTGCCCTTGTATCAAATGATCAGAGCAGCCAGGTGTTCATGGCTGGGCATTGTCCTGCCCCAGCTGCCAGCACTGGGGCACCCAGGGAGCTGGGGTGACACAGGGGCTGGCTCAGCAACCAGCCTGGGGGCAGCAGCCTCAGGTGGGAAAGCATCAGAAAAAACAGACCATGTCCCAATGACAGCAGTGCTCACTGTATATAAACAGCTGAACTCCAAAACAATGCAAACAACAAATGAACCATCAAAGCTCTCCTCCCTTTACCATCAGCTGCACTTTGTCTCAGGGTCCAGGACACCACGAAGCTGATGACTGGAGGGAATGAAACAGAGCTCTTGATCAAAATCCAATCCTATTATTTTTCAGCTTGTGGAACAGAGACAAAACAACATTTAAGAGTCTGTCATTTAGCAGTGACCTTTGAGCAGAAATGTCCTGCCAGCCCTGGTTTGTGTTTCCATCGCGAGGGGCCGTGTGCTGCCAGCGTGGGGGAGCACAGGGGGGGCTGAGCCCACGGGGGTTTCACTTCTGCAGCCACCTGAACCCTCGGGTACTTTAAATATCCTTTAACTGCCGTGTTAACACTTGCAGAGTCACACAGGCCAGCTGAGAAGACACAAATATTTCACAGACTGAAATTTCATGGCTCTGCCCAGAGCAAAGCGGTCCAGGAGGTCCCTTTTGGTCTCACAGAGCTCAGAGCGTGACCCCAGCTGGATTAATCCCCACAAGTGCCAAACACACCTTTGGAAAACACCAAATGCTTCCCAAGTCACTAACACTGAGTATTATCACTATTAAATGCAGTCAGCTGAAATCATAAGGACCTGACAGAGCAATGTAAGGGACTGCACATCTCCCAGATTTGACAAGGTTCAATGCAAAGTCTTTTCTGACTGGCTGAAAACACTGAGATGAGATTTTCTGAAAAGATGTGAAATGTCAAAATAATACTGCTTGGTGCAAGAGTTGCTTGGAATTTAGATACAACTGAACTGTATCATCTTTTGTAGAACACTTCTGAATAGCATAAGATCTATCAACTATAATCCTAAAGAAATCCTTAATTGTCTTAAATTCTCCTTAGCAGTTTTAGCTGTTCTGTTAAAAAAAACCAAACCAAAACTCACAAGAACTTCAATGTTAAATAAAGTTTAAAAATAAAAATGAGCCTCTGATGTTGAGAAATTTTATGAAATTCTCCTGGAAGAAGTTGAACCCCCAGTCCTGTGCCACTTGGTACTGGTCTCAGATAGTTCTCCTCAATGATTTCATTTGGGAAGCTGCAGTAACTCGAGACTTTGGGGAAAAAAAATCTCATTAAAAAAAGGGAAGAAGAATTGCACCAAACTCCACAGTGAGACTCAGAGATGCAGAAAGCCACAAGTGTTTGCATCAGCCTCACATGTCGAGGATGCCCATTCATCCACACTGTGGCTGATCCTGGCCGTGCTCTCAGACACGTGGCCAGGACCTCCAGTGGCCACCAGCCCTCGTGGCCATGAGGCTCCTGCAAGCCAGGGGACTTCACACAAGCTCATGCAGTGCCTACAGCAGTGACAAAGCAAAACAGGAACCAGGGATGATTCTTGGAAAAAAAAAGCGTTTCCTTCTCACCAGGCCCATCTGTGAGGTCACTTCCCAGAAGAGATTTGCTGGGCAGTACCTTGGCCAGCCCCAGCAAGACAAAAATCTCAGTCATTGCAAGTAAAAGCCTGACTTCTGGGAAATCCAATGTTTTCACTCCTGGAAAGAGCTAGGACAGGTAAGACATCCACAGCAGCACAGTGTGAATCCCCTCCTTTCCAAGCCCACTGGCCACGCGGAGATACAGCCACCTGAAACATCCAGAAACACCAACACTGGCTCTTTCTCTTCTCAAATAAAGCAGATCAAAGGCACAGGAGGGACTGTCCCTGGGAAACCTGTGGGTCCAATCCCACCAGCAGCACCCTCAGCTCTTTCTGGGGCTCCTGCTTCCAGCAGGAAAGGCAATGGCAACACTCCTCCTCAGAGTGCACATCATCCTCCTGATACAGCCTGTGAAGCCACATCCCTTTTCCCTTCTCTTCACCCCATCTGTGTAAGACACACACAGAGTCTTCAATCTTCCCTGGGGAGCACAGTGGAAATGAGGTTTCTGTTTCCAGTGCAGGGGCTTGTGCTGTGCCAGGGTTATTGCAACTCTAACGTCACAAAAGAGCAGCTGTGAAAACTCTGCCTGGACTATTTTTCCAGGCTGGGAGACTGTCCCCAGCCCTGTAACAGCTACGTGGGGTGTTTTCTACCTTTATTTATCTTCCTTCCCTCTCCCCAGTCTCTAAAGTATTTTCCTCAGAATCCCAAGGCACTTGCCCAGTGTGCCAGTGAATGAGCTGTGTTCTGGTGGATGACGGGTCATTTCTCGTCACATCCACTGTGGCAATGCAGGGCAGATGCCAGAGCTCTGCTTCCAGCTCAGACACACTAATCAGTAGATCTGTGAAGAAACCTACAGTCTTTCAAAACATTCACATGATTCCCACCAACAGATTACATTGCAACAGGACTCTGTGGTTTTGTGTTTCTTCATATTATGACACTGCTGGAATAAAAACATTTAATGACCTCAGAAGGAAAGGGGGGAGGATCTTACAAAAACTACAACAAACAAATGACACAGCCCCTCCCCATGCTTTGGGATCCTCCTTCCCCTGTTCTTTTCTCCGCTTTCAGTATTTGCACTTGGATGTGCTGAGGTCTCTGGTGAGCTCAGGCATTGCAGTACCAGGCAAGCAGCTTGGTAAAGCCTCATTTGCAGCCTAAATACTGATTCAGCTCTCAGTGGACATGAGGACCACAGCCCAGGATGGCCACTGACCCTGTAATGAGCTGCTTCACACATGCTGAATTAAAAAAAGAGACTGGCTCTACTCCCACAGGGGATCTACAAAGCCAGAAGCAATCTTCCTCCTCCTTCTTCCTGGCACCAGACAAGACAGAGGCACATTAAAATAGGACTTGTTTCCAGAGAGAGGACACTGCTTAGCAGAAGCTTCTCAGCAGAGCAGCTCTCTGGGGCTCCTATCCAGGCTGTGACCACATTTTGCCAATGCTGCTGAGAAGCCCTGAGCCAGTGCTGGAAGGTTACAGCACATTTTATGCCTTGCATGACTTCTGAGCAGCAGTGCACAAGCTCAGAAAGCTCCAGGTTTCACTCAGGGGCACTGGCTCAATGAGCCACAGCCCCAAAAGCCTGCTGAGTTGCAAACCTCCGTATCTGCTCCCGGGAGTCCCACAGCTATGGGTTTATCACCTGGAATGGAACAGCATCCCAGTTTCTTTGTGGTTTCATAGGCAAAGACCAGACCTGGCAACAGGACAGAGCTGAGGAGAAAAAAAGGAGGGCAGATCCTGAGGGATGCACACATGCTGACCTGGAGCTACTGCCTCTCACCCATCCTATAGCACTGCACTGTGGCAAGGCAGTGCCACTTGGGAATTCTCACCTGGCATTTAAGACACTTTCTCTACAGGATAAATGGGATTTTGTGTTCCAAAAATACGTTAGTAAAACATTTCTGCCAGTTCATCTCCTGTTCTTGAGTAGGAAGATGTCGTAGGCTGATTTCCTGACAACTCACACTGAAACAGACCAGGAAAGCAACACATTTCTCCTTCTGGTTCTACCTTTAGGGAAGGAATTTCTTTGCTACCATCGCTGTGTTTTCCAGTGCCATTATTTTAGAAAGCCAAGCATCTCACTGCTGTAGCCACTGTCACAGGTGAACACCAAAAGAGGACAGGGAATGACTGACTGCTTCAGAAATCTGCCACATTTGGAAGTTCCCGAGTCACTTGTGCTGAGTTTCCCCACAATTAGTGAGCCGTTGCTGGAAGCGCAGCTCAACCTGGACACTGGGACTGAACTGAACTGGCAGGAAGAGAAGGGAAGGGAACAAGTGCTTCAAGCACACCTGGTATTGGAGACAGGAATGTGAATCAGCAGGCAGTCATGGTGGGTGCAGGAAAAAGCAGAGAGGGATGAGGAGAGAAAACACAGCCCTGAACACTCTTACTCACAAATACAATCCTTACTTGCCTGAGAAAATGATTCAATCTTGCAAACCGTATGAGGATTAGAAGGAGCTTCCACGCTTCCCTTTACACAGAGGTGTTTACATGTAGCACTATTTTCCATATTGCACTGAGACTGTCGTGCATTTCCTCAAAGGATTCAGGACTATCAATAAAACTTTGGATTCAAGAGCAGGGAAAAAATCCAGTTTGTCTTTCCTTTCTGTAGATGCCCAGTGCCCCGATGCTGGTAAATGACCTAGATTCCTTGGAGAAGAAATTTAATCACTCGCGGGGAGCCGATGCTGAAAAGATCACAATATTTGTTCTCTGATCCAGTCACAAACACGTCATCAAGCTCACAGCACTCCAACTCCTTGTGAATAATCTGCACAGAAATATCATCCAGGAAGCTCTTTACAGAGAGCAGGAATGTGCAAATATTATGCCGAGGTTTTCAGCTCCATGGGCATGTGACACTGTTTTAATTTTATGTTCAGTGTCCCAGCCAGAAATCTCATGTGGCAGCTGGTCTCCAGAATTCTGTAATATGATAATTAAATGTCTGCCTATAAACAAGTGTTTGTATTACAAGTGCTTTCCCATGGTATTTCTCTGTGCAGCAGGAATCTGAGGCAGGCACAGAGGCAGTAGCAGTTTTTCTTGGGTCTAAGCAAGTCTCCCATCCCAAGAGAAATAGAATAGCACAGTCCTAGCAATAAAAATAATTAGTTCTATTACATTTATATGGGATATGTATCTTTTATTTCAAAGAATTCTCAAAGCTACTTACTACCTGCATGTCTATCTGAGCATTTGAGATTGCAGCTCCATCGTGGGGTGATTGCTACAGCAAAGTCTCATGGGGAGTTTGCAGAGTCTCTGGCTCTTCTTTGGAAAGGAATACAATGGTTGGTACCAAAATCTCTGGAAGAAGGTTAAAAAAAAAAAAATCCCATGCCATTAAATCCAGGCACTTCTGAAAGACAGCTGTGCACAGAGACTCAGGAGTCCAGGACAGATCATGAGAAAAAGTGCCCCAGGCAGCTGGAAGCACGTGTTGAATTCAGGTGGCTGGGAAAGCAGCTCCTCCCAAGCAGAATCCACACAAGGGACTGATCCAGGAGGTGACCTGTACACTGTCCTGCACACAGCAGCTTGGCCTGCACTGGAACCTACCTGCAATTTCTCATCAAGTGGGTACTGAAAGACTGGGACAAGCCTGACACCAAAAAGCAGGTACAGGGAGCCTGGCTGCCAGCTGTGGCCATGTCCTCCCTCAGTCACTTCCATGGACTCTCTCTTGTGGGCTGGACACTGCTCCTGGGCTAATACACCTTTTCCAAACCAGCAGAGCAGTGCAGAGTGGCTCCCAGCAATTCCCTGTCCTGGTTGACTGAGCTGATGAGCCAGACCAGAGATATGCTCACGTAACCTCCCGTGTGAGCCAACAAACCCTGACAGACAGGAGCACTGACTGCAACTCAAATAATCAGGGCCCTGACTCTGAGCTATGGACACCAACCCCATCCCAGCCACTGAGCAGTACCACTGATTTCTGCTGAAATACTGCCAAGGTCAGAGCAGCTCAGAAAAGTCCAGGAGTAATTTTGCCTGCTGAAGGCAGGACTGCATTTTAAGCGAGAACAGATTTAATTAGTGCTATTGAACATGATGAGTTAAAGAATTACCAAAGGGGGGAAATAAAGGTAGACAGAGCTCCAGCAAGTACAAATTTTAATCGCCCCACTGCGAGCTTAAAAAATGTGGGAGAGTTGAGGAAGAGAAGAGAAATTGCCAAAGGGAAATAATGTTTCCCCTAACAAGATGTCCTGGATTAAACCACAACAGAAGATAATGCAGGGTTTGGGAAATAAAACCAAATAGAAAACGCCTGGAGTTAAGAACCCTGCTGCTTAAAAGCAGCCCTGAATTCCCATCACTGCAGGTTACACTGGAGTGGTTCTGCTTTGCTTTGTATTTAACACTCCACATTTCACTCCTGCTCCCGTGGAAAGCCAAGTTTGGCTGTGGGATTCCGGCGCAATGGCTGATGACCACATTTGCCATCTGCTATCCTGCAGGTCCGAGCACAAGTCCAGGCTCTCTCTCTCAGCCAAGAGTCGTTGGCTAAATGAGGTGGCACTTGTGATTTGCGTGTCAGAGCATCCCCACTGCTGCGCCTCGGCCGCTGAACCGCGCTCCAGAGCTGCGGGGAGAGAGCTCCGGCCGAGCCCAGCCATGAATGGCTCACCTGGCAGAGCTGCTGCCCCCGGCCAAGGCAGCCCTTGCCAAGCCCAGGCACGGCTGGTGATGAATGGGGAACACATGCAACAAGTCTGGCTGCAGCCACACAGCCTCAGCCCCCTGGCTGGGAGCCAGCAGCTGCAGCACCACGCGGTTTATAGCACACGGGGAGAGGGAGGGAGCGTGCTGGTGCATCCCCAGCAACAGGGCAGGCTCAGCATCTCTGCTCCCTCAGCCATGGGAAACCTGCTCTGCCCAAGGTTCACCAAATATCCACTGACAGAAACCCTCCACGATACCTGGAATTAGACTGAAATGTGTCCTAGTAATTTGCAAGAGGCAAGAACTTTTATCTGCTGTAGATTGGAGCAGAAGGGAATGGAGCAGTTGCAGGCAGATCTGCTTTGCAGCGGAAATGCCTTAAATGCCCAGAGGAGCACAGTATAAAAATGGAAACAGCCTGATATAAAACCTCTGACATCACAGGGGCTGCTTCCTCCAGCCTCAGCCAGCTCTAATAAAAATCCACTGAGAAGTTCCAGAAGCAGCATTTACTTTGGAGTCCAAAGGAGTCTGCTATACAAAAAAATTTGAGAACTTATTTTTGGGAGCTGGTGGTTGCCCTGGTGTGCTTCCCAGTGCCTCCTGCTGCTGCAGACAGACCCACAGCCATGGATGGCTGCCCAGCCAATGGTACCCAGCCATCAGCTGTGTGTTTGCACTCAGTCCCCTGCTCGTGGGGAAAAAGCAGCAAAATAAATTACTGAAGTCCATTTCCTGGAAGCTGCAGTAATAATTACTTTCCCTCAGAACTGCAGTAGGTAAATCCCCCATACAAGGTTTGTTTCTGCCTTATCACATCACCCTGCAGAGAGTCACAGTCCCCTTCCATGTGTCCTTTGTGCATGGCCCCAGGCAGATCCAGTGACACACGGGCTGTTAGATCTCACAGCTCACCCTGTTAGTCACAACCCTGGCTGTTTTCCTCATCTTCACATCCCCAGTCCTTCTCTGAAAGACTCAACTTGCTTACATCCAAACCAGGTCTGAACATTTTCCTCCCCACCTGAGGGAAGGACACCCGCTGGGGGACAGATGAGCTCTGTAACAGCCTCCTGACATTTTTGTAAGGCAGTTTGAAAGGTGAAAAAGTAAATAAAACCCTCCTGGCCTGGGGCTGTTTCTCTCTGTGGTGGTTTCACTGCCTGGCTGGCTGCAGGCTCTGTGCTGGGGAGGAGCTCCCTGCAGAGCACACGTGTGCCCACACCCAGCCTGCACCGTGCCCACAGTCCTCCACAAGAAACCAGGCCAACTTCCAGAGTATTTATAGATCTTGAAAAACAGCCAGAACCCTCTCTCCAGGAGGATGCACAATTTAACATTGTGCAAAGTCATTAAGCCTCACAACACCGACTGCACAGCCCTGCTCTGGCAATGGGGATGGCAGCTCCTCACCAGACTTCATTAGATTAGTTCACATAATTGCAGACACCCTAAAATACCTGTGAAATCCCACTGTGATCCCAAACACAGAACAAAACAATTGCTGGCTATGACAGAGGCATAAATGTACTTTTAAAGTTCATCACAGGCCTCTGCTGAGAGCAAAGAATCCAGTGGCAGAGACATGAATTTACATTTTCATCACACAACCGTTCTCTGCTCTCCCCTTTATCAGAAGGAAATATTTTACAGTCTTTCATTTTAATTTTAACTCCGTTTTGAAGGAGTTCCAGCCCTCTGACACATGCTCTCCCACATGCAGAAGGCCTTTGCAGACAGTCCCAGCAGTTAATGGGGATGAGGTTAATGGTCCAAATTAGAACAGTTCTCTTTTACCCTTGGACTTTCTTTAGCCTGTCTGATGGAGGGGATTAAGGAAGTAAAAGTTCACAAACGGATGATTTGTCAAGGGATTGCCACAGGTTAGCTTTTATTTAAAGCTTTCTCAAGCATCTTATCTTACTGGGCTTTAAAGGCTGAGCAGTCACCTTGGCACCCACCTCTGTTCCCTGAAGTGTAGTTATAAAAATGGCTGGGGAGGCCACTTGAGCCAGCAGGACACGGAGAGCCTGTGACACTGCTGTGCTAACGAGGGCAGATAATCAGCAGGCAGTGAGGAGCCAGCACAGCCAGGCTGAGATGGAAGGTCTGTGCACCACAGCCCTGCCTCCAAAAGCCACAGGCACTGGAATCCAGTTGATCCCCAATTTTCAGCTGCTCTAAAATTGTTTTTTTTCAATCTCTGAACTGCAACATAACCTTGAAATATCAATTAAACATATTGGGAAATAGGGTCTTGGCAGAGCCAAGGAGATGAGTTAGAGGATCCACACCCTGAACTCCCTTCAGCCCCTTTTTAGCAGCACTGCATCCTGTCCCATGCGACTGTGGGTGCAGCACCCCGGAGGATCTTTCAAATTTGACCAAGGATGTCAGTGCCCACTATTTTCACTCTCTTTCCCTACTCCATTTCCATGCACATGTTTCAACAGTTTCTGGGTGAAGAGTATGATTTCAGTTCCAGGGAGTGTTACTGCT
The DNA here is from genome assembly GCA_013400955.1 of Drymodes brunneopygia. Lineage (NCBI taxonomy): Eukaryota > Metazoa > Chordata > Aves > Passeriformes > Petroicidae > Drymodes > Drymodes brunneopygia. Next base: position 628,782 of record VZTZ01050795.1, read on the forward strand.
GGTTGGGTTAGACAGAGTGTCACTGAACTCACTGAAGCTCTACCAGAGACAAATCTCACCTGAAATCACCCAGCTGGGCTTGTGAGCAAAGCCATTAATTCAGCCAGACCATGAGCATCCAACTCCAGGCCCTCTATTGCACCCTAAAGGGAGCTCTGTGAGGAGCTGACAAAAAGCCATGCCAAAACCTGCCAGCACAAGGAGGGAACAACTCCTAAGCAGACCCCGGCAGCTCTGTAACAAATGTTGTTACAGGGCTGTTATTAAGGTATGTTCTTTCCCTTAACATCTTCACTGCAGTTATAGCAGACTGCATGTCATCTTTATAGCTTCAACAAAAACAAGGTATTTTAATTAAAAGGTGGCTACAAAGCCTGAAACACCAAGTGATGGACAGACAGACATCCTGGCTGAAGGCTCCTCAGTTTCAGTGCTGTGCCACTCTCTGACTCTGCAGCACAGATCTGTCTCCTGAGTGGCAAGAAGGGAAATGCATCTGATGTCTGTGGTTATCTGCCACTCAGATTCGAGTCATTCCAAGTGATTCCCAGCACCCCAGCACGGAGCTCTCTCCCTGCCACCAGGGGCTGTGTGCATCCCATCCCCACACATTCACAGTGTGAAACTGGAGCTGTCTGGTAATGCTCTGCATATGGGCTTGAAAGAACATTATTGGCAGCATATTGCTTAAACTGGCTGAGCAGCTACTTCTCAACCTGTTTTCAACCTCATAATTCAGCAGTGTCCAAATTAATTTTATGATAATCTCATGCATCAATAAATTCAACTCACAGGTGGCTGACAGAACCCAAGATTTTGAAAATTATGTGCATTCCCCTTCAGGGAACAGACACGGGCAGAAGCAAAGGCTTGATTGCAGCCTGTGTATTTTTAGACACATTAATTAAATCTGCCACATCATTTTAGATAGATGGCTCTGCAACTTTAATCCCAAGGTGCTGCCTTTCAGAGGGATTCCTGCGGGAGTCAATTATATTTTGTTTGCATAGTGTTAACAGGTGGTACCTGCAACTCTAAACTCTGGGCATGGAAATGAAAATCCAAAGAGCAAATTCTGTTCGCTTTGCTAAAACAACTGTAATTGCAAGCAAACATCCAAAAGCCTCCTTGGGATAAATTACCTTTCCCAAACTCTTCAGAAACATAGCTTTCCCAGCTATCCAGCTGCTGCTCAAGCCTGGCCCAGAGAAAACTAGGATTGGTTCCCCATTTTCTGCCCAAACCTCACTGCTTTTGGTTTTTTTATAGAATCACAGACTGGTTTGGGTTGGAAGGGGCCTTACAGACCATCTTGTTCCACCCCCCTGCCATGGTCAGTGACCCCCTCCACTATCCCAGCTTGCTCCAACCTGGCCTTGGACACTTCCAGGGACTGGGCTGCCTCAGCCTCTCCAGGAAATCTCTCTGCCAGCACCCAACCCTTCCATCAGAGCCCTGGGAAACTGCTGAATTATCTCAGTCAGAAAAACTTCAGCCAGGCCCAGGAAACTTTAAAATAGAGACGCACATCTCAGGCATGACATTTCACACACATCATTGAAGCTCTGGATCCACCAAGCTGGAAAAGAGGCCTGGCAACCAAAACTACAAATCAAAGAGGTGTTTGTGCATTGGTTGGGATTTTTGCCTTCTTCCTCCACACAGGTTCACCAAAGGCCACAGTGTCCCTCGTGACCATGGACTGCCCCAGGTACCACACAGCACCTTTGTGGATATTGCACTGCAAAGTTTCCACGTTGTTTTCCCAGTGCCACAGCAAGGCAGGTGGCACAAAGTAGGTGACAGAATCACTACCCAGAGGTGCCCCTTCCTCTCCAGAGCTCTCTTTTTACCATCCAAAGGTTTTTAACAAATCAGGTCTATCAGAAAGCTGGCCAGGGGTGACTCTTATCAGCAAGGCATCTGGGCTGATTTATAAATGATGACAAACAACCCTTCCAAACGCGGAGTGCAAATACCCCAAGAGGCTGTTTGAGAAAGGGAAAGGAGATTTGGAGCACAGGCATCATTATCTTATCAGCTCTGTTGTAATTCTGATAAGCTTCCTTTCTTGGGGTTTATTTTACCAAGGTTTCTCCATACTTAGACCTCAGTTCTGCAGCTTTTTGGTTGCATATCAAAGGCTGGGTAAAAAGCTTCATCAAGTGGGGAGGGAGGTGCATACGTGCAAAAACAAATGTCAAGTCCTCTGTACTTCATTGACTTTGGGATCTGAGGGGCATGAAAAAGCAGAACAAAACTGTGGGAGTAAAACATCCAGCCAGATCACATCTGTCTTCACACTAAGATCCCCACAGGGAAACCTGAAAGAACCAGGAAAAATGTCACCCCAGTTTAAATCTTAAGAAGAAGAATGAGAATGAAACTGCAAGTCTGTTTCACCCATAGTATGATTCCAGGCCAGTTGCTGGCTCTCATTTATTATCCACACTGAAGTTCACTCCATTGAATGAATTTTTATTCCCATTTCACACAGCTGCTGAAGCTGGGGTTGATTCATTAGAGACAGGAGACCTGGCTTAGATTTTAAGGACTGAGCCACTTCTCTGTTCTGCACCTCAACTGAAACAGGAATATCATCTGAAAGATGCTCCTCTGAATTGCTTTCCCTGTCTCTGGTAGAAGGGCACACACTCTATTGACAGATGGAGCTTATTTAATTTAATAAAGGCTGATTTTAATCAGACTTAGAGTTCATAGCAATTAACAATTAAGTGCTCAGTTTCTGCAGAGGTCGTCAGGGGTGTCTCTCACAGACAGCTGGGTGAGACATGGGGGGTGCAGGGAGGTGGCAGCCACCCCAGCCTGGCCTGTGTTCCTGGATCACACACTCCTGCACCCTGTTTGAGGACATTGAGCCTCAGAAATCCCCAGTTCAGTGAAAAGTGAACCCGAAAACATCCTGTACTGGGGTGATTTCCTGAGCACAACGCACCCAACAACCCACACAGGAAACTGATGTGGAGAATCTGCAGTGAAATGAAACTGCCCAAGTGCTTGTGAGCTGTGGCTGTCTGTGTGTTTATACACAGCATCCTGCACCCAGGTTTGTGCTGCAGGGTCCATGGACACCTGAGGCCACACTTAAACTGTTCTATGTGCCCCTGACAGACAGCACAGCTAGAGACACAATCCAGAAAAGGAAGCACGAGAGTCACATTTCTGCATCCTGAGACCCCAGCAGGCTCTGTGGAACTGCTAAAATAAAACCCCACAACCTACAGGTGTTTTCAGAAGCTGAGCAACTCAAACCCTGGGGTCAATTTCTTAGATGCCTTGGCAGCAGTGGCAAAGTGACCTGCCTAAATCATCACATCAGTTATTGTCCTGCCTGGTCCCCTGACACTCACTTCTCTCTGCTTTGAATAACTTCCCAATACTTCTGCTGTTACAGTCAATTATAAAAACCCCACCAAAATTCAAGACCAAGCAGGCAGCTTTTGAAATAACAAATGACAGGAATTACTGTCCCAAAGAGAATATGACAAAAACCAACAATGAGGACTGTACATACCATAAATCTGCCCCCTGTTTTCCCACTACATCAATAATGTTAAGATTAATGTCCACAAATCTGCGTATTTCAAATGCCTGGGAATGAGGGGAGTTGTAAAGCTGACCTGTATCTCTGCCAAGTCTTTGATTCCTGCTTTATGCTTGCAATAGCTTATGAAAAATGCAATACAAAGCTCTAGATGGAAAACCGCATTCTATTTTTCCAGCATTCAGCACAACTCAAAGCATAAAAACAAAGCACAAGGTGGCATTTCCCCCTAAAACAACAGCAAAAGGAAATCTTATTTCTGCTGCTTTGCTCCCCTTCTGGGAAGACAAGGAGGTGCTGTTGTCCCATTAAGCAGCGTGTCCACCTTCTCAGATAAGGCCGGCTCTGCTCTTGAATTTGCATGTGAAAATTACCCTGCTCAGCTCTGGGAATGATGCTCGTAGGTGTAAAGAGAGGAGCTTTGCTGCTTTGAAGTTCGCAAGGCAGCGAGGATGAAGGCAGAAATTAACTCAACACCGATTACAGCTCCTGGTCTCCCCCACACCAGACTTTTGAACACGGCACAGAAACACACTCACCAGCCAGGTTACACTTCTTTTTGCCATCCAAAGCCCTCAAAGAGAGGAGACGAAAGCTCTGTTTGTTCCTGGAGCCCAGCCTTTCCTCTGAGCTCTCTGTTCCTGACTCAGGCTTGTGTTGGAAGAACACATCTTCAGAGAAGTGCCAACATCAAACACACCAGAGATTTTACAGGTACACTTTACATTGAGGCCTCTCTGTGAAGTGCTGTTTCCCAGAGAAAGCAAGACCAAGGAGAGCACTGGAATATTTTAATGGTAAGAGAGGCACTCACATTCTTCTCTGGGCTGCTGTAAAATATGGGCTAACCTTCCTCTTTTTAATTTTCTGTTGCTAATGGCTTCTTAATTACCATCACAAAGTTGTGACTTGGATCCTCCACCAGGAAACCACTTAAGCATGCACTTAACTCCTTCTTCATTTAAACAAGCAAGCAAACAAACAAAAAAGCTTTGCTTCACACCATTACTGAAATAGCAAGTTATGCTCTTCCCCAAAGAGCAAATCCAGTGCCAAAACCAGCCCCGAAATCCACCATCTCTGGAGCAACAGGCACCAGTTAAAGGCACAACAGCTCTGGGCAGCAGAGAGGAAGGAGAGGGCAGCACATCCCATGGATTCACTGTCACGGTGGGCAGCTCTCAGATGGACCTTGTTGGCCCCCAGCCCCATCCACACTCTTCTGCAGGGCTCAGAAACTCAATACAGAGAGCCCTGGCCAGGATGCACCTCACTTTCTGAGCTTGCTGTCCTATTTTCTTGAGGACCTCTGCATTGCTCCAGAATGAATATCAACCTTCTGGTGCTCTCCCCACTTGATAAATGCCACTCAAATAAGGCCACCTAAAAAATAGCTGAGAAAGGCTTTGATGGTTTTCTCTCCCAAACCTTGAATGCTCTGCACTTCCAGCTGTGACTTATAAACACACAAACAATTATGCCTCAAACAGATGAAAAAATAAAACCATGTGGAGGAGAAACAAAATTATTCCTCAGTATTTTAATAATGATCAGAGGAAAAACATGCTGAAACACTGCCCAAAATCTGGAATAATCTGCCATAAACTGACCACTTGCTGCCTTCTGCTTTGCTCAGTGTTTGCTCTAACCCATCCCAACGTCCTCTCTGAAGGCTCTTTCAGAATATCATTCCTGGAGGATTAGATGGCTTCTTGCTGGCAGCCCACCCTCCTTCTTGGCCATTATTTGCCTATTTGTTCTCATGTTTACCTTTGATGTGCTCCTGACAGCAGCCAGGGTCAGGCCCAAATGTTGATGAGCTGAACAAAACGAGCTCTTTTGATCTTCCCATGCAGGCTTAGCAATTCCTGCCAGATAAGGACTTTGAAGGTCGCACCAGGATGGATGTGAAGCCTGTGCCTCACCCAGATGTGTCTCTTACAGCCCCCAGCTACACCAGCAGGATATTGGAGTCATGGGTTTGTGGAGACTTATGATCACTCACCCTCTGAGTCCTGGCTCTGTTATCCAAGTTAGTGATCACCTATTAGCAGCAATCTTTGATCAGGGTGTGGAAAGAGGAGGTTAAATTGAACCAAGGGCTGATAGCTGAGAAAAGAACCATGGTAAATTCACAAAGAAAGGAACTTGAATAGTCAGGCTGAGCATCCAGCTTAAAATCCACACTGACACCTACTGAAACTTTGACAGCAGACAGCCTTTTCCCTTTGCTTGCAGAGTGGCATGTGTTCTGAGAGCTCTCAGGGCCAAAATTCACTTCTTCAGATTGGCTAATTGGAGTTGGCCCATTAAGTATTCCTGAAACAGTCTTAGATAGTCAATTGTAATCTAGAAATGTTCTGTAGATAGGGCTCCAGCAGGAATCCTTGAAATAAACTGCAGTAAAAGAAGAAAATGATAGTCCATAATAGAATCACTCCATTCAACATAATAGAAAATAAAGCATAATCAGTGATGTGAAGAGTGACACACTGTACTAAGCATTACTCATTCTCTCCAAATGATCCAAATTGCCAGGATTCTCTCATGTCTAGAGACCAAACAGCCTCATAAAGAAACTGCTGAATATCAAGAGGGAGATTTTTCTCTACCAAGAAAAACACCTTGGCAGCATTAGAGGCTTGCAGCCCGAATCTTAAAGGCTGCAGACAATATTCAAAGGAACCATTTTCAACACGCTGATGGCCACGAATGGGTCCCATTACACCTCTAAGGCAGCTCCCCAGCCTCCAGACCTCGCCAGAGGAGCATTTCTAGAACGTGAGAGAATGAGGAGCATTAAGCTCAGAGTGAGAGTGAATCTACCTGATGTACTGTTAAACTTGTCAAGCCTTTGTGACAAATCCCGGTACGCGACCCCGGGCGCGTCGCCCTTGTCAGAGAGCAGCTCTGGTGGCAGGGTTGGCTCTCCCTGCCTTTAGCACAGTGCACACATAAATCTTGTTAGTGAACTAAGCATAACTAATGCTTTGTGTAAGCACTTGGGGGTGTGATTGGAGTGTTTAGGAATCCAACCTCCCGAAACAAACTGGCTTTCACGTGTACCCGTGGCAGCCACTCAGGCAAGCCAGCAGTGGCAAAGCAATGTTGGGATGTCAGGCTTTAAAGGACAATTCCCCTGATGTCACAAAGTTGTTGCCCTGATTTTTGCAGTGTTCCATGTTTTTACTTCTGTAGTAGAAGTTCTCATGCATTTTCTATAAACATAGTCCTTGTTTTTGTAACCGGCCAGGATTGTTTTAAACTTCTAGATTGTTTTTCATTCCTTTCTCCTAAGGCAGAGAAAGATAATAAACTATGTCTTTACCCTGTAAAATTGTAGAGGTGGTAACCTCATTGACCAATCCACGATTATCTTAAAAAAGATATAAATATGAAAAAATAAAGAAAGACAGGCTTTCTTTTCTGGTCCTGCCTGGTGGTCCCTGACCTGCTGCTAAAAAGTCTGCGTGTTTCTTTCGTGTCCGACAGTGCAACACAAAGTGACCCTGAGTAAGAAAATACAAAAAAGGTCTCATTATTCCTAAATGCTTCAAGCTCTGCAGGCTTGCAGTTGTTGTCCCAAACAGTCAGACCCTGATGTGCTTACCTGGGAGGAAGCACACAGAGGGCTGGTGTTCCCAGGAAGCTGTTTAAATCTGAGTGTGAAAGAGGCAGCAAGGAAAAATCCCCCCTCTTCCTCCTCCTCCTCCTCCTGAGAGCAAATCAAACATCTAATTGAGAGAGCATCCAGGAGCAACTGGCTCCCTTCAGTGTTGAGCAAGAGCTTATTCCAGCATCAAAGTGGCTGTGTATGAGCCAGCCATTGGTGTTCCTGTTCCTTAAAGAACTGTAAGCAGCAAGCAACAGGGGATATAAGAAAGTCTACAGAACCTCTGATATAAGCCATGAGAATCTGCAGGATTTACTGTCAGAGATAACATAGGGCCTGATTTTCCCACTGTATGGATGCCTTCAGGAGCTTAAGCCATCAGCACAGCTCCACAGTTTCTTCACAGCAGAATAAATATTTCCTCAGCACATGTGAAAACTTGCACTGGAAAGACTTTGTTATGTTGTTAGAGCAAAGCTTGAAAGGCTTAAAGGTCCTGCCAAAACTGAGGAGAACAGACAGATTTTCAAGCCAAATATGAATTTCTCCCAGAGCTTTGGTAACAGTGGCAGCAAAGACACAAGGGTTGTTGATGTGCTAGAAACCACAGAGCTGCCTGAGAATGGTCACATAGGAATTAAAGCTTTCTCCCCTCCAAAAAGGTGATAAGATCAACAGCCCAGCTGAAGTGCATCTATGCCAGTGCGGGCACCATGGGCAGAAAACAGGAGGAGCTGGAGACTTCTTACTAATTTAGCAAATACCTGCTGAAAATCCAGCACAGCAGAGAGGAAACAGCCCAGGAATCCTGTGCTCAGTTTTGGGGCCCTCATTGGAAGAAAGGCATTGGGGTGCTGGAGGGAGTCCAGAGAAGAGCAACAGAGATGGGGAAGGATTTGTTTAGCCTTGAGAAAAAAGAGGCTCAGGGGAGACCCTACCACACTCCACAACTCCCTGAAAGAAGATTGTAGCCAGGTGGGGATTGGCCTCTTCTCCCAGGAAAAGAGGGATGGAAAAAGAAGAAGTGGACTCAAGTTGTGCCAGGGAAGGTTTAGATTGGACATTAGGAAAACTTTCTTCAGCAAAAGGGTTGTCAAGCATTGTAACAGGCTGCCCAGGGCAGTGCTAGAATGACCATTCCTGAAGGGATTTGAAAGATGTGTCTAAATCACCTGTATGAATTACCCCCAAGTATGAGCATCTCACAGTCTTTGCATGAACTGTCAAACATTCCTGTAAGGCAAGGAAATGATTGTTTGCTAACAAGAAAAGGAGACACAGAGGTGATCACTGCAAGACTTTCATCAAAATCAAAATTTACCAATGCAGGTCCGCCAAAAGACAGGGAGAAGCAAAAATCTGTTAGTTCCCTCAGCAAGTCCTCAAACAGGGGTCTGTTATTGCTCCCATCTGAAAAATAAGATGCATTATTTAGGTCTGCCTATGCAAAGTTGCATTTATTTGTTGTGAGGTCAGAAGCTGACAACAAAGCAAAGATTAAAAAACCCAAAGTTGTTCCTCTGCTGCTCTTCCACCCCCCTCAGCACCGTGGAGTCCCCTGCTCTGCCTGCACCATGACACCTGACAGGCCCAGAACTCCTCTTTGTGATTTAGCTCAGGGAGGGGATGCTCGTGTTTTACATCAGGCTGCTGAAATTAATCCCTGCTTTCTCCTCCTTGTGATGCAGTGCAGGGCTCTCGGATCGATTCGCTCCTCCCCGGCCGGGAGCAGGAACATGTTCCCAGTTCCGCTTGGCTGTGTCCCACTCTGCACTGAAACAGGAGTCTGTCACCCTCCTGTCATGTTAAGAGAATAATATAATTTAATCTTCCTAGGCAGTTTAAATGAAGCTGCTCTACCCTGAAATAGATACATGGGTGTACAACATGCAAAAGACAGATCCTTCAATAAACACGTTACCCGTGTCTATCATGCACACGGATGCTGGAGATGGCCGGGGTTGTGTTCCCCCAGTACAGAAAGCTGCCACCACATCTGAAAGGGACCAAAATGCTGTTTGTTTGTGCCACTTTGGGAGGTCAGGCTGATCTGCAGATTTCCATTTCAAAGCCTTTCCTTTGGCAGAGGCCACTGAACACAACTCCCCTGTCACTTCCTCACAGAGGACAGATTATTCTCCTTCTCTCCATGCCCTCAATAGGATGTTTTCCACCCTCCAACTTCCTCCTGTACATAACACCAGCCATCCCAAACTCTTTCCATTGGAGCACTTCCACTTATTTAAACACAGGAGCAATTTCTAATCTCCTCTCATCACAATCCTGTCTGATCATCCCTTTCTAGTGCTGAGAACTGGGAGCCCAGCTTCACCATGGGGGCAAGAATGCTTTCCGTGAGAAATCATTTCTACTAGAGAAATAAAAGGCATAAAATATTAGTTAACAAGTATATGGAGTTCAGAAGGATTAGATTCATACTCAGTGCATGATTTCACACAGATAAAATAAACTGAGCAATCCACGTTTTGCTACCCTGCACCTGTTATACAAACTTCATTTCTGTAATTAGAAGTACCCACACCTATCATAGAAAAACCAGCTGGTGTGTGGAGCCCCTGGCTTGTCCCCCGTGCCAGACAGTGGGCTGAGGTTCCCAGTGGGAAAGCAGGATTTTGCAGAGCCAGTGAGCCCTGACCATCCCTTGCAAGGACATATTTGCCACCTTTCTGGGGGCTTTCTAAAGATATCATTCAAATGCCATCAAAAAACCCTTACTGAAATTTCCTTCCACTTCAGCTTATAAAAAACACACTTGTCCTCTCCAGAGGAAGAAACAGAGCTGCAATCAGTTTGAAAAACACTACATATTTCTGAGTTGGAAAGTGCAATCCCCCTTTAAACAAATACCTGTTTTCCACTGCTCTAACATACACTTGGCGACAACACTTAGATTTGGAAACAAACCCCCCTTGCCACCTGAGAGATGTAGTTTGTGAATTTGGTTACAACAGGCCAACAAATGGTGGGTTTTCAATACCAGAGAGACCCTTGCAGCAATCAGTGGCTTGTAAAAGAGTGTTTCTACCTGGTGCTCTGTGGTTTGGGGGCTTTTAGACATTTGTAAGTGATTTTTGCATTCATGGTCTTGTGGGACAGATAACACTGCTGGAACCAAGCAGCATGACTAAGTGCAACACAAACTTCTTTGCAAGGCTCTTCTGGCAGAGCTGAAAATTCACCTCCAACAAGGCAGCTGTTACACAGAGCCCCTGGGCAGCTCTGGAATGAAGGCCAGGCACGGGCTCAGCTGCAAGAGCTGAAGTATGAGAGTAAATAATCTCTCTGGGGATTAAAACAGATTGCTAACTGCAGAGAGCCTCCCCAGGCAGTTTTAGGGACAAGTGACCAGGGCAATTGCCCAGAGCTGTAGCCAATGAGACAGTGTGGTCACTCAGGAGTGGTACCTGCCTTCCCCACAGCTCAGCATCAATTCAAGCCTACAGGCAGCTCCACCTAATCAAGACCAAATTTGTTCTAATGGATGTTTCCTGATCATGGGCAGGACAAATCCCCCACCCAACAGTGACAACAGTCCCTACTAGAAGAGTGACACTTGCACTGCTTCTCTCCCTTGTGGAGTTTAAGTGTTCAAGCCCACAGCAGAGCATTAGAGCATTTACTCTGGCATCCTGTATATCATCACCTCCTAAAAAATCTAACTAATCTTGTCTGGGAGCCAAAGCCTGTACGTGGGAAAGCTCCTGTGCAAAAGCAGCCCCAAATGTTCCAACTCCCCTTCACACTGCTGACGTTTGCCAGGCTTAGAAGCGATTCTTGGAGGTGGAGAGAGAAGGGTCTGCCGAAGGGTCCTGATCTCACTCCTTTGAAGAATGAACAGTGACAGCAACACTAAACAAACAGCTGTTAAATAAACTGTCTTGGGCTCTGCCCTGCAAAGCCTGGGAGCTGCAGGTGTGGAACACATCAGGTCCTGGGGGACACGGTCCCAAATGGAGGATGCAGAAACCTGAGCACACATCTCTGCCCCACACAGTGAGAGACAACTGGGGGGAAAGAAAAGCAAAGAATGAAGGAAAAAGTGCTGCTCTGGAGCTGCCAGTCCTTTGGGGGTTGCAAGAGGTTGGAGCAAATGTTTCAGGTGCAGTGTATGGAGATTCACAGCCTCAGTGGCTCGAGCCTGGCCCTGTGGGCTGCTATTGCATGAGCTGTGCAATACTCATGGCCATGTTCAAACACGCTTTCCCTGCTCAGCTATCAGAGTGTTTACAAGCACCAGAGCAGGCACAGTGCAGGAATTCAGGGTATGGCCCAGCTGCAGGGGACTGTGAGCCAGCCCAGTGCTCAAGAGATGGTCATGGAGTCAAAGGCTGATGAGCTGCAGCAGCTCTGTTCTTCTCCACCCATCGGTAGATGGCCACAGCTGCTGAGCTGGGAGCTCTCAGCCTGCCCTGGGCACACAGGGAGCTCTGTTAGCCAAACCTCAATGAAGAGATTCTCAGAAAACACAGCAAATGCTGGTCCAACTCCAGAGCATGGTGAGGACAGTCAGCTCCCAGCACAGAAGATGCTCCATGACTTTCTGGTGTTCATTAAATTGTCACCCAAAGCAGAAATTTTCAGGCAACACACCATGTCAGTGGAAAGTCCTCCCTGGCTGAAATTTTCTGAAAATTTCCAGCACATCACAGTGGGTCCATGGGCATGGATTCCAACAGCACTACTGTATGGGAATCCTGTTTGCTTCAGGCTTTGCTAACAAAGCTGGGCTTCCAGGATCTCTGTGGGAAGGCTGAGAATCTGAAAAAGCAGGAGCACCCAGGAGCTGAGAGCTTCCAGGCATGCCCATAGTGGAGCCATGCAGCACAGAGCATTCCTGGGCATCCTATGGCCTTTTATCTCAGAGATATTATGTTTATCTCAGAATTCTGGTTGTTTTTTCCTCAATCCCAACATTTCTGGGTTTGAGACATTTCTAAAGTTTCAGCTTCATTTTGTGATAAAAATCAGCTTTCAGAAGAATCAGGTGAATGTATCACAGAGAAAAACATTTCAAAGACTGATATTTTTCATGGGAGGACATTTGCAATATTCCCCTCAGACTTAGGAGCAAGCACTAGTGCTGGACTTCTCAAAGGGGAAGGAATTTCTACTTCAGACAGGGGACTCAACCCCACAATATTTTGTAGGCACTTCAGAAAAGAAGTGAGCAGAGTTAGCAATTGACAGAGCCAATGAGATATTGATTTTCAGAAGAAAAAATATTTCCAATTCTCCAGCCTCATCCTGCTGACATACAAGAAGCTGTATTAATTCTCAATAAAATTAAGAAAAGAATGAGGTGCCTTTTATATGAAAAAGCCTGTAACTACAATAGATACTGACCATGAATATAAATGGGAACATATACAAAATTAGGCCAGGCAAATTAGCCAGTGCTAAAAGCCTGGATAGAGCCCGCACATGCCAAATATGACTCTGGAGAAATCTTATAATTGCTTTAAGGACAGGCTTAAGATACTGTAAGTAAAAGCCATTCAATATGCCAGCAAAGCACAAGCAGACAGCTGCAGGAATAGCATTGTGCAGAAAATGCTTCTTTCCATCTCCATCTAGTGGGTCTGACGAGCCATTGCTTTATCCACGATGCTCCTACAGCACCACACGAGGAGATTTAACCTCCTTATGTAACAAGCCTTTTGGTCCCCTAATTCTTTCCCCATGGCTTTTTGCTGTTTCCCCAGCTGCATCTCTCTCCCTGTCTCTCTTTTCATCGCAAAAGAGTGATTCTCTAAGTTTCTCCATTTTGCTTAATAGGATTCATTGCACATTTAGGGCCATTTTACAGTGAGATTTACAGCAATGTCACCAATAGAGAAAATTGTTGTAAAATAACCGTGGACAGCGTTATAAAGTAGCCATAAAATCAGCAATAATGCACAGCTGTGTATTTATGTCTGCCACCTGTTCACTTCACTTTCCTTTTTTAAGCCACCTCTAATCAGATCAACCAGTTTCAGCACAGGAATGATCTGGTGATGTCGCACTGGGAAGCAGAGGTCCAAATTTCACACAGACAGGCACAAAGAGAGAGAATTCACTGTGCCCACGTGCACAGACACAGAGATCATCATCACCCACATTGCCCAGGAGTGACATACCAAATAACCATCTCCACATGCAACAAATGCATAAAACCACAGAGACACGCACTGTAAACATATCTGAGCACACATTGTGCTCACATATATCCAGCTGGTTTGGCATTCACAGTCCTAATCCCCAGCTCCCAGACTGCAACCTATAGATCCCATGTGGGACAGGTATTTCTTGGCTGTGCTCTGCAGACAGCTGGCTGGTCATTGGGATAATTCCACCTTGTAAGAAGGAAAAAGATGTCAGCTCGATATCCAAGCCCTGAATCGTCAGTCAGTGAGAGGGGGCTCAGCACATCCCCACCACTGAATTGGTAACCAGTGGCCAAAGGGGCTCCAGCCCAGCAGCCCTTGTGCTGGCCGACAAAGGCAGCTGAATGTGCAAACAACAAGGCTGAAAAGAGATTATTTTGTTCTTTAGTCCAATTTGGATCATCCATGATGGGCTGTACTCAGTATTTCAGCTCCAAATACATCTCCTGCTTAGTGCTAGATCGTTTGCCAAGACCATCCTTCTCCTTGAGCAAGTGAGAGTGGACTGAGACAGTCACTACTTGCAGAGAGCAGATTTTGGACAGTCTGCTTTCCACCTCTGGCAAACATTTCTACATGCAACACTCCAAAATAATTGCTGTGGGATCTGTGAACAGCCTGGTGCATTTAGATATCCCAATTTGCTTTATGGATCATTTTGTGATGAACAAGGGCAGAACAGCCGCCTTGGGTAGCATCCAACCAACAGTGATAAAAGGCAGCCCTGCGTGCTGTGCCACCTAGGAGGGATGTGTGAAAGGCTCTGTCAAAAAACATTTGGATAAACTATCAATAACCCTTCTTGTGCAGCCCACAAAACTCTCTGGAATGGAAAGTGCATGGGCTGAATTTTAAATCCAGTCTCCTCCTGACAGAGCCAGCCCTGTGGCAAAGCGGTGACAGTGACACTTGGGGCAGTTTTGTTGGGATGCCAGGGCTCTGCCTGTAAGCAATGCAGTCTGATGGACACAGCTTTAGTGATCATCTCAGAATCAGGAGGCATTTCTCACTGCAGTGTGTTATTGCAGCAGGTCCCCACAGGAAAGGGAATGGGAGAACACTGTGCCTGAATTGCAGCTCTTCTGAACTTCATTGAAGTGCCCAAACATTTTGGTTTCCTTCTAAATATTTGGTATATTTTCATTTTTATCAAAAAACTCCAGATTGTCCAAGTTTGGCAAAACCCAACCTCTTCCAGCCAAGAGGCACAGAACAACTGTTAGTGAAACAAAAATGATATCACACAGCAAAACACAGCACGAAATAACTGCTTGAAGCCATATTACCCCTGATTTTATTCATCACTGAGTCACTTCAGAGGGCGAATTAGCAAACACTTTCCTTTCTCTGCTCCTCAATTCTCCCACCCCTGCCCTGGGCATAATGAAGTTTTCTCTAACTCACAAGCTTCAAGGCTAAGTACATTAAGAGTTCTAAGACATTCTTCCCTCAGTAGCTAGATGAAAAGGATATAGAAATTAAAACAATGTATACAAGATTATTACAATAGGGATGATATGAATCCCCTTGTGGAAGCGCTGGAAAACCACTGGATAAAGCCATTCAGTGATGACCCTAAAGCTGTAACAAGCTTCTCATCTCACACAGCTTCTGCAGTGAATATAATGTGATGGGGAAAAAAGGAATATCAGGCTTTTGTGGACAGAAGCCTGAAGGAAAATCTTTCCTTATCACAAGTTCTGCAGGTCAAAACGGGATCAAGAATCTTCGTCACTCGCAAGCAAATAATTACCCCAAAGGTGAAAGACAAGTAACTGTGGACCCATTCAAATTACACAGAGCTAGCACAGCACAAAGCAGATTTCTGATGTGGTGATCTTTCTCATGGTTATTTGTCACAAGTATCCCTTTATCTGATGGTTTCTGAGGAAAAGAGAAGGATCAATTCTGGCAAAGAAATCTCTACCCTGCAGTTGAATTTTCAAAGCTGTGATAGATCACATAGACATTGCACAGGAATGAAAAGGAGGTCAGGAAACACATAGAGCCAAGAAGTTTGTGTTGCATTTGAGATGCACGAAGGATCAAGGAAGGATAAGCTGGATGCTGCATGGAAGTTCACAGGAAAGTACACAAAGCAATAATGAAGCACACACTTCAAAAGCACAACCCCATTCCTGTCCACAGAGGCACACAGATCCAAACTGAAGTTTGCATAAAGCTTGTGAGGGGTTTATGTGGGCAAGAGGGATATGGAAATTAAAACCGACCAATTTCTACTATTTAAATGTCATCACTCAAAAGTCTGCAGGAGAAAAAAATTAATCCACCTCACTGCTCCTAACAAGAACTTCCTTCATGCAAAAACCTTGATTTTAAAATTCTGTTTTCAATTTTGAAATTCTTGTAGCCTGTTCAGGTTCACACGTCTCTTTTCTGCACAAAGTTAGTTCACCAGTGCTGGAGATGTTCAAAGGTACATTAAAAAAAAATTAAAATCATTTCCCCATAATCCCTAATCTTTAAACTCCTTTCCTTAGACAGCAAGTGGCCTGACCAATCTCAACCACATAATGTACTCAACTCCTACTCACTGGGGCCTCCTCTTGTGCACATCAGACCACATCAGATGGACAGCACTGAGGATGAGCAGGGCATCAAAAGATGGCTAAACCCTCCACAAAACATGATGAAAGGAAATTTACTGCTGAGTTCCGTAGCTGCCAGCCCCTGTGACACAGCACAGCTTGTGACAACACTCTGCTCCGTGTTAGCGAGTCACAATATTATCACTATTTTATTGGGCTGCTGCAGAGGCAGTGTTTCAAAGCTGAGGTCAATACCAACCATTTTTAGAAGCAACATCAGAGTTAAGGGCAGCAGCTTCAGCTGCAAACTCAGCTCTTGGAGTCAGGCCATGAACGCCCTTCTCTGGCCACACACCCAAAAGCAGAGGCACAGCTACAGCTGGAGCATGGAGCCCAGGTGCTCATTTCCCCCAAGTCTCCCAAATTATTTCCTGAGACTAGAAGGTGGACTGGCCCAGAACCGATGAGTAAATGCTGCACCCTGGGCATTTTGTCATTCCAATCATGTTCTCAGTGAGTGTGACACCATTCCTTGCCATGGCAGGTGGACCCTGAGGGAAGGAAAGAGTTCACAACTCACACATGCCAAGGACCTGATTCACCCTTGCTTTGCACCAGCTTTCTGTGCCACTGCACTTCAGTCAAAACCTGTGTGAATCAGACCTTCTATCGGGGATCCAGCTGGTTGGTTATGTCTCAAATGAAATAAAACATGGAGTTTATAATCATGCTCCTGCCATCATGGATGAAACCTCAGAGTTGCCTTCAGACAGGTCTGAAAGGGACAGATCTCTCCCTGGTGCAATCACACTGCTGAAGGCAATGCAGTCTGGATCTGCCTTAAGGAATCCAGAGATTACTTAACTCAGTCACCTTCATCCCACTGCTTAGGTCCTTCTCCACTACATTTTTTCCCACCTTGTCAAAAGCTGGCTTGTCTCCAAGGCCCTCTCCTGTCCTGCAGGGCTGATTGTCCTTTGAGCCATGTCAGAAACACAGGAAATACTTGAAACCATCCTGAGGCAACAAGGAGGAGCCTGACAGATTTCTAAGAACCCGATGAATCCCCATTACCAGGCTTCCGGTAGAACACAAAATCCCCAAAACACTAAAATGTACAGAAACTTGGTGCAACCCACATCTAGAAAACAAAGAAAAAGAGCAAAGGGACAAGATCACCCAGCAAAGAGAGGGGAATATTTATCTGAGAACTGCCACCAAAAGCCACCACACACCCTGAAATGCACCATGTGCACCAAGATGTCACCAGCAGCATGGGCTTGCTGTCCTTCCCCGCCCAGATGTAACTGGAGCTGGGACTCTCAGAAGTCCCTCTCTTCCTTTTCCCATTCATTGGGAATCTCAACCACAGGGAGATCTTGGCCTGATTTGCAGTGTTTAGCTAAGATCTGTCTGTCTGCAAGTGCAATGTCAGGGTATTTGCTGTAGGTATTAGGCAGTTAGTCATCTCTGCTGCTGAGCCTGCAGCAATATTTCTACAACTTCAAAGCCCTTACAAAGAATAATATCTTTTGGCTAATTAAATCAGGATATAATGTAACAAAGGGGTTTTTTTTCCTTCTCTTCCTTGAGTTTCTGCTTTCATAACCTAATCAGGCATTTTACTGGGTGAAACATCTCTATTAAGTCTCATTTCTCAGGCACATGATACAAAAACAGGATGATAATTGAGGCTGCATAATTGATGTGCGCAATGACAGAATATAGAAAAGGGCTCCATTAGCCAGGTCACATCATTAGCATACATTACGTTCAACAAGATTGCTCTCTTCACCTCCTATTTATTAATGGGTTAATCCAGTCCCATCAGCCTGAATACATCATTGTTTAGGTCCTTTCCTGTAAGATACAGCAGCTCAGTTTGACATTAGCAAGGAATTGCTGCCGAGGGCAATAAAATCCCGTAAGTGTTGGCATTGCAGTGGTGCTGTTTGCAGAAGCTCCTCAAGATGCCAAGGATGTCATCAAACCTGCAGCACCAACATGTCCTTGGCAGCTCAGGCCTGAGCAGAGAGGGAGCTCCTGCAAGGACACGGGAGCTGTTGCCAGAGCAGACCACACGTGGACTCCTCGAATGATCCCTCTGTCCAATCTGTCTTCAGTTTCCTGTCTGGATCACCACATTTCTCAGGGAGTTTAATTCCTCTCCCACTGTCACTGACAAGAAGAGGTATTAGTTGCTGTTTAAAAAGAAACTCAAAGCTAAAATAATGCTTAAATCTCATATGAGCTCTGTCTCCCTGCAGTGGTGAGGACGCCTGGTTACTTCACTGCCTCTTGGGGTGAACCTGCCCCAAGAATTTGCTACAGGGTCAATCACAGCTGGCCATCATCCCAAAATCTCTGAGGAGCTCACATCTGCCAGCACTGATGCAAAGGTAAAAGCCTGGTCTGCCACAGTGCTCTGATAGCCACTGGAGGAAAATGCTGTTCCTGAAGACAAACAAGAAAAACCTGGTGCAGAGGGGGAGCTTTCTACTTTAGTAATACCATGATGCTAAAGAAACTGGCCTTAAAATTTGGCATTTATTGAGGTACCTTAGATTAACCTGTATGCACAGCCATGATTCATTCCCTGAGCATGGATATCCAAATAATTGATGGCCTTAGTGGAATATTTCAACTGTCACAAAGAAAAAAATGAAACGAGATCCCTGCTCTAGGGCTCTCCAGGCCCCTGCCTGGCACGTCCTGCCTTGTGCCAGTTTACAAAGTCCTTGGGACTTCAAACCTGACAGGTCAGAGTCAAGTCCTGTGTCATTCCCATTGAACTGATGCCTAATCCCCGGAAGTGTTGAAGGCCAGGTTGGGTGGGGCTCTGAGCACCCTGATTTAGTGGGTGCCATCACTGCCCGTGGTGGGGAGGTGAACTCAATGATCTCTGCAGCCCCTTCTTACCCAAACCATTCTGTGATTCTGTAAAGTCTTGGCCAGCTGAAATGTTCATTCCTGAGTTGTCTTTTTGGCAATAATCCATGCAGGATGCCCTAAAGTGCTGCCATTTTTGTACCTACCCAGTTGATTGTTTTAGCTCACGGAGAGGTTAGCTGTGCTCAGAGTTCCCTTGTGCTAGACATGACATGGGGAGATAAAGAACAGAAGAAAGCAAACACTGTTATTCTCATTTTATACCTTGGTTGAAATAAAAAACCTACATGACTGGTCTAGTCACGTAGAAAATCTATAAAAGAATCATACAGTTATTTTTGATTGCAGCCATGCTCCTCACCAAGGCAATAATTACCCACTTTCCTCTCCTGGCCTGTCATGCTCCACTCCACCAGGAGCAGAACAGAATCAGTGAGGCCAGGCTTAGGCACGATTCACTTACTGCTCCTTCAGGAAGAACACAGTCATCATAAATTGACATTTTCTAATTCTGGGGATCTGCAGATGAACCTATTGTGTTGCTTGTCTGAGTGACACCTCTACAGCACAGCCACTGCTGAAATCCCACAGTTAATCACCACTGCCAGGTGCTCTTCTGCCAAACACTGCAGCCTGCTCCACTTTGCTGCTTGAGGAGAGTGGAGGCACAAACCCTTCCCATTCTCATATCTCATTCAGAAAATGTCACAGAAAGACTCTGTGCTTGAAGCTGGTGATGCATTGATACATTTACCAGCATATCATCATCAGTACTGAGGCTGAGACATGAACATAATCAATCTGCTGCACTGGATCTCTCAGACATGTTAGAGTTATGTTAATAAGACAGCAGGTTGTCAGCTTTTCTAGTGAAGTACCAGAGTATTTTTTTTAATGTCTAATAGTAGCAATTCAGAGTTCAGAAGCTCTGGAATAAAATAAATGCTTGTACCTCTTAAATAGCCTTTCACTCATACTCCTTTTCTCAGAGCTGGTGTGGGATACAGCACAAAATAATTACTCTGGAGACCACTAGAGCAAAGCTCTCATAACAACAAGCAAATGGGGTTTTCCACCTACCCAAGATGCTAAATTAAACCATACAGAGTCCACAGAAGTCCTCAAGTGCCATCATGAAGTAAAAAGGAATTTTTATAGTCCTGCTTTAAATGGAGTGGGCATTGTCATTCCAGCTGGTATAAATAAGGAAAGGAGGATCAAACATCCTCTTTGTTGCTGGACCCTCTCCCCAAGTCCTCAGTTGTAAAATTGGTAAAGCTGTTTTTCTACAAAAATATTATCCTACATTCAGCTGGGATAAAATGTTTGTCTGTTTTATATTTCTTTTTAACGTGTATCATTTAAATAATTTCTATTCCAGTTTTCATCAAAGATAATTCATATCCAAAGCCAAATAAATCCTCAC
This sequence comes from Drymodes brunneopygia, assembly GCA_013400955.1. Lineage (NCBI taxonomy): Eukaryota > Metazoa > Chordata > Aves > Passeriformes > Petroicidae > Drymodes > Drymodes brunneopygia. The sequence continues at coordinate 648,991 of VZTZ01050795.1, forward strand.
TGGAAATACTTTCCCTGTGAAAACTCTCTAATTATCAAATCTGAAATCACAATCAGTATAAAAATAGCACTGTGTAATTTCACTCCTCACACCCTTTGTGCCTTGACTCAAATGCTGCCAAGGCCAGCTGATGGCCAGGGAATTGCCCCAGGGATACCCAGCACCATCCGTGGATATTTCCAGCACTCCATTGACACCCAAACTGCAGACCCTGCTCTGGCTCACCACAGGATTACTCAGCAAATTCTGGCTGATTTGCATGGCAGGAGACCCAGGGCCTGACTGGGAAAAAATTCAGTGTCTGGAGATTTGGCTCGCGCCAGGGAGGGCAGATTGGGGTGCTGAGTGCCAGTCCTGTAAATAACCACATCCCTGACAGCAGTGTCTGCAGCAGACAGTCAGGGAGGCTGGTGCACAGCTCCATCTGCCTGCTCCCCTCTTCTGAAAGGCACAAGCCACCATGACTATTTATTTTCCCAAGTGCACAAGATCCCATGTACCCTACCCTGGAGATGGCTGTAAGGAGTTGGGGTTTCTTACTGCCACACTGACTCTGGTTTCACTCCTAGGAGAGTGGTTTTAATCTCTGGTGAGGTCAGCACAGCTTGCTGAGGAAAAAAAGAAAAAGGAAAGGGCTCTTTTAATTGCATTAATTATGATACATTCTCTTTTGTTTCTGATGACTGTTGCATTTTAGGATCCAGGAATGGTATCACTGAATTTTAATCAGAGATCTGAACAAGCTACTGAAATATGATTAGTTCTTCTATCTGACACTGTGATTACTGCTTAGGAGACATCTGCTGCTGCATAAAATCAAATCTTCCCTTTCTGTCTTCCATTGTGACAATGCCAGAGCTTTTCTCTTTTTTTTCCAAGGAGGTGGAGATGATCCCTAGGAACACCCCAGGAAGACAGCACGGCCCAGCCTTTGGCTGAGGAACACTCAGCCACACCCCGTGATGCTTTTTGCCCTTTTCCAGACCCCTGGGCTGACAGATTGCCCACTTTCACAGGGGGGGCAAAGCTTTCCCTCTCTCTCTGTGCATTTGCATGCTCAGGATGTGGCCCTTCCTTGTGCTGCAGAGAGGCTGCCAACCCTTCCCATTGTCCTTGTGACACCTCATCCTGCTGCTGAAATGCTCCTTCAAAACAAAACGTGTCCCTCTCATCTGTGCAGGTGAAAAGGCCTATTTTTCAGGATGGCTTCATCAGAGGGGCAGGTGGTGGCTTTAAGGTATGCCCTAAAAGGCTGATTGAGTGAGGTGCTGCACCCAATCCTGGGTGAGAGCAGCACCCAGCACCTTGCAAAGACACAATCCAGAAACTGAAGGCAGCAGCAGAGGGGGAAGAGAGGGAGAGAAGAAAAGTAAAATGAAAAAAAAAAAAAAAAAAGAAAACCAGGAAAGAAATCAAGGAAAAAAAAGTAATATTTTCACATCTGACCTCAAAGCTGCTGGGACTGCTGTGAGGTATTTTTCCCAGTCAGGTTTTCCCAGTCTGCTCTAAAAGGCTGTGGGCATCAAAGAGAAAACATTATAAAATATCTGTCTTCCACTCGCCTGCATTTTGCCTGTAATAGGTCTCCCACTTACACTGTTATTTTTTCCCCCCTCATCTCAACACAGAACAGAGGATGGCTGCTCACCAGGCTCATTAATATGCATAAAGTGCAGTATAATTAGTTGCCACAGGTAACCCTTCTATAACTGTGTGAATTGAGCTAATGTGCAAATATACGAAGCACTGCAAGTAGGACGGTGTAAGTAAAAGTCCCCCATTTCATAAAAGGAAATATTTGAATAATATGCAAATGCACTGGATGTTATTAACAGGATGTCAAGGTTTGACAGTCCATGTTATTGTGGAAATAAATGAGTTTTGACACAAATAACTTAGATATGCATTGATTTTTTGAGCAAACGTTGTAATGAGATGTTATGTATTGTAGTGCAGGTTTATACAGATTTTGATGACTATTAGGGGAAAACATAACAGTGGATCAATTATTAATGTATTCATTAATATGCTCCAATGTGTAACAATAATTATTTTCTTTCTTTTCTGCCCCCCCCCCTTCAAAATGCAGTTCCTCTTGCATTTTTAATATACCTGCTTGAAAGTATATGGAGCAGAGTCAATACAGCATTCAAATCACAGGCGTCGGGGAAGGTGAACTGTACCTAACCACTGCTGACAAACACCACCCAAATGCTCCTTATACTCTGCATTTCTTCATTAGAACTCCCCAGAGGAGGCATTGGCTTCTTTTCTTTCAAGGAACCCAGTTTACATACAGAAGCTCATCATCAGGTCAGCAGTTCCTAATATTGGTCAGTGAACTTATGTGAATTTCCATTGTGCTGGCATTTGCTCCTGAGAGGCAGAGGGAAGAAGCATCCAGAAAGCATTCAATGCCTAAGGACAAACATCTGCTGAAATGGCTCGCTGGCCAAGCTCACCAACAGGGGAATCTGCAGTTGATCCATTCTGCTGAACCTGCCAGATGTCCCTGTTTTGTGCCATCTCGCCCTGATTTCTAAAAGCACTGTCCTCGGGTCCCAGTGGGTGCTGTGGAGTCCTGCACGGAAGGGCAGTCAGAGCCCTGCTCACTGCACTGACTGCCACGCTCCAAGGAGTGCTCCAGAGGGCACCAGTGCATGGAGGGGGACAGGGACAGCAGCATGGGCAGCCCAGCTGCAAGAAATCCTGAGGAGAAGTGGCACAGGCTCAGCTCAGCTTGTTTTGGCTCTGCTCTCACAGTCATTTGCACTGGGGCAAAGATGATGCAGAAGGTGCATGGATGGAAGATGCACGGAATCCTCCTTCACCACAATGGCCACAGAAAGGTGTCCCAAAAGGTCAATCCCTTTTTAAGGTTGAGTCTTCATTTCATTAGGATATTAATTGCTATGTCACTTAAAAAAAAAAAGAAAGAAAATTTATCTGTGCAGTAAATCTTTCTAATTTGTAGGATCTTCTCTAATATTCTCAGGTTAAGATGTTCTGGCTTTAAAAGGTTACACCATAACAGGATCACAGAAGGGAAGCTGTATTTCTGGTCCAACTTTTCTCCAATCACCTCACAAACTGTAACAAAGCAGCAGTTGTTCTGAAAGGTGGCCATCTGAAGAGAACCAGTCAAGCCCCTGAGTCTTCCTGGAAATTGGGTCAAGAGAAATTGAATTATTTGGGGTGTGGTCAAGAGAGGTTCTTTTCTCAGGTTAATCTGGCAAGAACTTCTGAGAGGGTTTGGGTTCTTATCAAACATGGGCACAATCCACTCCTTAATCCACCAGAAAATGTACTTTTCAAAGCTCCTTGACTTTGCAAGAATACAGGACACACAAACTTTGCCACCCCCCAGCAATCTTTCCTGCCACACAGGAGAGACACTCCTTGCTGCTCAGTATTTTGTTAAAAGGTGTTGGGACATGTATTCTGCCCTGCAGAGTGTGGAGGCAAGGGAAGATACTCTCCTGACCTTTCCCCACAATAAATGGGATTCATTTCACTTTAGCTCAGCTTAACAGCCTGTCCATGGTGATTCATCCCAAATAACTAAACATGGCCCCACACAGCCCTGTCCTCTCTCCACTGGCAATAAGTAAAGCCTGGATGAATAGCTCCAACTTCCAGACAAGTTTCTTGTATGGCAGCTGAACTCCATGACCCAGCAACTTCCAAGACTCTTGGGAGCTGCGGCAAGGAAACATCTCTAAGCTTATCACCTATGATTAAAAAATACTGCACTAGGAGCAAAGATAAACTGATTAGTTCACCAGGACCTTTAGATTTTTTGCACTTTCTCAGAGTAACCTGAGACAGAAGTTACCTTTGGAGTACCAAATGTTTCACCATGGTGCTACACGAGCAGCCACACTATTTAGTGCTGCCATATGGACTACCATGACTAGATTTAACTGCTTTTAAACTATGACATGAATGAGTAAATGCTGGAGGCAAAAAGGGAAAATAACCACAGAGAAGAAACCTAAGCCTGGATACCCCAAGTCATGAAAGCATAAGAAGAATTACAAGACCAGATTTAAAACTGTGGCTGGAATCACCAGAAGAATGAAGAAGCACATTTGCTAATTGTGTGCATGTCATAAATTCTGGGATAGCTGGAGACTCACTGCTTAAAACACTCATTTTCTCCAGCCAATTAACATGCTGCCTAGACCATTATCGAGCATTACTGTGGGTTTCACGGCGCACAATGAAGAGGTTCATGTAATTATAACATGATCCAGGTGACCTTCTGTACCACAGGTAATACATTGTGCCTCTTGCACTGCCTAATTCTGGCCAACAGACCCGAGACAACCCTGAATTGTTAAGCTACAGACAAGATTTCAAAAGTGTTTCCAGCCTTCAGGCATCCGAAATAATAAGTCATTTGAGGTCTTGTGTTTTCGAGAGCAGGTACTGATTTTCAGGGGCAGATTAGATGCCTGAACATTTGAGGCTTTTGCTTTGGAGATAATAACTCTCTGATGGATTTTGCTCACAGTCATCATCACTGGGTAAGTGAATCTGAAAGCAGCATGAGTGTATAATTGACTGCACACCGGGGTCTGGCTCGGCACGGTGACGTAACCGAGGAACAGGGAAAAGCTTCAGCTGCCAAGGAAAGGCAATATTCTCCTTAGCCCATAAAAAATACAGCCCCCCCAAACTGCAGTTTTAAAACTCAAAGCCAAATTTGCCCACATGACTTTTAAAGATAACGAACTCCCTGAAAATCATTCCCCTTTTCTCTTTGATACTTTAAATATTCCAGTGTCACTCTCATATACAGGTGAAAATAAAGCCAGCCTTTCCTACTAATAAGAATTCCTCTGTAGGCACAGCTTTTAGTGCTGCAGAACATCTCCTGTCCTTATCATTTGCATTTATTTATAAGGCTGCTGTCCCCCATCGCTGGGTAGCATGTTGCATATTTGTGTAATGCAGCAGAAGAGAATAACTGGGATTCCTGCTAGAAAACCCAGAGAAATCATTTCGTGTTGGTTTTTTCCAAGCCAATAATAATCCCGTGCAAAAACACAATACTTTCCCCACAGCAATATTATGGAGCCTGCAAAAACCATCTCCCAAGGAGCAGACTGACAGCTCAGAATTAACCCAGGCAATGCCAACAAGAATCAGAAAATACTTTTGTGTACCACTTTGTAGGATAACCAGGATATTAATAATATTTTACTTACTACTGAGCACTTTTTGGAAGGAGATTATCAAGTATTTTCTACAAGGAGGGAAAATCCTTGCCTGCTCTTTACAGGTGTGGAAATCAAAGCAAGGGGAGATGAAGTAAACTGCCTGTGATCATCCACCTGCAAAACAGGGAGAGATCAAAGTGTTCTGGTGATGTCCAAAGTGAGCAGTGAGCACTGTGCAGCTCACAGGGCTCCTGGCCAGGATGTGTTACAGCTTCCAATATTCATGTACCCACATTTCTTCTGTCCAGTGGAAAGCAAGGTGCAGGTAGGGCCAGGAGACCCAGGGAGTGATGTGTGGCTGCTCCTGGCCCTGTGTCCAGCCTGGAAGCACAGACAAGTCTGGCAGCCCAGGGGTGCTCCCATCTCTCTGCAGACTGGATGATGCCTCTCAGCTGCTGCTCCATCATCCTCCAACAAAAGATCCCCTGAGCTGCCTTCTCTGATTTGAAGAGACATCTGACTCACTGTTTGCTTTACCTGAGGCATCTCCCTTCCTACTTGTCATAGTGATATGAAAATCTGGGCTGTTTCCAGCTGGTGATATCATCACCATTTCAGCTCCATCATGTAGTGAAATAACATTCCTTCAACCGAGCAAGGACTGGTCCATATGGTTTTTTTTCCTCTGCTGAGTCACTCTGATTTGCTTTGACTGAGGCTGAATGAAGACGAATGTGGTCACTGTATTTTCAACACTCCAGTCCACCCAGAGGCTCCTCAGCTGTTTCAGATCTCAGGTCAAATGAGTTGATTTCTGTGAGCTGACCCTCAGCTGTCCCTGTGGCTGGTGTCAAGGTACACTGAGGCAGCTCAGTGCTCTCCACAAAGGGTGACAAAGCTGGCAGTGAGATTCCTCTATGGACAAGTTTCCAAAAGGGGACAGATCAATTCAGAGCATAAAGAAAGTTTACAAAACTCTCCACTATCCTCCTATCCTATTATAGATGCACTTAGTAGTTACAATACACAGAGCCTTGTTCCACAGAAATAATTTTCCTCCTTTTACTCCTTCCTTCTTTAGTTGAGTGTCAAAATAGAGCAGAAAAAAAAAAACAAAGTAAAAACAAAACAGGGACCCAGTGTATAGGAAGAAAAAACAGGAACTGGAAATCAGGCCAGAAAAAATTATCTTTTATATTCAACTTCTGTTTAAGTTTTTTTTTTTAAGTATGCAGTGAATAACTTTTGAGCATTTTTGAACTTTTTTTTTTTTTACCACAAAGCTGATTTACCTTTTCTACCCTCCTCACCAGACAAACAGGCAAGAAGGCAAATAGCTGCAATCCTCTGCCTGAGAAGCTTTGCTCAGGTTCTTGCCCTCTTTAATGTGATTGCCAACACAGACTGACAGCTGGTACCATCTGCAGTGCTGGCTTTTCTGATCTGAATAACCTCCCACACTTTCAATGAGACAAACAGGTCATTTCAGATTAGACATCAAACCTCACCAGGTTTTGGTCACTTCTGGCCTGGGTCACATTTGACCACAACCTGTCACTTGCAAGTCATCTATCAACAGGTTGTTCCTACCTCCAAAAACACCAGGTTCAATAATCCGTGCAGTAAACCACAGTCTGAGCCACTGTAAGCTTTAAAATACATATTTAAATGAAGGAGGATATTTAAGGAAAGATTTTTAGGGCCCTTTTTATTGGTGTACTACTACACAAGAGACTTTTTTGTCTTATTTGTGAAGGGGGTGGATTTGGGGGAAAAGTATGAACAAAAGGCAATGATATTAGAATGCTAAAATTCAGTGTCAGGTAAAAAGCACATGGTAATGAAATGAAGTGCAGCTCAGAGGATCTTTTTTTCCCCTTGCCTGTGAGATGGAGGGTACATGGCTCTCCATCACAAGTGCTTGCACAGACAGACACCCGAGGTCTTGCCTTCAGCTCATTCAGTCCGTGCAAAATGGGGAAATCAAGAACCCCAGAGCATCAAAGGTGGGGATTTGCAAAGATGCAATGACTGTCCATGTAATGAAATGTGCACAACGAGCCTTCACAGATTTGAGAGCAGCACAAATGTGGGTTTATGCAGTTAAAGAATGTTTAGAAGCTGATAAAGCCAGAAAACATTGACAATACAGAGGCAGGATGCCTGCAATGTCCTGGCTTCCCAGCACTCATTCATTGCCATGTTAATAAGACCCCAAAATGTTGGTGTGATGGTGCTGGAACAGACCTGCCTTGTTTTGATGGCTGTGACCATCAGCCCTCTCCACTTCTGCGTCTCTGACATCACACATCACCTTTAAAATCACACTTGTCGTAGTTCATGGTCTCACCCTGCTATTCTACCTGATTTCAGACCATTTTCCCTTCATTTCTAAAATTAAAACTCAGCCATCTGAAGGCACTTCACATGACACTGTTTGCTTAATGATATTTTTTAAAGATTTTAATTGCTTAAGCTAAAGTCTTCAAATGTGTTTCAATACCTTCAACGTCAAATTCCACATTCTTTTGTGAACTCAGGTTTAACTCACTTGAAAGCCTGGACTACAAAAGAAGAGAAAGGAGAATGACTACTTAGGCTTGTATAACACACAGGGCCCCTCTCTTCCATCCCTAACAGGAAAACACCAAAGAATAAGTGTGTTTTTCAGAAAGGCTTCTTGTCTTGATATGGAGACAAGAGGAAAAACATCACTATTACCATTAACTTGTCACTGCTTATTTACCCTTGTTGAGATAAACACATGCCTGAGTCATTTCACTTCAGCATCCAAACACTGGTTCTTGTTACAACTTCACAGATAGATTAAAGAACCTCTCACAAAGTAGTGTTTTCCTGCTGTGGAGGCACTTAACACTGAAGACAAGTCATCTCTCAATCTTATTTTTGATGAGCTGAGAAGATTGAGAGTATCTCATGGCAAAGCATTTTCCCTGGCACCTCTTTCCTGCCTCCCCTCCAATTTACCACAATATTTTTCAGAATGGGAGCATGAGAAGAATCAAGATAAAGCAAAGCAACATTGGCTTCCTAAAGGCAGGGGTGAAGTTGCCTTCCCACTCCACTGCCTCATGGATTAAATATCCATGGCTCCTGTAGCCCTTGCAGAATTAGCACAGGAACTCTGCAGGCACATCCATAGGAAAGGAAAGGGAAGCTAAATAGCCCCATATTCTCATGGATTCATTTAAAGTTATTAAAATCCATATATTCTTCTGGACAGGATCAACTTTGCCCTAACAACCAAGCTGCAGCTCCAAGAAGGAGTTTCATGACTCCCTTTATTCTGGGATGGAACTATTCACTGACTTTTTGTACTGACATTGTTTCAATCCCATTTTTAGCAATGGACCAACAAACATGGATCTCAATCATGTTTTCATGGCTGCTTTTACAGTTTAATGGTGTGTTATAGTTTAAATGGTCACCAATTGAATGGGCCTTGTTGGTTTATGAAATAGCTGTTAATATTAGATTGCACAGTTGGGAATATTCCAGCGTGCACTTGTGCATTAAATATTAATTTGTCTGGTGAGAGCTGAGACTATTTGAAGTGTAAGAATTGAAACTTGGGCAGGGCTGCAGTGTGTTGCTGCCAGTGGCTTAATGATGTATGCAGTGTGTGCTAGCCTGAGTCTTTGGGGTACCACAGCCTTCACTTCAGGCCCTTGGCCTGGATTTTCCATTTTGTCCTTGTCATGATGAATACTGAAATAAAGACATCCAGATTTCTATTGCACGTTCCCCCTTTCAGCTATTCCAGGGCTTTTTCCAGATGATCCATCTATCCCTGTTCAAAGTGGGTCACACAACACTGTGGCAAATATAATTTTTGCTGCCAGAAGCCTCTTCATAGTAAATTCTGCATCCCCCAAGGATAGTCTATTGCCAGCTCTCTCCTCTTTTGTGTAATTCTTATTATAACAGTCGGCATAAGGCTATCCTGATCTCTCAAACACCACCAGAGACACAGGAAAAACCAAAATCAGCCACAGAAGTACTCCCACTGAAAGGGGTTGTTGTATATGTCAGTATTAAGCAGAAGTGGGATGGGTGCATTTGAATAACTCATAAGGCAGCAATTTTTAGCTTTGTTGATTCCAGATATTGCATGTTAGCACAGGAGTTGCCAATATGTAAAACTCATGGAGCTGCAGAGATACTGGAAGTCTTTTTACTGCCCAGAGACCTTCAGGTGGGCACACTGTAAACTGAATGGAGATTGAACCCATGACACAGCTAAAAATATTCTATTCCATAAACCCAGAACCTTGATTTTATTAAAAGGGCTGAGTGAAGTTGCACAGAGTTCAGTCAGCTCAGCTAACTGAGTTGAAAATGCATTTGGTGCCTTGGCTATTCCATGAGTTATTTCTGCAGCTGTACCTGGTGTTTACCCACTCATGTGTTCATGAATGATCTGAAACCTGTTTGTGTAAAATCCACAACCTACCAAAGTGTCTGTTGAACTGTGGAACACCTGAGGCATCTTCCTGTACCGCACCAACATTCTGCCTGACACTCAAAGCTATTTCAGGGTTTATTAGTAGTATTTCTTATTTACTTACTTTGCTTGTTAGGGAACTGGGACAGCAGAGTCAATGCTAGGGGTACAATTCTTCCAGAAAAAGTTAGACAATTCCTCAAGTATCAAATATGTACCTTAGTAACTTTGGAGCCCCACTGACTTCCTCCAGCCTGCCTGCATGGTTTATATTACAAATACACACTGGGGGAATCAGATGGTGTTACCCTGGAGAATGCAGAGGATGAGATATTTCTCTGACTCAAACTACTATATATTCAAAAGCCACACAGTATTTTACTCCAAAGACTTTCAATAAAGAAATTCAGTCTCTCTAGGTGTGGTCAGTAGAATGTGCAATGCGTCTTGAGCCACTCTGCCCAAAAGCAGTTTGCAAAATTGTGTGGAGCAACACTGGCAGTGAACTTGTGGAACTTGCTGCCACAGGAGGTTTTGGAGGCAGAGGGGATCTGCAGTGTTTCAAGGGATTAGAGAAACTCATGGACAAGAGGTGCAGCAGAGGCAGAGGCAGGAACGTTCCCTCTAACATCCTTAATCCAATGATTACAGGTGCTGGAGGTGTACGAAGGGAAAGGGCTGCCCAAGGTGGCTGGAGTCACACACTCCTGAACAACAACTTTTGGGGGCAGTTTAAGACTCCCAGGCTGGATGAGTGATTGCTCTGACCCAGCCTGTGTTTCCTAAGCCAGTTGTTTATCTCATAGCCTTTTTAATATTTTTTTTTTTTTTACCTTGCAGTTGAAGCCAGACCTGAGTGTATTTGACAGGAACAGTGAGCTCCTGCCAGAGCTGGAGGAGCCTTATGGTGAATGATCTCAGCATGGCTGCAGGTGGCTTAAATACCAAAACCATAATAACTGCCCACTTCATCCAGTTTCATGTCACTCCTGGGCTTTCTGATAGAATTCAGGACACACACAGAAAATACAGAGACCTCATACAGCTGCTCTGATATCTGTCTCCATCTGGTGAGTCAAAGTCCCTCTCAGAGGAGATCCCTCAAGGACTATTTCTCTGATATTTCCTGATTAACATTTCCAGGAGCAATTTTGCTTTATAAGGAAATCCAATGAATAGAGTTACTGATAAGCCTGAAATTTACTTCCCATGATTTCAAAAGTGACTGATGATTTTGAGTACCTCTGATTGCAGCTGGACATTTCAAGATGTTTTAAAGGGCCCCCAGTTTTAGATGCCAGAAGTCCTACACAGGGGATAACTTTTGCCCTCTTGCCACACCTCAGATTGTGCAAATCTCTGCAAGGAAAAGAAACCAAAATCAACAGCCTTTGTAAAAGCTAAAACTCTGATTTTGAGATGAAGCACAAGAAGAATTAAAAGGGTAATTACAGCTGCCAAGAGAGGAAAGACTTCAGTACATGCCTTCAGGTGAGCAGATACTTCAGCACTGATGAAACATAAGGCTTTATCTCAAACACACCTTTGACATTTGCAGTGTATGTGTCTGGGTGGGAATGGGTGTAAAACAGAGCACAGCTCCTGTAAAAAATGGAAGCAGACTTCAGAGCCAATTGGGAAACACATGGCGACACCAGATAAAAGAGACAGACAGAAAATAAAAAGAGCAAAAATTCTGCCAAAGGGGAAAATCACAACTCACATCCTCTGCTTTGGAGATTGCTCTGTACGATTACAAGCACGCTGTGAATATGGCTGTTCTGATAAAAACAGGCTGCACCATTCACACAGGAGAGCTCTTCTTTGGGGGGTAAAATGTTCTTGGCTTCTGGTTTTTTCTTTTCCCGCAGAAAAGCAGCTTTTGGGTCCAAGCAGCCATGCCACGTGCAAAGCCCAGCCCACAAGCAAATACCCAAACACACACACCCCAACTCCTAAGTACATATTCATTTGAACCACAGTGACAGCCTCATTTAGAAACAAATTAGGGGTTAACTAAGAAGTCCATGACGGAGGCAGAATCGAGTTTCCCTTTTCCCCTCACTGTCTGTTAGAATTAGAAAGTGTCTATGAGCAGTGTGTGTCAAGAATATGAACGTGAGATGTCATTTCTCCTGCCTCTAATTGAAGCCAAGATAAATGAAGTGGAAAGGCGGCGTCCAATCCAATCAAAACATGAAAAAGGTATTTTGACATGTAAATTACAAACTTCCTGTGTATTTTGTCTCCCCAATTACACCCTCCCCTGTCATGTTTTTTTAAATTATATCTTAATCTCCCAGTCTCCTAATAATTATGTCATCATTCTTGGGCCTTGAACACTGTGTAATGGTATTTTATAGGATGTGCCATTCATTATTAACTAAACTTACTCTCTGTCCCCGGTGATGCTATTTCTCATGGTGTTCAAATATGCATTGTGTCAGTTCTCCCTTTGTAAATGTTAGGCCAGTTCCACTCACTGCTTCCTGATTAAATGGTGTAGAGTAGCTCAGATACTTTCAGACAGTCTATTCTGCCCATCATTATTTCATAGGGATGCACGCTCCCTGGTATTTTTTTAATGGAATGGGTGGATGCTTTCAAATGTAACTTCCCAGTCAGTTTGGATCACTGAAGGAGCTCCGTGGCTTTCATGGTGTAATTGACTGTGTTTTCTCTCCACCTCTTGAAAGAGGAGGCAGAATTGGCTCAAATTAAAATGCACAGTAAGGGATGGGGAGTGAGATCAATGCAGTGTCTAACTACACCTCCATGAGAGTATTTCCATCAACTGCTACAGTCTTTACATCAGATCTAACAGAACGACACCAGGGATCAAATTCATCCTGTCTATATTTAGATGTTGTGAATGCTACATCTAAGGGAGTCAGCAGGACCAAAACAAGCACCTCTAGACTGCAATTCATCTCTGTCCTTTCAATGGCTATTTTTGGATGAGATTAACAACACCTTAGAAATGCCTTTTTCTCTCAGAAGATTAGAGCAGGATTCCTCAGGACTTGTTCAAGCTGTGGAAATCCACCAGAGGAGTAATCCCACCCCATAGGGAAAGGATCCTGTCCCTGGAGTTAGGGACTGCCACTGTGAGGGGGAGAGATGACTGCAGGGAGGAGGAGAATTTAGGTAAATCTTGTGATACTTAATCTTGTTTTTAATGCAGTCAGTTACAGGTTATTGATGAGCAGCACTCATGTAGCAGTTGCTCAGATTTCTGAGCTAAAACACCACCCACACCATCAGATATTCAAGAACAACAGCAATTCAGACCCAGTATCAGACTTTGCATAAACATGCCACACTTTTATATTCTAGTGATCATCAGACAAAAAATGTGTAGCCCTTATGATGTAAATGAAAATACTTCCTTATATACAGCTAGCTCAGCAATATAACTTAACTCCTGATATTGAGAGCACAAAAAGTGCTCTCCAGACGTGACTTACACATAAACAGCTGGAAAAATTACAGAGAAAATTACTAATTCGACTGTATTTAAAAGTGATGTTAAACAACTTCTGTCTACACATGGAGTTTTATGTTCTCAGTCAAGCCTTCAATGAGACAGGGAAGCCTGTGAAACCCTTTCATCCCAGACTTTCTGTTACTGAAGGCAGCTTACACACAAGCCAGTCCTGTTTTTCAGCCCCCACCTGCATGACAGGAATTTTGCCCTGGATTTGAACTGCTCCTCAGCTTTGCCTACACTCTGTGTAAATGAGTAATGATCCCAGTGTCAAAGATGACATATCAAAGCTGGGCTTTGGGTACACCTGGGCAACCTCTTTTTATTACTATAGCCAGTGAGTGCAGCAGAGGGGCTGCACAAGCTCCTGCAGTGTGAGTGGGATGAGCTCAGGAGTGAAGGGAATGGAAATTCCTATTGAGTTTCAGCACCCCTTTCTCTTTGCAAGGAGCTCCATATCTCTGGAAAAGCCCTGCTCTGCACCTGCACTAATAAAATCCAGAACCTCTCTCTCTCTCTTCCCCTTGGCAAACATCCTGCCAGAGCCTCACCTCATCAGGCCTGGGAACTCAGGGCCTCCTGACATGGACATCTCCTCTTTACTCCAGCAAAGACAAAAAGAATCCAGCTCAACAAACACCATTGGTCACCTCAGATTTATTTCTTCCTGGTGGGTTTCCTGCTGTTATTTTCCCCAGACCTGTGGAACAACACCTGAGCTGAGGGGAGACTGCAGTGAACAGGGCAATCCCCTCTCCTCCACACGGGCTGTGGAGGCTCCATGTGCCTCCCATCTCCTCTCCCCCCTCTCCAGTGTCCTGTTTTATCGTGTCTGACCTCTGTGCTGTAAAAGCCTGCACTCCTGCTCACCTGCCTCCAAAGCACTCCAGCAGCAACTTCTGCTAAATTAACCAGCAAACCCAAGCCAAGGCTGAAATATCTCAGCACAGAGCCCCCCTGCTGAGGAGATCCCCATGCTCTCACCTGGCCCATTCACACCACGAGCATCCAGCCCTGCTGGGACCTGCATTTTTATCCATTCCCAGCACAGTGCTGCTGCCCTGCTTGTGCCCTGGCACCTTGTGCACGAAACCCAACTTCCCTGGAGATGACCAAGCTCTCACAGGCCATTATAAAACACTTTCTCCAGCCTCAGCCACAAAGATTGGTTACTCTCCTGTCAGGAATATCCAGAGGCACACACATCTTTCATCCAGTTTCTGTGGGAAAAGTTCATCTTTCAAAGGACTGGACAGCTAGTTTTAGGATTGAGACATCAGAACTGAATTATTTTAGGCATCCTGACATCTGAAGGTTCCCCACCTGAACAGGAAGAAGGATTTAATGCACCTCCTGCACCTGAGCTCCTGCAAGGAGCCATCAGGCTGTGGTTTCCCAGCACAGGTTGTGCTTGTCAGTCCCAGATGTGCACTCACACACACCCCAGATGTGCACAAACACTCCCCAGATGTGCACACACACATGTTCACTCTCAGGAAAGGAATAGGGAGATTCCTACCAAGCTGGATTTAATCCTGGGAACAAGACACTCCATGTCCCTGCAGTTGGCCTTCTAGCAGCAGATACAAACAGGCACTCAGGAGTGGTAGCATCAGTCTCACCTTAATTAAAGCCACCTAAAATTACTGAGAGTCTTCTTCTTCTTCTTCTTCTTCAGTTGCACCATTCCTTCTGCTCAGGGCTCATCTCTCCACCCAGGGAGACATAAACCATCCCACACAGACACAAACCTCATCCATCTCCTGGGGTTCTCATTTTAAGTGCATCACTTAAAGCCAGAGGAGGCTGTGGTTGGGGTGTCAATAACACAAATTAACACCCAGTCTACCCTAAGCTGGGACAGTTTGGCTATGGCCAGCAAGTTTGGCATGCTTTTATTTTGTCTGGATAGTTTCTAACTATTTTTTTGTTTAAGACATAAAGACAATTGATTTAGCAAATTATTAACACAATACTTGCCAGAGCACTTGTTCATGTATTGCAGCAAACCCTTGACCTGTGTGTTGTGCCTTTAGATGGAAAAACATGAAGAGAAAGTTTCCTGCCACAGCTTTTTGTGTGGCACAACCAGGATGCATTTGCAGATGAGTTGTGCTGCTGCTGTACCTCTTACACCGCCTGGGTGTCCCCACAAAGCACTGCATGTACCAGACAATGACTCTTTTTGTGCACTCCACTATTCTGAAATGCCTTGCTGTGTCCTTCTCCCTTCCCACATGCTCTGGATGGATCTGGGCTTTAACAGGTTCTGTCACATGCAGCCCAAAGTGCTGAACTCTCCCAGCCACAGACACCAGGCCCCTGCCCAGCACCGAGCCACTGCTCCACTGTGGCTCTGCAGGATTTGTTCCCAAGGCCAGCAGCTCCATGGGAAACACTAAACAGCTCCTCTTGGGCATGGAGAAAGATGCTGCTGGTGGAAGACCTGCCCTGCCTCCCCCTCCAGCTCTCTAGAGCTGCTGCAATCCCATCACGGGTCTGGCAGCAAACCCCTGGCACAGCCCTCAGGAAGGAGGAGTGAGTGAGGGGAGAGCACAGGGAAAATGTGGGGAAATAAATGCAATGGAGCTTGCACAGAGCTTTCCCCACACGGTGTCTTTTAGTGACATTAAATACATAAACATGGGATATATACACACTTCATACACAATAACCTCAAGCCACAAAGTAACCAAGGATAAAGAACCATTTCTTGTTCTATCCCGACCTATCACAGCAGAATTAGCCACGTTTCAGGTATAGTCACCAAATCTCTAAGGTTCCTTCCAACCCAAACCATTCTGTAACACAAGACAAAGTAAAATCCTGCTGTAAACCCGCTGTGACAGCAAAGGGATGCCCCTGGGGCTGCAAATCCAGGTTCACCACAAAGAGCCACCTCCTCACCAGGGAACCATCAAGACCTTCCCATTCTCCTTTTGGTCACAGCATCCCCAGCCCTGGATACCACGGAAAGAGGCACCTGCTCTGAAATTATAGGCCTCCCTGCATAAACTTTTAAAAAGTGCTGTTTTAATAGAATGACAAATTCTCAGCCCTCCACAGAAGGTCACAATCCACCTGCCAGAGTATTCATACATTTGCACTGTAGTATTGCTTTTAATCAGCAGGTCTGTTTATTAGAGTGGACTTAAGAATAGATAATATTTCTAATGTATTTTTAGCAATAAAGAATTTAAGAGAGAAAGGGAGAAAAAGAAATGTTGGTGAAGAAAACGAACATCGCTCTTCAATGAGCTACAGACCCAGGCAGAATGTGCTTGAAATCTAAAATTCTCATAGATTCTGTTCTCCTTTAGAAGTGTCATTTGTCAACCATTAGCACATACATAGATCAGGGTTTGGATTAGAACCCAGTTGTAACCAAAAAGCCCTTTATCTTCATCAACATCACCCCTACCACGGCGCTTTTGCTAATAAGACGGCATGGAGAGTGAAAACAGTGGATGCCATATCTCTACAAATCCCTCCTTTTCTCTCTTTTTTTTTTTTTGCTATCAAATCCTTGATTTTAATTCCAAAGCACAGAATTCAACACTCACAAATCCAATACCACCTCGAAAAGCAGGGTTTGCTCCTGCTGGGCCAGATCCTCTGCTGGTACAAATCAATACGGATCTCTTTAGACTAAGTGCATTTACATTGTGAATCCGGCCCCTGGGATCCCCGAGCTCACATACAGGAAAAGTCTGCTTTTAATTAAAAAAAAAAAACAAAACTAAAAGGCCTTGCAAATGTGAGCTTACAGAGGGAGAAGGCCCCTCTGCAGGTTTATTCTGGTTTATTTGTATTTTCATAGTAGCAAATTCATGGCCTAACCAAGAGCCTGGGTGGTGACTGCCTTGGTTGAAACAGTTCATGGTAATTTCAGTTTTGGCAGCACCATCTTCTGGGAGGCTCATCCCAGTTTCACCAAATTCTTTGCCTTAGAGATGGGAAAGGAAAGAACATTTAAAAGCAGTTATTTTGATATGTACAAGCCAGAACTGAACTACAACTGTTTCGCTTGACAATTTCCTTTACGTTAAATGATTCAAACCATCCTTCAAAGAAAAGCATTTATAGAACCAAACAGTTGTTTTGGAGAAAAATAAAATATTTATTTTGAGAAAAAAGAGTCTGCTCCTTCCCTTTTACTATTTAATTTCTTAACTTTTTTTTTTCATTTTGCATAAAAAAAAAAAATTTTTTAATTTTTTCACACTGCCAGAGAACAAAAATAATCAATTATTCACACTGCTCTAGATAAACCATGCATAAATCATGAATAAAAACATACATTCATTCCCTCTGCTGTAGACTACTATTTGGTGAAAAGTAGAACATAACAGGAGCCTGAACTTATCTTCTGCCTCTCTTTGTCTTGTTTTTCACTTTAAGATTCGAGTACAACAGCTTGGATCTTGGGACAACCTCAGAGCAGCTGCACTCCTTCCACGTTGTTATACTACCATCTACTGATGAAAGGATGCTATTTCTCTGGGATTTTACCTCCTGTCCTCGTCACCTTGGTGCAACAAGCAGTATTTCAACTCAATCAGAGCTTGAAAATGAGCATTTAACTGCTGCTCCACAAGCCTTAGCATCCGAACGCTCTCTTCTGCAACACAAACACGCTCACGGAGGCTTCAGCTGCACTCCAGACCCCTTGTAGGAAAGAAGGTATTGGGGGATCACTATTTGTTACTCCCTTTGTTTCTGTCAAGGGGAAAAAGCTCAGGGATGGGAAATGATCATCAAAAGCCCTTTGTCAGCTGGAAGAAAGGAGGCTGGGTTGGTCTTATATGCAAGTGAGGAAATATTAAATTGCTACATTAAAGAAGCTTAAAAGTGCACTACATTAAAAAAAAAGAAAAGCCAACAATAACAAGTTTAGTTCTATGAAATATTAATTCCTCCCCATTATTAGCAGCAGGGAAGGCAGCAGCTTGGCTTTTTGCAGCATCCTCACACCCCTCCTGGGGGTTCCTGGTGCTTCCAGTGAGCTGTCCCCAGCCAGCACCCAGCACTCATCTGGGATTACTGCTCTGTTTGACTAAGGAATGGGGAACAGACAGAAAAGCTGAGGACTCTTTGCAAGGTCTCCAGATGAAACAATTGGAAGTGCCAGTTAATTTCACATCCCTTGCCCTTCTCAGCTCTACCCAAAATAGAAAGAGTGGCAGGCGCCTTTTAGTGTAATCAGTGCGCTACAGTGATTTGGGGCTAATTAGATGTTAGTAATTAAGAAAAGACTGCTGTGACGGATGTTTTTACAGGTTGCATTGTTGATTCAAGAAATAAGACTGTTCACCTTTAAGTATTGTCAGTCACATTTCTTTAGCTGGGAAGAATTAAATGTCAATTTTATCTTGCTTCATCACTGCTCTTTAATCAATGTCGATGCATCACTTCCCACTATCATTCCTCCATCAAACACTGACCTGGAAATCTGACACTGAGCTTTTCAACACCAGCTCAGCTAATTAAGAACTTTGTTATTCCACCTTCCATCTTTTAAAGAAAAGTAAGAAAAGTGCCAAAGAACCTTTTGCTTTCATGTGGAAAAGCATCAGCAGGGGGTTAATAATAATTATTAAAATGACTGACAGCTGGGGCTGTGCTGTGATTTGGCCCAGCCCTGTGGTCCTGTAGACACAGAAAGGTAAAAGCTAAGAATAGTCAGGCCCTGAATTACTACAGTGAATAAATGGGGTTTTAGGAAAGAAAATAGCTTCCTACCCTGAGACTACAGGAGTGAGAAAGGTGCTGATATTTATTTTTGCATCTGACCCTTTCAGCACAGCAGCCAAACCCTCCCCACATCCCTAGGAAGCAGGAGAAGCACTCAGAGCCTTCCCAAAGCATCACAGACAGTGTGGGCCACCAGCAAGGAATTAAAAAGCAGGGCTGAGCTGTATCCAGATGGGTTTAGTGGATTTTCCTGCACGCAAGCAGAGGAGACTGTTTAATACATGTACAGCCACACATCCTGGGAGCCCTAAGCACAGATTAAAATCCCAGTGTTCTGGGGCCTGCACAACATGTCAGCCCCAGTCCCACAGATCTCACAGTCTGAGCATGAGAAATACAAAAAAAACCCCTGGGAAAACAGCAAAAGCAATCAAGAAACTTTGATCAGTACCATGTCACTGCCACTCTGTCTTTCACAGGCTTTTAGGGGTAAAAATAGAGAAGAAACAGGGTTTAAATATTACAAAAACACCTCCTTTTGAAGATACTTCCCACCTTTCCCTGAGCACAGGGGGAACTCAAGGCCAGACACTGCAAAAGTGTTTGCTAGAAAACTTGGCTGCTAGAAAATCAATTAGCTGTGGCCTGTCAGAAGTGGGCACAGATTTGTCAATACTGAGTAAGAGTGATAAGCAGGATGGATATGCACTGTGAAGGCTCTTCAATAAAGAGACGGTCAGGACTAGCAATGAGGACTTGAGAGGCAGAGGCAGGTCAAAGCTTCTTGGACATGGAATCCAGCAACAAGGCAAACCTGGGCAAGAACTCTGTTTCTGCTTCCAAAAGAGAAATATTAGGTGCATTTTCTGAACATAAGAGAGAAGAACAACCAAGGCATTTATTTGGCTGATATCTGTGTTTTCTTAATCAACTGCAAACAGTATCAGGAAGTTCAAATTTGGTTGATCTGACTCCTTAGAGGTGGGGGAACAAAACACAAGCACTTGGCACAAACCATTGCTTACATTATCTCACCCAGAAGACCTGCAGACCTAACGATTCAAACAGACTCCAAAGGCTTTCACAGGATTACTTGTGTGAGAAAGACCTTTTTTTATTGCACAAAGATAATGATTCAGAGCTCCAAATATATTTCAAGGGTCAGATTTCTGGTAAAAGATGGAGAAAAGACACAGGTGACCTTCTTTATCACCCTTTCCCAGGCCAGCATTTTCTTTGATAATTTTTTTTAGGGGAAAAAACAAAATTGCTATGGAGTAAGCCATGCTTCTTAAAAAGCTCATCATCCATCTCAGTGTTCTCTCCTAGCTCCAAAGCAGGTGTGTGCAGCAGCTCCATCCTGACCCAGCACTCATCCTAAATCTCCAATTCAAGTAGGAATCGAAGGTAAGCCAAGCAATTCTAGCTCTGGAAGCCCTCAGTTCCCAAAACCAAATGGTAAGCCCCCTCTCAGCTCTATCTAAAATCCACCAAACAACACTGCACCTTCAGATCCCTCACGTTTGGAATCTTTTCATTTTTTCCAGTCCATGAGTAGGACATTTCAGAGAGAAAGCACCCAATGGAGGCACTGAGAGTGCACGATCAAACCTTGGCACTGCCACGCACAGTTTTTTTGCTGGTAAATCACAGCCTCTCAGGAGCTCAGCCTCTCATCTGGCAAAGGGAGGTTCCTCAGTGTATAGATTTTATGAAGATCAATTCTCCAGTATCTGTGAGAAGCAGCATTAGAGGATCTACAAAGGCACCTCAGCAACACTGTGGTGCCTCCAGTCCCACCTTATGGATTGCACTTTTCCTGGAGCACAGTGACCTTGATTCTGCAAAGTGTGTGAGCACAACCTCACACAGTGGAGCTGGTTTTACCATGGTTTGCAGAACAAGGGCTGATACATCCATCAGAGATACATCCAAACACACAGCTGACAAAATAAATATCTTCTTAGTGCTCCTATTATCATCCAGTGTTTTGGGGCCGGCTCATAAAGGCGCTTATGTGCAACAATGCCTAAGCAAACTGGGCTGATTTAAGAGGGCTGAGGGAACACTTAGCTGAGAATTTCCTGGCTTCAGCTAGATGCAGTCAGAGCGTCAAGATTATATTTCAGTGTCAGTACACTGTTTTTATTTGCTTTATTAAATTTGCTTTAACTTTCATTGACATTTTCTTCCCCTTGTTACTCAGTCTCTCAGCTGTAACAATTCTGTTTTGCTGGACTGTTTTGCCACTTGTATCAAAAATAAACATTCATGCAATAGGAATGCTTAAATTTTTTTATCACCAAGAAGTGAAATCAAGCCCCAGATGATGATGTTGCTTGACTTCCAGTCTCAGCCTGGCCAGACGAGTCAGGAGGTTTTTGATTCAGAAGCAGCTGTACCACCAAAACACAGAATTTGTTCTCTCAGGCCATGCAGTTACTACATTTGGGCACCAAAGTCCAGTTTAAATTCCCCACTCCCTCTGTCACAGATGGAGCAGTAGCACTGCTAGCAACAGCACTGCTGTTACTGACTGCAACCATGGAAAAGCTTTCCAGTGCCAAGTTTCTTAAAGGTAACGTTGATTTCAGTGCATGCAGGGCTGTACCTGCAAGGTTTGCTGGGGGGCTGAGTAACAAAGTGATGGGATTTCCTTACTGGAAGCTCATTTGGAAAAATCAATGCACACTTAAGTCACACACTGGTGTACACCTGTACATCTCTGCTTTATGAATGAGATAGAATTTGGTTCTGCAAGAAAACACTTTCAGTTTTTTGAAGGCAAAGGTGGTTAAAGCTTCAGATTTGATTGTAAGCAAATATCCTAAGAAGAGAGAGAAAATGTCCCCATAAAACAGAGCTTTATATCAAACAATTTATCAAATTAATTTATAAATTTATATCAAACAATTATATCAAATCAATTAATTGTTCTAAAGTACCAAGATTTTGTATAAGTTAAACCACTCCAGTGACCTTAAACATACCTCTGAGACCCTGGGTGAGGCTTTGCACAGTCACAGGAACTGATCCTGTACCACAGGAGGGGTTTAGCCAGGGCTGTGGCCAGGGTTATTGCTCTCCTATGGAGGCTTTTTGCATGCAGGATCCCTCTGGAGCCCAGTGCCCAGAGCTCCAGCAGAGTGCAGAGCTGGAATCTGGGCTGGATAGAGGGGTCACAGCACAGGGCATGAAATGCTGCACTGCCCCTGGGAGCAAAGAAAAGTGAGTTTTGGCATAACCTGTCAAGTGATGCACTGTAGGGCACAGCCAGGCTGGGTGGAAATCAGACCTTCAGCCTCCTCAGCAGCAGAGGACAAGATTTAGGTTTTGAGCTGCCTGCCTCCCCAAGATTCAGGGAAGGGCATGACTCCCTGGCATAGGTGAGTGATAAAGCTTACCCTGGCTGCCTGGAGTCACCTTGTCTGAGCAAGAGGAGACGAGACATTGATCTCACACCCCTGGGTTTGCCGAGACCAGATGCAGGTCTCACCAGGATGCTCCCCTCTCACCTAAATCCTCCTCAGTGACAGAGTCCAACCATCTGGCAATGCCACTGTTCACCCAGGTGACTTGACTTTGAAACACCAAACTCCAGAGGCTTGTGAAGATATAACTTCTCTCCAGAGAAAGGATCCCAAACGGTCTTTACTTTATATGAGAGCCTTGCTGTACACAGGAATAGCAAACCACCAATACAAGCAGAAAAGTTCACAGTAAAACTGTCAATATTCCTGTCCTTGTTTTGTGTGCTGGGGGTGCTGAAATCTGAGAGAGCTGGTGATCTGTGCTATTCTGCACTCCTCAGCCCAAAGAGACTGAGGATGAGCAAGGAACAAGCCACAGTTTTCAGCTCTGTGCAGATACTGAGTAAACTGGACCTGTAGTTTTTTTCCCAATGTGCAGAGATTACACAATTTCCCTGGCCAGATGTACAGTCCAGGTGCTCTTCAGTTCAACCCAATTCCCAATCCTCTAGCAATAAATTCCATGGCAAACAGCATCAAGACACTACAGTGGGAGTGATCCATGGTTCTGAAGACAGACAGACTGATAAAAGTTAACTTTATGGATATTTTCTGTGAGAGGAAAGGATGTAACTACAGCATGGCTGGGATTTTAATGGCTGGTAAAGAACCATGCCCATGACTGAGCACCACTGCTCTGGTGCACCAAACTATGTGAGAATTAAGTGCTTCATCATCACCCTGCCTTTAATCCACAGTGCAAACATTTGATTTGCTTCAGGCACAGCACTTCACTGTCACATTTGCCTGGGATCTTGCCCAGATAAGTGAACCACAGCACCAGCCTATGCTCTTTGCTCTGTGAACACTGGCACCAGTCCCAAGGATGCAGAAGTCCTGACACCAGTGTCAGGAAGCCACATGAAAAGGTGAAACATCAAGTGATCCTTCTAAAAGAAATCACTGCAGGTGCCTTTCATTCACCTTCTGCTTCCTGAACCTTGAGGGCACACTTGCTTTATGCTGCTCAGCTTTCCTTCTCAGCTCCAGAAACTTGTGCCTTTTCAAACGAGAGCTGCAAGTCTAGTTCCTTCTCTTCCAGCCAGCAGCTACAGCTTCCAGAGACAGACCAAATACTGCAGCGAGGTTTCCAGGGTTGGCAGAGGTTTATCCCTGGCTGTCTGGGCAAGCTCTGACCTGGAGGCAGTGTCCTGGAGCCAGCTGTGAACAGCTGCCCACGGGAGCTGCACGTGCAGACACAGCAGCTCCTCTGGGTCTGCACTGGCTTAAGGACAGAGTTTTCTTCTGCAACTCCCACAGGAGGGTTTATTTATAAAATGGGTTTTTTGCCAGCAAAGCCTGCCAGGAGGAACTGCTGGTCTTTTTATATCATGGTCTGAAGGGCTGATCAGATTGTCACAGACCCAGGGCATCAGCCCCTTTGGAAAAGGATTCGTGCCACGATGCACACAATAAATACCCTGCAACCCTGCAGGAGAGCAGTGTCACGTTTGTTAGGAGGGGAAAACTGTCAACATGCCTGCGAGGCTGCTCCTGCACGTCCCCTACACTGAGGATCATTTCCAACCCATTAAAGGCTTTTTAAGGCCTGGATTCAGACCCAGCATGACCCTGTGTAACGTGGCCATTCCCAACACCCGCTGGCCTGGCTCTCCCCTGGGCAGAGCTGGCAGGATGGCAGCCAAAGAATGAGATTGATTTTACTGCTGGGAGGGAGGGCTGATGCCTCCACACTGAGACTTCTTTTTCCAAAGGCCAGAAAATCCCTCCTGGCCACTGCAGGACTGAGCCCAATAACACTCACACGCAACTCTCAGACTCACACAGGCCAGCCATGGTAGAATTTAGCTTTGTCTTCCCCTTTAAAAAGTATCGATAGGGAAAAAAGAATTTTTAAAAATCCAGTTCTCAGGCAGCAAGAGCAAATGAGTCCGTCTCCTCTCCCCATGCTCCTAAAGCACTCCAAAAGGGGATAACCTGACCCACACAGCCTGTCCTGCAGGGTTGGTGGGCAATTTGGGCATGGACACAGCCTCTAGCTGCCAAATTAAATGTAACATTGACCTACCCAGAGCCCTCCATCACCACAAGATGGAGAATTGGTTCAGACCAAGCCTCCTGCTTGGCCTACCACAGCAGTCTAGACATTGCAAGTACAACATGCCACTTTTTCTACACTAATAAACCCATAAGGGCAGGGAAGGCTGCAGGAAAAATGAGAACTACCAGAGCAGAACTGCCCCCGAGTTTTTGTTTATCACAAACTAATTAAAACAAAAAGCAAACCATAACTCAACCCTTAATAATAGGTAACCAGATGTGTCATTACTTGACCATGCTGTATTGCAGCACCTATATAAAGGTTATAAGATTATTTTTCAAAGCAACGTGCCACTGCTAAGGGTTTCCTAGCACTTCTATAACACACTTAGCACCTGAAGGAATTTTACCTACCAAGGCTAAAGCAAAACATGGCTAAAGCTAAAGAACACAGTCCCTCAACCCAAAAATGAAAATGTCAGCATGCAACATTGCACAGTACCCCATAATCACCACTGCTGTTAATAGGAGATATTTCCTCAAAGGACAATTTTTCTGTTGATTACAAAAAATGTCCTGAATAAGGAAAACGATGCCAAAATGACAGCAGTGGGCAGTTCTAATTTTTTTTTTTATGACAGAGTTTACAAAGCCCCAGCCAAGCATAGAAAAAACTCCCAATGTTTACAGAGGTAATGAAAGACCATGGTGTGAGGAATTTACCTGATTACTGAAAGGATCAGGAACAAAAGTAAAAGGACAGTACTAGAAAAAGTCCCAGGCCTAAATCCAATAAAGCCTGTAGGCTTCTAAGACCCCATGGAAACCACTGTTCATTACATATTTCTCAATGAGGGTACATTGCTTATGTCTAAAACCACATGGCCAAATAACTCAAGATCCACACGTTATTAATTTCATCCCACTGTCAATCACTTTCCAATCCACCTGACTGGGGTTTCCCACCCTCATCTCCAATACCTTTCCTGTGGATTGAAGGTTCAAACATCCAGCACTGATCGAAAGCCATCGTGGGCAGCAGGAGGATCCATGCTGAATGCTCTGGGGAATGACAGGCAAGAGCCACCAGAGGCTGCAGGTGGGCAAAGTGCTTTCCAGCATGGCTGGAACAAGAAAACAGCTGGGGAAAAGCCACCCTCTGCAGTGGCCTTGTCTCTGCTCCACAGTGCTACCCCTGCCCCAGAGAGCAGCACTGCAGCTGGGCAGGTACCAGCTGTGGGCACTGGAATGGCTCCAGTGATGGAAATGGGAGGCCTGCTGGGTCTGTCCGGTGCAGCATGGAAAGAGATCCCTGCAGATAAACTTATTTTTGGCTTGGTGGTTTCTTTCAGCAAAGTAAATAAACCAAACATATACATAGGCTTGGCTTAGAAACAAATGAAAAACCACAACAGAGCCTTGAACACAAAAACTCTTCTGGCTGCTGCGCCCTGCCCAGAATCTCCTGCAGACTGAAACGCAGGCTTTTCTTTCTGAACCATAATTAATGTTTTTGCAATATTGCCTCAGAGTTCGCCTGGGCCATCTGATGAATCTGACTAATAGGGGAAGATGCTTTTAACCTGTGGGCTGCCAGACAGCTGGGTACCTCCTCGGCCACATATATTTGGCTGTCAGGTTGAAAGAAAGGCAGCAGACTCAGGGTTAAGCACTATTCCTGTCATGATTGCCCTGAACTTGCCCAGTTAAATTGCAACAGCATGGGTCTCCATAATTATCTAATTGTTAGTGTTGTGCCTTTACGTAATTTATGATGTAGCATTAAAGCCTGACCTCTGGTTTGAGATGAAGTGCAGTACTGCTGACATCCAAGCTCAAATTAGTAGGTAAGTAAGCACCCAATTAACGATTATGCCACTGAGCTTTCATTTCAATCTGACCACACTGCTACACTAATCAGTTTTCTAAGCCTTTCACCTTCCCCATAACTAATAAGCATTTCTCCTGCTTTTTATGTCTGCAAAAGCCTTGTTATCCTCATAAAAAGCACTCCAAGATTGCTGCTTCCAGTAATTCCTGCATTAAGCCACTGGCCCAGTGGCATATTACCACTCTCCAGCCACCTGATCAGTAAAATCCAAGGCATAAAGCACAGGCACCTTGGCATTCCACAGCAGGGATAAAATCCTTGCAGTGTACAGGAGTCGTCTCAGACCCAAAGCAGTGCAGTTTAGGTGAGAATTTGGCCCAGCCAAGGATCACCCAGATTCACAGGAGTTTAAGGGTGCAGGACAAAGGGACTGAATATCAAACCCTATTTTGCAGCTGACTGAATTCTGTCATCTTAACAGAAAAAGTGAACAAGACCTGGAGCATCAAATATCTGAAGTTTTAATCTTAGATGAGTGAATTGCCTTGCCTTTGCCATCAGCTAGGAGCAGGCACTGAGTGGTTTTGCCTACACAACTCAATCACTACTCAACGTGTTGGACACTGTCTCACCTCCTGCATCACTAAGAACACCGCACTTCTTGAAAATCCAAGTTGCAGAGCTGAAGATGTGTTCCTCTTGGAATGAGAGCCCCAATTTTATCCAGATATAATAAAGATACAATAAGAGCTCAAGGCCTGGACAATAATATCTGCATGATGGCTGAAGTCAGAGCCTACAGGGGGAAATAAATCCCCAATTCCCCATAACCCCATCCTCTCCATTCTCTCTTCACCTGCAGTTTTGCAGAGCTCCTCTAATCTCTAAAATGTCTATCTTCAAGGCACTTGTAACCTTTTTCATAGTAGCCAGCTATTTAAAAATCTGCTCTCAACAGTAAAAGGTACAGCTTTGAGAAATCCACTTTTATTCAGTGGAGGAAAGATTCAGTCACTGCCACTGGGCCAGACAAGCACTGCTAAGCTGCAATTAAATGTAGAAGTGTGCTGCAAAACACAATTCCAAACCAAGTGCAAGGAACCAGCATGTTTTGGATGGAACCACATGCAGTTAGAGACGCAAAGGCATAAACAGGTGCAGTCAGCAATGTCAGGAGAAAACTTAAAAAAATTAAAAACAATAACACATAATTAGTGTCAGCTCAGGATTTGAATACCACATTGGGGAATGCAATACCAAAATAACGTTACTCACAGCAGGGAAAAAAAATGGTAGGAAAAAGCTGCACTTTATAGGAAATGAGTTGTGTGAAATGCGTAAAAAAGCTGACAGAGTCACATAGCTATAGAGACTAATTTCCTGTTCCACTGTGGAGACAGCCCTGATCAGCTGGACTTAATATAGCCTTCTCCATGGCACCTGGGTCAAATAGTGGCCTAAGCACTAGAAAATTGCCTGCCATGTGGATGAGTTTAGTGCACAATAAGCTATGTGGTAAATAAACACGTTTAGCATGGTCAGATAAGACACTCCAGAGTTTTAGGACACATCCAGATAGACACAGCCAGAGAGCTGCTGCAAATTGGCTGATTCAGGACAACTCCTTCACATGGCCCAGTTTGAGGGGTCCACAAGCAATTTTCTGCATGACACCAAAACTTCTAATGGGACCCACCCTGGTGTGCAAGGACAAAATGCCATCACTTCCTCAAAACTCCCCACAGACACAACAATCCTTATGGCAATGCTTTCAAACACCAAGTTCAGAAGGCATCACTGCACACTCTCCTTGGCTGGTAGTGCCCACGAGTCAGGACATGGTTCCCAGCAGGTTTTAAAAGCTGTCCCCTCTTTCTAGGCCTGGCTCAGGTACAATATGGTGCTGATTTCCCAACCCATCTCCTGTCAGCAGCTCCATCCACCAATTCACCCACCAGCCCCAGTGGTTTTTTCCGTGGCACTAATGAGCACCTCAGTGGATTAGGGACTGGACTGCCCACTCATCTCCTCCAAATTACACAGATTTAAAGGAGAAAAACTATTAAGGAATCTATAAGGACGTAAGCCTGGGTTTTATAGCTACCCTTGCCCTGGCTGAGTCAACAAGAAAGCACTCTACCTGACTAATTGGGAGTCACTCTGCCTCCTGACATCCGTGCCTTCAGCTCTTATTCCGAGCTCCGCAGAGGAGACTTGGGAATGTTTTAAATTATTGATGAGGATAGGAAACCTATCTCTGAAACGCCTTTGGCAAACTCTTAATATTCTGGGGTTTGGCACTGGAAAAGACAATGCCTCTGTCTCGTTCAGGCTGTTGATGCCTCTCACTCATTTACTCGCTCTATAAAATTACAGTTTCTGATCATTTCCATACAGGATGGGGAGGCAAATGGAAAGTGCATTGTTTATAGCTATGAAAGCTTCCAGGTAATCCATCTTTGGCGCTGGAGTCTGCAGACCCTTCCATTTGCAAAATTTTCATTGATGACAGGAGTCCTCAGAGAAGCCGACCCAAAGCAGTCAGTTGCCATAAACACATTGGATAATTATCTTAATTATTTATAATAGCACCAGTAAGCAAGCCAGCACTGAGCACACGGGTCCTGCCCTGGACAGCTCACGTTTTAATCAGATGTGAGCACAGTGTGCAAGAAGCAAAGCAGGGATGACATCCAGGCTGCCAGGTGAGTTTATTAATATTTTCGAAAAGGGTTCATCAGTAAAGGAGCATTAATGGTTTCCAACCCTTTGGCATGAGAGTGTTGAACCTGACCAAGCATCACATAGCAGAGATTTTTTCCCCCCACATTTTTAAAGGCAATATATTCAAACATGACAAAGCCCCACAAAAATCTTTTAATTATTTTCTTTCAACTCACATGTTTTCAGATTGATGGCTTTGGCTCAGGCTGTGCTAACTGTGTCTTCAGAGTTAGAAAAGCTGAGCAAAATCTCCTTTGGTGCCTTGAGAGTGGGACCAAATTACCAAATCCAGACACTCTGCTCACTTTCAGCTTTGGTGGCTCAACACATCATTCCTCACAGATGGCATCGACACAAAAGGAACTACTTGCACCATCCTCTCAAAAAAAGCACAATCTATATCTGTCATTATCTGAAAGGAGGAAAGCAGCTTGTGACTACCAGTGGGAGATGTTTTACCCCCTGCTTTGGGAAGGGGAAGAGAAAAAGCTCAAGAAGGGAACAAGAACCTGTCTGAATTCACGTGGTAACTTGTGGATGTGCCTCAGGACTGATCTCTCTCAAGTCCCAGATTTCCTCCCTGGTTGCCAGACACTGGTTTGCTACTCAATCACATTTCTTCAGGTATTACATGAAAACTCAGTGTCCCAAAATCTGCCCAGAGGTACAGCTGGCAATGTGTGTATACCTACACACATCCACACATGTACTATACACACAGAGTCTGGCCTTCCTGCATGAAATCCCTCCTACCTGGTTAAGGGCACCTGACCATACTGAGAGCAGTGACAGAGGTTGAATTTGTCTTTAACCTATGGATTTTGCAAGTGCTGATTGTCAAAATGTGTTTTTTCAGCTGGTTGGTGTGCCAGTTGTTCGTTAATCAACCATTTTTATTATCCATTAGTGTGCATTAAGCTCAAAAAAAATGAATTTGGAGCAGGGATCCCATTCTTTTTGTCTTATCTAATTTTCTGTTCTCAGAGGAAGTATATATTTTTCCATTTGAAAGAGATAGAATTACTGCAAAAGGGTCTGTCTGCACTGACAGATCTAGCTTTCGTTTCCTCAACAGCTGGGTTATTATTAGAAGTGGCAGAATAATTCATAATGAATAATTTGACACCTCCTTTTCCATACATATATCACAAGTTGCCCACATTTATTTGTTACTCCAAATTATTAACCATAGACTGTGCCAAAAACTCCCAAAGGGGCATTACTGACACAATATATTCCTTGTGTTTCCCCCTTGCCTCCATCAGGAAATCCTTTCATTAAAGTCAGAGAGGAAAGCATTAATTACCCCTTAGTTAAAGGTAATAACTCATCATCTGTAATCATTCTTCAGAGATAGATGCTCATGTGATGACCCAAACTACTGCAGTTTGCTTTCAGTGTTGGATGCAGATGAAAATTCACTGAGAACCCAAGGAAGAACAGTTTTAGCTTTCTGGGTCACGTCCCTGCAGAAAGGAATTTCTGTTGGATTATGGCCTTTTCAGGACTTCTTGTGTCCATAAAAGATCACTTCTGTCTTGTCTAAATGCCTCAGGAGTCATCAGAGTCTTTAAGCCACAGAGTGAGATGATTGCACTGCGTAGGCTATATTTCCAAAGGTTAAGTGGGATTTTAGCAGTGAATGAACCTCATTTTGGTGCCAGAGTAAGGAGAGCACGGGTGAATGTGATCTTTGGTAGTACGTTATGTACAATCCCTTTTGTTACTTTTAATTTGTAACAGCACAAGCCCAATACAGCTCCAGGGACACATTTCTGCTAAGCCTTGAGGTAAATCAGCACACAACGAGAGGAAAAGACAGCCCATGGCCACATTCACTGAGCCTCCAACCTTGTGCCTCCTCAGCAGAAGGACAAACAAGCAGTTCTCATTTCTCTAAAGGACAGAGAGAACAACACCATCTCTCTCCAACTGCATCTTAGTGGTGCATATGAAAAAGAGCCAGTCAAGACAATCTCTACCTAGAGTGGGTACATTGCTCTTGACAGCTCTGGACAGCCTCAGGTACCTACTGGCATTAACATACACTGAAACCACTCACAGAATGCCCCAGCAGCCTTGTAAACCAGAGACAAATGCTAGCAAGTGTAAAGGAACTGCCAGGTGCAAGGCCAAGTCAGCCTTTGGCATATGGGTACAAATACAATAACCAAGGGCCCAGCCCAGAGCCTTGGAAATACAAGAGCTCGCTGTTGTCTGGCCCAGACTACACGAAGGCTTTTAGTTATTTTGAGTTCAACAGGTGAGTTTAAACAACCTGCTTAACACAAAACATAAGGCTAAAAACCAGAAGTAAGCTAAACATATTGGCATTCTGGCACCTTATGCTGAATAATTCATACATAAGGTACTGTAGAAAAGAAACATATGGTTTTGGTCCTCAGTGACTTTTTAAGCAGAACATTTAAGAACCAACCTCAAAGGTATAAGTCCAGCAAAAACCTTCTTGTGCAGAATGAAAAGACATTATTACAACCACAGTCTGTCTCTCCCTTCAATATTTCCCACAGGGATTTAAATGTCTTTATTTGATTTTGTCCCAAAGCAAAAGAGAAACACAAAAATCTCACCTAAGATAAGACTTAAGGTGCCCTACAACTCAGCTTATCTCACTTTGACACACTAATGGCAGATGCAAATTTGAAGTATTAACAGATTCAAAGACCTTCCTTCCAAAACTGAGCACCAGTTGAGGTCCAAACTGTCTCCAGAGTTGTCGTAGCACAGCCATCAGTGCATCAATTCTCTCCTTGGTTGCTCTGAATGCAGGCTCCTGCTGAGCACCATATGCATGTCTGATAGCTGCCATTAAAAATCATCATTGCACACACCAGTCCCTCAAACACAGTCAGTGGAAAATAAACTCAGGAACCCAGCATGGGAACTGCTGGCAAATGAAGACTTTTAGCATTTCACTCAGCCAAAGTACACAGCTACTTTACTCTTGGCTAATGCCTCCTTCTTTCTGAGACACCTAAACCTACGTGCAAAGTGACAGCACTGCTGCAGTTACATCTTTAATCACAGCAGTGGTTAAAAGCCAAAAGTAAGCTAAACATATTGGCATTCTGGCACCTTATGCTGAATAATTCGTACGTAAAGTGCTGCAGAAAAGAAACATATGTTCTTGGTCCATAGTGTCTATACTGTAAAATATTTAAGAATTAGCATAGGATGTATATAGTCAATAGCAGCCCACCAGTGTGGTGTCAGAGTCTATCTGTACCTTCATATCTTCCTTCACTGTGTTGATACAGCACATATATGTCTGTATCAAAGATTTAAATCCATTTAGCAAACAAATGGTTCAGGTTATTCAAGCATTTTGAGCGCTTCTTTACAGTGGACAAGGATGATGACCCCGACTTCCTTATGAGCAAAGTGCAAAGCTGCCCTTCCTCTGCAAACATGCAACAGGGATGTCAAAATTTACATCCCTTTGCAGCATCCAGTCTCACTGACAGTGCTTTACATTTACACACAGGGCTTTGAATCCCAGCTCATGGCAGCACCGAGCTCAGAATCAGGCCCAGCAGAGCTGGAAAGGCACCCAGACACATGCACACACAGAAGAAACCTTTTGGCATATCGATGAAGAATAGACCTTCCAAAAAAACATCCAGTATACAGATGAGCCCTCAAATTAGTAGAGAAAGCATGACGACTTCAGCAGTGGTGGCTGATGAAGAGACACACACATACACACCTCTGCCACCGATCGTGCTGCTAGGGCATTCATCAAATTAAGTACCAAGAGGAACAACACCTCTGATATCTCTTCATTTGGGGCTCCAGTAAATGAAGCACTAGATTAGGCCTGACAGAGGCCTAATGCAGCTTGAGCTTTTCCTGGTGTAATTAATTGGAACTTCGCCAGCTTGACAAATTGGAATGATGAATCTATCTTGTATGAATAGAAAAAAAATGCATAATCAGTCAAAGATTTAGTTAAGACAGCTTCTCTCTGACTCCCTGCCATAGCTAAATCCATTAAGGCGAGGAAACATCACTTTAAGAAAAGGCACTGCTCTCCCTATGTTCAATTTATAACTTTTTGTTCTTGAATTTAATGGAGCAGTCAACCTGGACAGATTTGACTTTGGAGGGGAGAGGAAGGGGGAGGTGGGAAAGGTTGTTTTATTTTTAGCATTCTAATCTTCCCTGCGCCTGGGTAGTCTGGGAAAGAAAATAGTCTCTTTGGTCTGAACATGAATTCCTGGGGCTGGATTTTACATCTTTGGGGCTACACAGGGGAATCTAATAAGAGCACCCACATACTTTGCCACCAAGATGATTCTGTGATAAAACTTGCTTGTCAAGTTTTTCCCCTACTAACTTGTTTAATTACTGGTAACATTTAGGCAGTAGAGGACGTGATAGATTGACTGCTCTGACAGCATTGCTTTTTCCTCTCTAATTACCACCTAGTTGTAAAGGCCCTTTCCTGACACATTTAATGGAGAGGCAGAGGGAAAACAGGTTTGCTTGCTTTTAAAATATATATTTTTTTTTATCATTTGGCAGTTATTTTCCATATATTTAATTTAAACCATGTGCTTCCCCTTTCCCTCCATCTCACCTGCTCAGTCATAAGACCCAAATTTCGAAGAATCAATTAAGCAGCTAATATCCCCATTTGTACTGGATGTTTAGAAAAAACTTTACATTTCCTCTTCGAGGCTGCAGGCTGCAAAATAAGTTACTCACACGTGATGGAAGAAACGCTTGTTGGTTAAGTGAGAGTTGACAATGATGGTTTTCATTTCAAACAACCCAGAATTCCTCCTTGGCTTGCAGACGCGAAAGTGCCAGGTGAATGTTGGGCTGACATAATGCAAGTGACTGGCCATAGATTTATTTGACAAACAGTTGAGCAGACAGCCCTATATTGCACTCACTTGTACCCCACACAACCCCACCGGAGCCAGGAGGATTGTGCTGGCAGCAAGGAGAGTGGGATTAAACCCAAACACTGTGGTTCACGCATCGAGCCATTTGCTTCTGGCTACTGGCCAAGCTGACAGCCACATTTAAATAAGCCACCTGCTGAGTTGGGAGTTTAGAGAGCTAAGTGCTCGGGAGAGCTTTAGCCCAAAAGTATATTGAACTTATGCAATAAGGCGTGAAGTGAAAGGATTTCAGTGACAAGGAGTACTAGAGGCCATATTATGGCCCTGACCTCTTGTTCTAGGTCAGATACGGAATAGCTGTTGGGATCCTCCCTTCCTTGCCTATATTGCCTAAAATATATCAGACAGAAGCTCCACCCAGAGGGCACCGTTCCATACATGGCACAAGGAGTGACCTAACACAGCGGATGCTCAAATTCCTTTTTGTTATCTCTATCAGTGCTAGCAAACAGGATATGTTATTTCCCTCTAGATATTGTTGTGATTTTATTCTTCAGAAGAACTGGACTGTTTGTGTCAGAGACAGAAGTTCTTTCCCAGGACAGCCATGAGATCCCTCTCTTCCCATGCACTCCCTTAGCACCAGGCCTTGTCAAGGTCACCTCGTCATCTCTTTCCATTCGGTTCTCACTCTCTTTGTCAATTTTAACAAAGATGTCTGTAAGCACCTGGAGGCTGAAACAGGACCATGCACTTTCTGCTGCTGATTATGTGTGAAAAAAATAACAGCTTCCCTGATATTACCAATCTGGTGACAAAAATCTCTCCAAAGAGAGAGGCTGAACAAAGTGACAGCAAGGCGAGCAGTTCTGCCGTTCCAGCCCAGAACAGCAGCAGTTGCAGAAGTGTTATTTGGCTTTCTTAGCCCCAAATTGGTCAATTCAAACCTAACCAAGTTATAGCTGCAAAGAGCCCTAGGAGGAAGGCCTGCTCACATCAGACAGCCCCTCCAGAATTCAGATCCTTTAACCACATTGCTTTTCCTCTGAACTTCAGTGAGGTATTTGAATTATCTACAATTGTGTAGATATCCACCTATCATTGCGGATGCAATTTATATTCTCACTCTTTCCTCATTTGCACTATTGCTGCTGTTTAACTTGCCCCCTTCTCAGTCTGTGTTCAGAGGGCCTGGATATGGACTTCTACCAGTGGAAACTACCAGCTTATTTTTTACTTCTTTACCCTCAAAAATGTCACACGAATGACTTCTGACTTGGTGGTGACACGGAGGTTGTCAAGTCAAGTTTAGCAGCTGACTCACAGGCCATTACTCACCCAGCTGCCATTCCACTTTTAACCTCCCCAGCCTGTGTTTAAAGCTGAGTATCACACCCTGTAGCTATGCTGCTAGGAAACACATTAAGAGCTTAATTTGAATAAAAATATGTTCTTTTCAGTGCAGAAAAATCTCCTATTTAGATATAGGGGGTGACAAGCAAATTATTTTAGTGGCAGAGGACTTGAACCTTTACTCGTTACAGTATAATATGTCATGGCACTGATTTTATGCAATGGGCATTTAAGAGTTAATGATTGGCCAATTAAACAGTTGCAGCCAAAAGATCTAAAAGATATTACAGAAGCAGTTGCCACAGAAGGTCCTGCTCCCCAAAGTGGTTCTGCATGCCTTGTCCAGGAGGGCTTTGAAGATCAGGTCATTTGTTTTTGGTCACATCTTGGATCCTGCCCTGGCAATGGGAATGCTGTGCCCAATGCCCACTGTATTGCTCTGTCTGCCCTCTGCTCACCAAGCAAAACAGAGACCTGCAGTGGGTTGGTTAACCATAACCAGGGCTGTGGTTGTGTCACCTCACACAGGAGGTCCCAGAGACTACAGAAGTGACCTGTGAATTATTTGTGCAAACACCCCCTTTGCAAATCCACCTGCACACCCCACGTCTGTCTTTGCCCTCACCTGCTTCTTGATGCAATCAGAGAATTACACTAAAAACGTACAACCTCCAGAGGCATGAGTTTGGGATATCTGTGCCTGAATTTCTGGCTCTAAAAAGGGCATTCCAGCCTGATAGAACAGTAGAAATTTGAATTCAAGTTTTGAGTTCAGAATTTCTCCCTCTCCACACCAAATACACAACGCCCATGAAAACACCTGAGCCTTGTACAGAAGGTTTCCTTTTTACTGTAGAGATTTCAATACAAGCTTTGGGTTCAATTTTTCTCCATCTCCACACTGAATACCCAATCCCTCACACATGCACACACACCTGCCCCTGGTACAGAAGGGAGGGGGGTTTGTTTGTTTTTTTAACTATCCTTTCTGGCCAAGGATGATCAATCCTCTCTGTCTCTTGCTAGTCATGTCCCTATTACAGAAGATCCTGTTCCAATAAATGATTAGTATGTGCAGAATGCATTAAAATGAATTATAATAGCAATCTGATCCCCAGTGCCTCGGCAGAACCTTTCCATCACAGGTGACAGCTGGTTCCCTTGGGCTTGGCTCTGGAGAGAGAGTGCCAGACCTCAAAACTCAATCCAATAACTTGGGATGAACCTCACCAAGTACACAGAGTGTGCAGCTCTCCCATTGTCTCCAAACTAGGAGAGAGATACCTCAAAGGCTGTTCAACAAGCTGCTGTACACAACCTCATCTCAAATAAATGTGAAGGGTTTTTTTCATACATTATGTGATTACAGCCTCTATCTGCCTATGGTGCTATGTTTTATTACAGGCCACCAAAAATAATTAGTTGGTGACCCAGAAAACTGATATATAAAATCCTTTTAATCACCAATATGGCTTTCAATTATATAGTGTAAACTTATTAACCTTTTTACTGCTGAGATTTGATTTATGGAATTCCAGCTGCATTAACATTACAGGAGGAGATAGAAAGTGTCTCCTATGATGTGTTGGGATTAACAACTGATAGCTGGCTTTGCCATCACAGAATCTCACAGAGCACTGGCAGCATCCTGAGTCTCCAGGGGCTCATTTCTACCCGAGCTGTGTGAAAAGTTTGGTCTGTGGAGTGAGACTGTGTAATTCCTGTCACTTCATATACAAACCAGAACACACAGGCCAGTTACAGCTTTCAGCAGGAGCAGGGGCTGTGTGAGCACTGCCTGCATTAATAAACAATAAGGGCAAAGACAGGCCTGCATTTCTCCTCACTCCTGTGGTCAGAAAACACCTTCTTTCCTTTCCACTGGACAGGCATTTCCCTTTTTGAGTTGTAGGAGAACTCCAGAAAGATCCCAGAAACTCATGTATTGGTATGAGAGGGTTTGTTCCCTTTTCCATGACACAGAAAGAACATTTAATGCTTTCTACAAGGTTTTGGGCATTCCTGATCATCTTCCCATGGGCTGTGTTCTACAGATAATGCAGAGACCAGCAGCAGAGACAAACAGGCCATGGTGAAGCCCTGCTAATTAAAAAGGCAAAATACTACTCTGAGCTACATAATGCATCAAGATCCAATAAAACATACATGTAAAAAGTAAATGCTACCACATCAGACTTGACTGAAGGATAGAAGGAGCTGTATTTCTAGCCCACATACATCATTTCTTTCAGGCCTTAAAAACAAACAGAAATAATGGATCTTGCCATAACTTTCATTCACAAGTCCTCTCCTGTTCCTTGCAGGCTCATTATTTGTAGTTTAATGACAATAAAATAGAGTAGCAATGTTCTGTAAGATCATTTCTGCTATGAACACCTAATCAGCTCTTTTATAATCTTGTGAGGGCTAAAATAATTAACATATTTGGGTCAAATTTCACAAATAAATATCAGTTTTCAATTTTCAAACCTTACTCTATTCAATCTTAGAAACCATTTTATAGTTAAGCTGTTTTTCAGGAATTTGTAATGTGCAAGCATCTCCAGATGACACAAAGCAGCAAGGTAAAATAACCAACATTCCCCACAAACTGAACCAAACCCTCATCACATTTACTTTGGTTTTGTTCTTCAAACTTGAAAAGCTTTGAAAGTCACAGTGAGGAGAGGCTGTGCAGGTGGGTGATTTGGTACCCTGTGCAAGAGGCATTGTCTGTAGAGAAGGGAAATGCCAATATTTTATAGAATCATAGACTGATTTGGGTTGAAAAGGACTTTAGAGATCATCTCCTAGATCCAACCCTCCTGCCATGGGCAGGGACACCTTCAACCAGATCAGGCTGCTCCAAGACCCATCCACCCTGGCCTTGAACACCTCCACAGGTGGAATATCTGCCATCATTTCTCTCAGGTTTAAACACTGTTAAATGAGACAGCTTCCCAAAAAAGCACTTCTTTGGCTGCTAAACTGTGAGCTCCATTCCCTTCAGGCAGCCCCCAAGTCACTGATTCCTTCACCAATAGGTTTGTACTGGGTCACTGCACCCCCTGCATTGGCACCCCCCCAATCCTGACTGCCCGGGTCATACCTGGACATCCAGCAGGTTTATCCCAAAACCAGCTCTGGCATCTCTTTGTCCACAAGCTGAGATTCCCAGTGCAGCCCATGTGCTCCAGCTCCTCCAGGTGCTAATGAGGCCCGTCACAGAGACAGGGAGATTTTTAAGCGTGTTCTGTGAAACAAGGAGAATAAAAATCAATGGCACTGCATAATTCAGCCAGTGCCTTTCTTTGCTCACAAATCTTCATTTGATCAGCTGGGGAAATTATGAACCAGTCTAAAAATAATACAGTAAAGCTGGGCAGTGACAATTGTAACATAAAGACTAATAGAGATGGTGGTGTGGATCTGGTATATTCTGCTCTGCTGAAGCCCATTTATAATTTTTAATAAAAACAGTAACACTTTACGATAAGTGGACATCATTTAATGCTCAATTACTATGAAATTCCTTTGGAAATATATATTAAGCACAGCAGTTCTGTATTTATACCAGGAGGGTTCCTTGAGATTGATGTTATCACAGGGTATACTAGGGGAATGTCAAGTCCAACGCCAGTGCATTCAATATTCTTGCCCTCTGGGTCATGTATCCTTTCCTCCCCCACCCTGACATTTGAGATGAGTCCTTATCTATGTGGAGAGGAATAACATAAATTATATACATGCTGCATTAAAAAAAAAAAAAAAAAAAGGAATTTGCAACACAGGCTGACAAGGCCTTTAGCAATGATTAACTGAGACATTTTTGAATAACAATACAAAAGGTACAGCTCCTAAACAGGCAATTTTCTCTTGAAGGCCAAGATGTTTCTATACCCCCATGTTTATAAAACAAGCATTGTTCCAAATAAAGCACAAAACCTTTACAGCAGAACTAACTTCAACTTACTCAAGATTTCTCTTAGCAAGAAAAATAGCATAAATCTTCATCTTCTACTTGCAGAAGCTTTTGAAGTGCAACATCTTCAGCTCTACCTTACCATAGATCTGAGCCCTCCAATGGGCTCAGCACAGGTGGGATTAGATACCCTGGAAAGCAGAGGGATCTCCCTGATCCCTTACAGCTGCCTGGCTCTGTGCTTTCAGCCCCACATGTTGCTGTTCTGACTCACCACCGCTATGTCCTGGCAGGTTGTGGGAGAATTTATTTGTCCCAGAGATATCTGGGGGGTAAAAGCAAGAGAATGTGAACAGTGAGGCAGAAATTGGACCTGGCAGGGTAAGGCTGGACTTCACTGAAGTCTGAAATCAGCATCTCCCACATTTTGTTTAGCTACAACCTGTCCTAGCAGCAGAGACAACAAAAACGGCTGGACTTGGTTTGGGAAATGCAGTGTGGGGAGCTGAATCCAAGGCTATCCTTTCTCCCTGGAGGTATCCACAGCCAGGGCTCTCAGATGGCTGCAATGCCTGCTGTGACTGCACACAAAACCTGTCACCTGAGGGGGAGGTAACTGCTTTCTGAGCTGCCCTGCTGGCTTTGCAGTGAGGACTAACAAGGCTAGACAAGGTTTGAAGGATGGCAGCTACCAGCCACAGGTCACCAGAGTCTTCAGTTTGCAACACTGCTGAGGTCCAAAGACAAATTTAAAGGAGTACATCCCTTCCTGGACAATAACACTACCAATAGCTCCTTAAGCAGCTCATGAAAAGGAAACACCAGTTGGAGGAAAAGGGACATCCTAAAGGCTCCACTACAACCAACATCATTCCACTGAAATCATACCTCACATTTTCTGCTGGAACACAATTTATCCCAGACCCCAGAGCAGCTCAGACACCTGGCATAATAGCCCATTAATTACTTCAGCATGGGAAATATATTTTAACATCTTTGATGCTCATTACTAAACACTTCACGCGTTCCCAAATACCCATCAATGGTTCCTTCTTCTTCCTTTTAGATGTTAACAGGCTTTATTTTACAGTTTGACTTTAATCAACATCTCCCTGAACCCTGTGCAGCATGTGATAATGTTATACCCTCATGCAGGGTCACCAGTTCATTTAGAAACTCAGGACAAGGTATTTATATTTTGCTGCCCTCGTGTTCTCATCCTGTTAAAGGTGATTACAACATCAAGGTTTGTCCAGGGTTTCAGCCTCTGAAGATGAAAGGTGCCATGAGGTGCAGT
Source organism: Drymodes brunneopygia (assembly GCA_013400955.1). NCBI lineage: Eukaryota > Metazoa > Chordata > Aves > Passeriformes > Petroicidae > Drymodes > Drymodes brunneopygia. The sequence goes on from VZTZ01050795.1 coordinate 689,331, forward strand.
GGTAACGGGTCAGCATTTTCAATAAGCATCCATCTGTAAATAAGTCCCTTAAAATATTGCAGCAGTGTGAGAGGAAGCTGCACCCTAATTGGGTAGAGTGAAAAGCCACAGGGCTTATAAATATTACGTGTAGGTGATCTGTCTTGCCAAAAAAGAGGAGGTTCGTTATATGAAGGACACATTATCCTTTTCTCTTCCTATGATTCAGCATGGTAAGTAGTCATTCCTAATTGGCTTACAGCTTAGTATGAAATATTAGGATGCCACACAATGTGATGACACAGCTGGATTCCTAAGGGAAGCTGAAGAGTGATCTGAGAACAGAAGAGGGACAAGAGCAGATGCGAGCCGGGGAAAAAAAAATAGTTGTAGCTTAGAGAGTAGCATGTCATTCTTTATCCTCCTGCTCCTGTGTGCAGCATGCTGCGTGCAGCACTCCGCTTTCCTGGTACACAGGCAAGAGACCTGTCAGCTCACAGCTCCTAAATAAAACGTGGGGGGAAAAAAATGGGATTGCTGGGACTGTTGGAACAGGAAGAGCCGAGCAGGCTGAATAAATCCGGGCAAGAGCTGCCTCGTCATGAAAAATACACTGCACAGATTTCACCTCTCGGCACGTCAAATGATGATTTCCTCGAATTTATTCTCGACTGGGAAGGATTTGCCAAATTACCAAGTCAAGCAGTGCGTGGGTCACTCTCAGAAGTCGGGCATTGGGGATGAGGCACCAGGTCTGTGCTGGGAGCTGGTTTCCTGGCGCTGGCCTGCATTCAGGAAGGTAATTAAACAGCTGCCTACCTGAAGTCAATAGGGCCATTCACATGCACTTAAGTGCTGCTGACGCCAGGCCGAGGGGAATAGGCTTCTCAGGGGGAGATTTTTGCTGCAAATACTCGTGCTAATTCAAAATTCACTTTCTGCAAAGTCCTTCCCCTGCAGTCAGCTGAAATTAGCTATATCCACCGTGGTGCTTGCCAGGAAACTTGATAGAATATCGCCCAAAGTGAACATAAAGGAGAAATAAACACAGCAGAAATTAATAACAGGAGTTCAGACTGGTAGGTTGCAGGAGATGTGTTATAAATTTCATCCAGCTGTAATGCAAATTCTGCCAAATGATTGGGAACATCTCCCTTTTTATATCACTGTTTCACTACATATTAATAGCAACCAGTTACTGATGCAGTACTAAAATATTAATGATATGGTCATAAACCTGAATCAGTGCCTAACTTGGCAGAACAACGTAGGGCATCTTTTCAATCACGTGTGAACAAAACCAGTTTTCAGAAACCATTTTGTAACTGCAAAACCATGTGAGCAGAAGTAATTGCAGGGCTATTTTAGGCACAAAAAATTGTTAGTCTTCCTTGGAAAATCAACAGCCCCGTTGAGGTGCACAGTGTGGGTGCCCAGATCTTTCTGCAAGGCTGAGAGAATCTCAAACCAGGCAGAAACAAAGTTCATGCAATTAATTAGTAAGATTTCATCTGTGGTTTCATCTGCAGCTGATATGACTGACTTTTATCTGTGCATTAGAGACAATAGCATCCAGCCCCTGGGGATGAATTGTTTCAGCAGGATTTAGCCCTTTGTTCTGGGCTGAGATGGAATTTGGGAAGGCAAGAAATCCAAAGCAAAACCCAGAATTATTACACTTGCCTGATGTAAGAGCAGGTGAATTTATCACCTCTGTATTGCATCATCTGTGAGCACAACAGAAATTTGGGGATGGTAAAAGGATTTAAAAGTCAGAAACTTCCCTTGCACCTTTTGTAGTTTCCAGTCTGCTTTTTAATCTTGGAAACATACTCAGATCCTGAAGTACCCTTCTCAGGAGAACCAGGGGTCACTGCAGCTGAACAAGGCAGCCTCTGGGATGCTTGGCTGAATCTATAAAAGAGAAGCAGGTCTTGAAGTCTTCTCACTTCTCACTTCGGGTGAGCTCTGTCAGGACTGGGCTGGTCCATTTTATTATTCACATTTGTCCCTTTCTATGCAGATGGGGCCATCCATGCAAGCTCCTTTCACACACCTTTAATTGAAGCTGCAAATGAAGGACAGACACAGAAGGATTCTGGATTCTGTACAATTCCCAACAGCAGCTAGCACCCCAGGAAGAGATGGAATACTAAAAGAATATTTTATTTCTACATTTCCAGAGGACGCAGGAAATGGCTCATTCCTCCTTCACCCCATCAGGATCCAAAATCAGCTCTGGAGAAACTCATCTATTGCCAACATTTTGCATTGTCAATACTAAACCAAGGTCTTTGCTTTAAAGGTCTTTCACTGCTGCTTCTCTAACTCATCAGTGCACAAATAAGCTGACTTTGGTCATGACTGAGTTCTCAGTTCAGAAGTGCAGAGAATGGCATGAAATTAATTATTAAGAAGGGTCTTTTTTTTCTGGTTTTCAACCACAGTTACATAAATGAGGACCCAAATCCCACTGAGATATCACTTAACAGCGTCAGCACCTGGGAGGCAGGGCTGATCACTGCGACAATGACTTTATTATTTGCTGGCCAGAGTCACTGCAGTCACTTCCAGCAATGATAATCTTTCTTCATTATACCTGCAAGCAGATGCCATCGAGGTGTGACTGACAATCATCCCTTCAGAGTAAGTGATCACAGGGTTTCCACTGCTCTCACAGCCATTGGCTCCTTGTTTATTAATAACACAGTTGAAATTTTAGTGTTGCTTCTGCTCAGGTGGAAGAGAACATTTATTTGATTGACACCTGTCATTAGGAAAGTTTCTCCTACAAACGAAGCAGTAAATAATACAGCCTGCCTGCAAACCAAGTTGCCAAAACAAAGACTTTCTTTGGTCTACAAATTACCAGAGCAGGAGGAAAACTGCTTGTGTTTTGAAACTTATTCTAGCAAGACACTGCAAATCTCTCACATCTAAAGTCTACTCTACAAAACCAAAAAACCCCCGTCTCTTGGAAGAAGACAAGTCAAACATAACTCGTTCCTTTATTCTTTTTCTCTCTTACCATGCTTTACAGATAATTGTTTCATCTTGTTCCTCTGTTTCCAAGAAAGACCTTTCTAAATCCTCAGGCAATATTCAGAGCAGGCAGATTTTTCTTTGAGTGTTCAAGGCTGATCTGATCAATTTTGAAAAAGGAAGGTTACAGTACATTTTAAACCAAATACCCCATAGTATAAAATCTCAGAGGCCATTCTGAAGAAAAATATATTTTGTTAGCAAGTAAATGCAGAGAAATGATAAAGGGATTAGGTACAACCCCCTTTCTCATGTGTCCTCTGGGACTTTCTGCATTGTTCTCTCAGTTTAAAGGGTTTAAAATACAAGGGTAAGGCTGCTGAAGTCCTGGACATGTGAATTCTGTTCTCTGGCTGGGAATGAAGTGCCACAGATCACACAAAATTCATCCTGGCTGTTTTGTTCCCCCACATTTTTGTCCTTTTTCACCCATAAAAGCTGTGAATCATCTCCAGCCACAGAATCTCCCAGCATGTGATGCACCACGGGGCCCCACAATCTTATCTGAGGCTCTTTGGGCCCAGCTGCAATGTAAACACTCTTCACCACTGGGACTCCCTTACAGGGTTCAGAGTCTCTCTTTGCAACTGCAAATTTCCAATGAAGTACAATTGCTTCTTCCAGGTTCCTTAGGGCTTCCAGAATCAGACCTGGCATAACATGAAATTTTCTTCTCTCTTTACAAACTGGCTAAATAAACTCATCTTCTGTGCAGTGGGACACTCTTCATTTCCCTGGCTTTCATTGTCCTCTCCCTCTGGTTGATTCCAAAAGGACACCACACAGACCAACCATCAGGGCCAATTTGGTTTCCAATTTTCCCAGCAGCTTTGCCATCACATTCCCTTTGTCACCTGAAAGCAGTATGGAATTTGCAGCCTGGGTGTGAATGGCTCCTGGAATTATCTCCCCTGGATAAGTCACCAGAGCAATTCAAAGGCAAGTAAAGAGAATGCAGAAATACCCCTGAATAGGATTATGTCAGGTTCCTAAATCCCAACCCTGTTACTCCAGCAGTTATCCATTCCTCCTTTCCTTCTCCTCTTCTGGCTAATATTTTCCTACCCAGAACTCAGTTCACATGGCCACAACAATCAAATATATTCTGTAAAGCTGCCAGGTCTATGTGAACCTCCGGAGCTTGGCAAGCTGTATTGTAACACCAAAATATGCTCTTGACAACCACTGACCCCAAAAGCTGATGTGATCAAACACATCTCCCCATGAAAGAAAGAACAAGGCTGTAATCAGTTTTACCATTTTCAGGAAAATAAATCCTAATCCTTTGCTGTTCTGTGGTATTCCTCTAATTGCTGTTTCCTTACACATTCAAACATCTCCAATTTGGTTCTGTTGTTTGAATGTCACTTGGAATCAAATCAGTGTTGCAGATACAACGTCTTTGAACCTTTTATTCCAGCTGTGAACTTTGGGCTTAATCCTTTAGGGCGCCCCTGTCTAGCAAGCTTTAATGTATACTAAATTTTCTAAAAGGAGAGCGAAAGTGGTCAAAGCGAGATAGTGCAAGGTTCTGTGTTTCATAAATTAATAAGCATCACCAACTGCATTGCTTGACCCTTTAAACTCTGTGAAATTAATATAAGTAGACAACCAAAGTGCACTTGGCCCCTGAAGAGCCTTGGAAGTTCACTTAAGCAATCCAAGTTTCCTTAAAGTTTTATAAGCCAGCTTTTAAAGCAAGTCCTTTGTACTTATTACTGGTGACAGTGAGCATTACAACAGCCAATGAACCTTTGCTGACTTCCGACCCCAATATGGTAGAGCACGGTTATCAAGGGAAATATCAGAATCAAAGCTTGTATATTACATCGAGGTCCTGACTCCTGCAAGAGCCCCCCATAGACTCCTCAGAGTATGTCAGGGAAATAAACAGCTAATATTCTCAGACATCTACTTATGATGTATGGATATTACTGTTTACTTAAGCACTTTTGGCATGGTAACACCCACCCCCACCTCCCAAATAAATGCTGGAGCCTCTCATGAAGGAAGCTGTGGCACTCCCAGCTCCCTCGCCAGAAGACAAAATTTTAAGATCTTTTATTTAACCTGGAAAAACCCCCTCTACTTGGTGGTGGTGAGTCAAGCAACACTAAGTGTTCATCTTAACCGATTAATGGATTTAAATTATTAATTGGCACTAGGTAGGCATGGTGAGGAATACCCAGCTTTCCCTGAGCCCTGCACACGGGCTGAGACTCAAACAAAGAGGGCTCTGTGTATCCACACCTACTGCATTCTGGCACCAATCCTGCAGGCACTTGTAGTACTTGAGTTAGCATCCTGTAGAAATAAGATATCTCAGCACTGCCAGCTGATTATATTTTACATAATGTAAAAGGTTCTTGATGAATTATTCAGGGGCTTTTCCCGCTGTTTAAAGAAAAAAAAAAAAAAAAAAGAAGAAGAAAAGAGAGACAGAACCTCTAAGGCAGTCAGGTTTCTGAGAATAAACAGGCTGACAGGCAATGCTGCCAAATATTAGTAATTATTATTGGACTGTAAAGCCCAATTAATGATGATGTTTAAGCTAAACTTTTCAAAAGGGCAAGCAGAAATTCAAAGCCAGACAGGTTTTTTGATGAGATGAGAAATCACAAGATTATCTGCTGAAGGGCATCAAACCCTATTGCATGTGTCCCCCTCCAGCAGTGAAGTCAGAGAGGGCACATGTTATCTGTTCTCTCCACCTGTTAACAACATTTGGGTGAAGCTTTTGCAGGCATTTTATGACACTGCTTTCCATTTGTTCATCTCATTTGTCTGCCTAGGTCAGCATGTGGACAGAGACAGTGACATCAGAGCATGGAGAAAATGAATACACAGAGACATATTTTATATCCATACCATACATGATTGTGCATAAGAAATAAAACCCAAACAAAAAGCAGACCTCGAGTATTAGGAAACAATTGATGCAATTCCCTAGCAGAAGCACAGATAACAAGAGACAGATGGAAAAAGGAGATACTTTGAGGAATGTGGCTCACAAATTCCACACAAAGTGAATGTTACCAGGCTGGTGACAGGGTCACAGTCCCTGCCAGGCACTTGTCTGCTCTAAGAACAGGGAAGTTCATTTAACAACTCCCTGATTATTAAATCTAAATTGGACCATAAGTGAACCTTGAAATACTTTGGGTCTATTCCGGCACATGTTGCTCCAATTTGGATTTTTTGTGAGTGTAACCAAGCAACGATTATTGAAGATGGAATGACATTAATTAATCTTTACCAATAAAACAGCTAATTTGAATATGTGTGTGTGTATATATATACACATATATATATATTTATGTCCATGGCCATCTACAGTGGTATTAGTGGTTTAATTGCATGAAACAATACTGGAGGAAATTGAAATATATTTGAATGTATCCCATTCACTCCAGTCCCACTGACTGGACACAAGCCTAAGGGACCACCCCAGTGCAGCATGAGGAAGCAAATAACTAAATTGTTGACATGAGAGAAAACAATTTCTACATTTGGGACTCCCTGATTGGGAAGCCAGTCACTGGTGCCTGCTGGCTTTTCCTCAGAGCTATCCATCTTCTTGCCTGTGAGTGGATCCCCAGCTGTGTCAGAGGACATGGCCACAAGGAACAGGACATTTTTAAGGGATGTGACAAGAGGTCTGCGTTTCCTTCCAAGAAAGGAAAGCCAACTTTGCAAATCCCAAATCTTTAGCACCAGCTTCAGAAGAAGGCTCTGGTAAATGCTCATTTAGCACTGGCAGAACAGGCTCTGCCTAAGAAAGCCAGACTGTAAGTCCTCTTTTTGAGAAAACTCTGTGTAACACTATCTGGAGTGGAAGTGAGACAAATGTCTCAAACATGAAAGTTGTTTTCCTTACTTGGAACAGTTCAGTACTGGAGAACGTATAGGAGCTTGCAGATGAGATGTTAATTTGTTTTCCATCTTTCCCCAGGAGATTTCCAGGCTTTCTGATGAATGAGCTCTGTCTTCCCAGCTCCCATATCCAGTCAGGCCTGTGACACATCTTTGTTTTTTGGTTCCTTGGATCAGGAAAGTTTGCTGAGTCTGGGGGAGTCTCAGAACTGCCTTCCAAGCCACTAAAGTCTTCTGCAGACCACTTTTGATTAGCCAGCTGGAAAAGAAAAGTGCCTTTTATCAAATCCCCTGGGGCTAACTCATATTGAAAATAACTTGTTCTTAACACTTTTAGAGGCAGGGTTTCAAATGATGAATGAAGAATATTCTCTGTCATAGGATTTTCTTTGTTTTTCAAGTCCTCAGAGGGAGTTTGTGATCTTTGAAACTCTGGGACTGAGAGCTCTGTCGTTTCCCACTGAACTTGCCACCGTTTCCTCCTGCAGAAGGTTGGCTGTGTCTTGTAAAAGAAAAGAAGAGAATCGTTTGTTATCCTGGAAGTGCATGGCCAGAGCATTTCCATAACTCAGGTAATCACTTTGGGGCAAAGATCTACTTTTTTCCTTTCTTCAGGCAGCATCCAGTACCAAACACTGCAGTCCTGACTGTCCATGAGCATTCCTGCCAAACAAGTAGCTTTTCTAATAATGGGAAATAGCCAGAGTATGTCTAACTTCATGGGCTGCTTTTCTGTTTTGTTTTAAATTTCTGATACCTTTGCTCTTTGAGATGTCTGAAGGCTTTACCTTTTTTAATTTTGGGGTGTTTTCTCTTCTGTTTATGCCAAACCAGGACAGGTAACCTGGATGATTCTTTGCTGGCAGATAAGGGAAGGTTTAAAATGGGAAAAATTGAGATTGGACCTTAACATGTTTCTAAATATGGACACTAAAAACACAGGGAAAATCACTGAGGGGCTAAAACTTCAATCACTAGAAGAAGGTCTGGTATCAGCTCCAACCTCTGCCAAATAACATCTTATTAACCCAATTCTGCCCAGGCAGGCATTCACCCCAACACTCCAGTTGAGCTACTGACACTGCAGCAAATTCAAATACTGAGTTTGCCCCCAAAAGAAACCCCTCCCACATGGACCAAGCACATGCTACATACCCCACAAAGGAAGGAGACTTTTCCACAGCTCCAGGAATATTCATTTGACAGTTACTCTTTCCTTGGCTACAGCTCTAGTAATTGATCTGCTCTATTATTTTTCTCCATTCTTTCTCTCTTACATTTAAATATGTCCTTCATACTTCTGGAGGGTTTTTTTCCCCCAGCCTGTATCTCCACTGTTACATTATTTTTTATCTCTATCCTCTATTCTTCATGTGTGAAAAGGGTGCTCTGTTCTCTAATATTCATTTTTCTTTTTTTATTCTCCAAGTACTTTCTTTCCCATCTGTAACAGCCCCTAATATGCACCTCCATTCGATTTTACTTACCCAGCTTGAAACCCTCTCATTCTAATTACCTTTTCAGTTTTCTTCTATTTCTCCCTTGAGATGTCTCAATTAGTGTACTTTTTCTTACTGGCTGTCACCTCTGAGCTACAAGGTGGGTCTAACTCCAACTTAAACCATGCAGAAAATAAATGAGGAGCTGTTCTTGGCGGCCCTGCTGAAGGTGGTGTTACTTTACAAACTAGTGCACCTTTAATAGATGATAAATGGGCAGAAAAGTGGCCTTGTTAATGCAGCAGCCCTTGATTTGGTTGCCATGCCGTGTCCTTTCATTACTCAAAGATACAGGAAAGGCAACCTATGCTAAGTCCTGGGTGATGTAATTCCATACAAAGAGAGTGAGTAGAGGCTAATTAACATAGTTCTGGTCAAAGCCTGAAATTAACTCTTGTCTTTAAAGACCAAAGCTAAAAATGTCATTTGTCTTGCCCATAACTATGTTTAGAGGTAATTATGGTAGCAGAATAACAGCAAGCAGAATGAGCCTAGGAGTGGGGCTTTTCTACCCTTTCTATCGCTAGCAGGACTCTCAATTCTATTTCTGTCAAAGAGAACTGGATAAAAATGCAGGTGACATCCACAGTACTTTCTTTGATTAAAATTGGCACCGTTATATTGAAGTTCACACAGAGCTTTCAGAACCTGAGGAGTAAATTCTCTTTCCACATGTTCCCACATAATGGAGAAAGGAGCACCCTCCCCACGGCTGCCGGCGCTGCCGCCAAGGGGAGATGTGAGCCTGATTAAAGAGCCAGGCTTGGACCCCAGAACCACATCCACAGGGATGTGTGCTGCCACAGGCTCAGTTCCCTTCAAATGACCCAAGATATCTACACAGCACAGAGTTATCTCCAAATTAAAGCATTTTACTTCCTGGGGTAATTAATTTGTCATGCAGGTCTGACCACATCATCATCTGTCCAGAGCCAGGATAACTATCTCTGTGTTCTGCAGAAGAGATATACACCCCACATTATTAAATCCACTTATTTAAATTCTATATCTATGCTTTAAAAGATGTGATTGTTGTTATTATTGCTGCTATTATCACAATCCCAGTGGCATATGCTGCTGTCACCATTCAGGTGTCCTGAGATCCATCTACCTGCAGTGCCTGCTCCACCACCATCCCTGAAATTGATGGGCACATCAGGCATCAGTGACTTGGAGGATTTATTTGTGAGGTATGTAGTGCTAATCTAAAGATTTCAAACTAAACTTTAGATTTCTGCTGCACTGGTAATAAAAATGCACTTATACTGGGCATTACTGCATGGGCTGCTGACAGATGCCAAGGTCTGTAACACAGCTGTAAGCAGAGCACATTCACTTGGTCCAAATTTGTCTGGTTCTGAAATTATTGCACTTTACAGTGCAAATTCAGTGAATTCACCCAAGGGCCCATAATATCATTTTTGGCACAAGCACAACTAAGTTATAGCCATGATTTCACGGAGATGACAATACTGCATAAAACATGTGACAGCAACTTTTATGAAGTTCTGAAGGAGAAAAGATCACCTCTGCAGAGGTGATCTAATGGTTCTAATGGAACACCTCTGCCATTTTTACTGGTATCCTTCATGGCAAGAAGGGAATGAGGGAAAAGTTCCTCTGAGGGGACCAGCCCTAAGGGCTCCAAAGGCATTCTTCCACCGTGCTGCTGAAATCTTAGTCAGTCTTAAGAGACCAGCTCCACTGGAGCACTAAATTTTAAGCACCAATTTAAGGGCAGGGCACAGGAGTTCTGCATTAAAAAAAATGCCCTAAACTATAGCACCCTTTTGAAAGGCTCACTGTGCTATCAAAGCTGAATTCCAAAAGACCTGTATAGTCCTTGAGCTGTATCTTTTCAGAACTCCAGAAAACTTCCAGAAAGTTGGGCTCCTGTCCCCAGAAGTTCATGTTTTTTCCCCAGCTATCAGTTACCCAGTAAAACGTGTCCCTTCTCCCTACAGACATTGCCTCATATACCTCTTTGGACCTTCACAGCTATTGCATTAATACCACTACTTTTACAAGTGCCAAAAGTACCTTTATGATGACATCTGCCAGTATCACCTGACAGACACAAGCACCAAAGCCCATCTGGAAAAGCTGCCTCTCCCCATAATATTTTTGCATACTTCATGAGATTTTCTTGCAAAAGTTTTTAATGATTTGTTTAAACACAAAAAAAGGCTGAAGAGTTGCATGTTACACTGACATCTGTTACATTCAAACTCTCTTTGGGGTCCTGTTAACCAGGTTTCATCCCTAACTAGGTGGAATTCTAGAGATGCAAACCTTGCAAAGTTGAGCAGCCACTGGCAGAGCACCTTCTCCTCTGAGTTCAGCAGGTCTGTGTCAGTCAGGCCATTCCACCAGCAGTGGCACCTCCATCCACAGTTCCCAAATTGCAGCAGTGCATGAAGCCATTCCAAGGTGACCTGCTGCCACAAAAGGGCTCATGTTTTTCCATTCACATTATTGGGGCATACCTGAGACCAACTCCTGACCCTGAGCTCACATGACCACGATTTTCATCTCCTTAACAGCAATGGGATATTTAAAACAGTGAAACACATTTACTGAAGCCCCCAACTCCTCCTGAAAACAAAGATTTGTACTGGAGCGAGAAAGAAAGGGTAGAAGCAGAGATCCCAGTTTGTGCTCAGAATCCAGCAGGATGAATCCATCACTGCCACTTGGCTTCCAGTTGTTAATTTAATTGAAGGAACTCTTATCTTCTATGGAAACCTTCTCAAAACAGCAGGAACTCGTTTGTTGAAACTGCTTCCCTGTCCCTACTGCATTTTGAGAGCACCTTGGTCTTTGCAGAGCAGCATAAAACAGCACAGACAACTCTAAAATGTCTCACATGGCAGCTCCAAATGCTTACAGTTTATGTAAAGCCATGGAGCCAGCATGATAAGATCTAATTACCAAGCGAATTAGTAAAAAAACAGCTGCAAGGTTTGCAGAAATGTCTGGAAGTGCAGAGTAAATGGCCACAATTGATGGAGTTATTGCACAGGCATCCTGAGGGCACAGTCTGCAGCGCTCCAGTCCTAACCAAAATCACTGTCAACAGTTGTTGTTTTCTCCATTCTGTTAAATGAGAAGAGCATGAAAATGATCCTGCAAACAGCCATTTAATATTCTCATGCCCGTGAACTGCAATTATCAGCAGCAGCAACAACAAACTCTGCTGTAATGTGTTCATGGTTAATCAATTCAATTGATCACTGTTTATTAAATAAAAACCTGCTCTCTAAACAGTTCTTCTCTAAATGGCATGTTTTGGGGATTGGGGTTTTTTCCTAGCTTTCTTTTTCTTTTTTCTCTTTTCAAACATGCTTCTAGGAGAATCAGGAGACCAATTAAAGCTTTTAATTTAAATCCAAGCTAAAAGAAATGTTAGCAACATATAGTGCCTTTACAAAAGCATTAGCTGAAAAGAGGTTTGAATCAGCCTAGCCACTCCCTGGAAAAGCTGACTGGATCTGATTCCTTCCAATTCCAAAGGCTTTCAAGGCAAGTTAGCAACAGCCAGCATATTTATCTGTGTAAGAGACAGTCATGACCAGGTCAGCTCAGGATATCAGAAGTGGGCTGTTGATAATGCAGATTAGGGGACACACTTTATTCACATCAGCACTGTAGCATTGATCACCCCTATTCTGCACCTTTACAAAGTAGATCGGAAATCAATGAATTCCAGGCTGGAGAGATGCTGTGGATAACAGAAATCCTCTATAGCCAGTTATCTCCCTACAAGGAATAACGATCCCTCACAGAATTGAATGCTTTAAATCTACGAAGAATATCCACTACATCACGAGTTCAATGGAGATTGATACCAGGCACAGTCAGGCTCTGGCTGTGCCCCAGCCCAGAGCCAACTCCAGCACTTGAACACCACACCCAGAACTTCCACCTGCAGTGCTGGAGTCCTCCCTGCCCTTCAGCTGCTCCAAACGCTGCAGAAGGGAGGAGAAGGGGAGTGTTGACACACAAAAATAACCTCGTGGGATTTAATTAAGACCACTGAACCTGTGTCACTTGTAATTTATGGCAGATTTGAACCCGTGCCTCCAGAGGGGGAAAATGAAGGCATTTCCAGTACATTAGCTGACTTCAATAGCAAAGTCAAATCCAACGTCCTGTGACCCTCGAGTGAACGAAGACTAAGGAGTCCCTGTTATCCCAATTATTTCTGACTAGATTTGTGAGATGTTTGCACTGCCATGGAATCCAGGTACCTGCCCTAATGGGGGAAGTGCAAAGCCTCCTCGTGCCATGAAACCCTGGTAAGAGCATTAGGAACCTCCAGCAAAACTGGGTCATTAATGGCATGTTCTATGGAGAAAGAGGGTTGTGGGGCATGTTCCCTCCCCTGTCAGCAGAGACCTGGCCTCCACAGGCGCTAAGAAAAGCCTTACAGATAAAGCTCTGTAAATAACCAGCTTTGCCTTTTATGGCCAAAGTGAAAAAATTAACTTCCCAAAAATGCTTTCAATCAAGTAAAATATTTTGTTCAGTCTCATATGAGGTGTTTTACATTTGATCCCTTCAGAGACTGGGGGAAGGGTGTGAACTTGCTTAATTTATTGGTCCAAATGAGGCATATTTTGCAATGGAAAATGTTAATATTGTTTTTTAAATTATTTTTTAATTCCTTACTTTTCAACCAGAATTAATTGCTAACTATGCAACCAATCTGCAAATAGGTTCAGCTGACCCAAAATTATCAGTGTCTTCAGAGGTAGGAGAAGAAATCACTGAAATCTTTCACTCAGAATAACTTCTACAGAAGTATTTCAGGGAACTGAAAATCTTATTTGAGTGTCCCAAGTAAATGAGTTCAATAAACTAATACTAAAAGGAAAACTTTTCCCCAAGATGAAACGTCTTGCCTGACTGCCCAGCCCTGAAATCAATAACAGCACCAGGGAGGCTGAAAGCTGCAGCAGTAGCAGCAGCTTCTCCAGCCTGACCTGTTTGAGAGAAAAGGGATTATTAGGGAATAAAATTAAATCCTTTCGTTATAGGTTCCCCAGCCAGTGAGTTTAGCACACAGCTGTCTAGTGACTGTGTTAAATCCATCTTTACCCCCAGGCTTGCCAGGCAGCATCAGCCAAATGAATTCCTGACGCTGCTGATCAGACAGCTGACAGCAAGGCAGGTACAGCCCCTCGGAAAGGAGCCGGGGGGGACCCTGCCCAGCCCAGCCCAGCCCGGCAGAAGGGTCCCCAAAATGTGCTAAAACCTTGTCCTGGGTGCTCGCATGGACACGCCACTGAAGGGAAATACGCCCCGTAGGAAATTGGCATCTGAAGTTAGGATAGAGGCGATGCCGCATCAAAGTGCTTCATAATGAGCTACAAATTTTGCTTGTAGTTCAGCAATTTATACGGATTAGCAGCCGCTGACCTTCCCAAGGCCCCCGAACGCCTGCAGGCTCCATCCCTGGTCACAGAGTGACCTCTAGTGTTACCTGCAGCCGCGCAGACGAGGCTGAGCCCAAGGGCTGTGAGCAGCTTCCCCGCCGGGCTAACCTGGCACCCTCCCAGTGACGCTCCTGGAACTCTGTTCATTTAGGCCAGGTGATGAAATACCTGCCGGAGCCTGTTCCAGCTGTGCTGCGCCTGGTACCACGGCAGGAGGATAGCGAAGTACCCAAAAACTTGAAGCTGTTGAGCCTAATTATAGAATCACAGACTGGTTTGGGTTAGAAGAGACCTTAAAGCTCATCTTGTTCCACCCCTGCCATGGGCAGGGACACCTTCCACTAGACCAGGGTGCTCAAAGCCCCGTCCAGCCCAGCCTTGAACACACCTTCCTGTGTCTTCTGCTTCCCAAATTATGAGAGCAATCTGCTCCTCTTCCTAATTGGCACACAGTAGTGTTAATGAATTTTTAAAACCCTGAAGAATGTTAGTGCAGAAAGGTATAACTGGGAGCTGAGCGAACAGGTTTGAATCTGTTTCCTGCAGAGCCCAGGTGTCTGTAAGCAACTAAACAGACCTGCTGTTGAACAGGATACTAAAGCAGCAGCATCCTCCAAAGGCTACCCATTCCTGCATCTTTCTAACTCCAATCTGGAAACCCAGGAGCCCCAGCATACTGCTAGGAGGGGACACGTGGCACCTCCTAAGCCTGGCTTTCTGTTTGAGTCTGGATGAGCACCAAGCACACCCAAATCAAGGCAAGTGAAGGTCACTGAATCCCTGCACAGAGACACATGCTGGGAGTGAACACTGTCACACACCTTCTGACAATCATTCCTGCAGTGGATATTTTTCTGCACAGCTCCCTTTGGGCTAGGAGCTGCATTTCTGATCACAGGAGGAAGAAATAGCTTTGAATCTTCCTTCTTATCCATTACTGTCCCCAGTTACCACAGACACTGGACTTGCATGGAGCAGGAGCAAAACTACACTGCAAACAAACCCTCCAGATTTTCACACTAGGGTCATAACACAGCATTATATAACATAAGACCACTTTGAGTTCTGACAGTCTCCTTAAATCCATGGGCAGGCTTCCACCCTCCTCAGACCAACAGCCTGTGATACACATCTCTTTCCCCAGATCACAGAATGAATAAAACAATAAAATGAATAAAATAATATAAACAAAAACATTTAATTTTAAAACCTTTTCCAACCCCTTTCACCTACACAAAAGAGTTGAAAGGAAAAGTGCCTGTTTTAAGCAGGGAAGGCCAGAAAGTCCACTAGTAGATGACACAGTGGCTTTTCCAGACAAGATGAACGACAGGGCTGGCATTCCTTGCAGGCCATGATTATCACTTATCAAATTACCCACGAGCAGAGCAAGCCAAGGGGAGCAGCACATCTCACACACACACACACACCAAACCAA
This sequence comes from Drymodes brunneopygia, assembly GCA_013400955.1. Taxonomy (NCBI): domain Eukaryota; kingdom Metazoa; phylum Chordata; class Aves; order Passeriformes; family Petroicidae; genus Drymodes; species Drymodes brunneopygia. The sequence continues at coordinate 704,600 of VZTZ01050795.1, forward strand.
GAGTCAAGGTTTCAGGAAGCTGCAGAACTCCCTGTCCTCAGCTGGGGGGAAGAAATGTTGTAGTTAGGCATAAGAGAGTGACTCAGTGCTCAAAATTACCTGTTCTCTTCTCAGAATCATGAAAGCCACAAAAGGAACACGCTGCTCAGAGAAAAAAAGATATTCTGATATTATACAGGGATGGGAAATAGAATAAAAGAAGGGTTAAGGAAGTGGCAGCCTGGAATACATCTGGTAATTGCGTTGTTCAGGGTTCTCAGGGATTGGCTCAATTGTCCTTGGAGTGCTTTCCATCAGCTTCAGGAAGCTCTTAACACACAGCCAGTCTGACAAATGGATCTCCACCATTCCTCAGGTACCACTGCACCTGGAAAAAATCTCAGCTGAAAGAGAAAGCAGGTTTGATGAAGGCTGAAATTAAGGCTTGTTCAACACAGGGCACTGTGTTCAAATAGGAGAGAGAAAAATTAAGGATGTCTGAAGGCTCCCTGACAAGACACAGATTCTGGAATAACAGTCCAAATACTCTGCATCCATTTCCAAAGGGCAAAGGAACTTCCATGGAGTGATAATGCAGAGTTATTCCTGACTGATATCTCCTCCTGTAGACAAATACTTGTTAACAGCAAAACTCAGTGTATTGACAGGAATAAACTGCAGAATTCAGATACATTTGTTAGGGCTAAGAGAAGTGTAAACCTCGAGGATAAAATTAGGGAAAGTGTCTACTTGTAACTTGTTGAGGAACCAAGGGAGAAAGCTAAAATCAAACAGTACCAGACAGACAACTATCAGTAACCCAAACAGAGAGGTACAACAGGGCAGAGAAATAGCAGCCCAGATGGTGGTCATGTGAAAAAAACACATTCCACAGATTGCAAAGTACTTAACTTATTTATGATTACATGAGACAGAGAAACATGGCAAAGTTAAAAAAGAAATCAGCTTGGGCCACCATCACAGACATATGCCAGTTGTGCACCTCTCTGATTTTGACTCGTTGCTTCTTGACTTATTTTTCCAGCAAGATACCTTTGATGTTTTAGATATGTCTAGAAGTAAAAAATATCTCATGAGATAATTTATGATATTGCATAGCAAAGTACTGCAGGAAATGGTGATTTTGTTGAGAGACAGAAATTCTAAAAAATGTTAAGGTGGTCAACAGCTACTTGCCACTGATCTCCCTGAGAAAAAGACTAAGGTTATTCTGATGAGTGAAGTGATAATATTGCAGCTTCTCCCAGTATTGCCTGAGCATCAATGCCCTAACAAGAGAGAAGAATAGCCATGTCAGGAACATCTCTCCTCTTTGTCTTCATTAATTTACATTTTTGGCTGCACACTCCAGAGGTGTGCAGCAGAGAGGAATGTGCAGGCTACAAAGGGCTCAGCTGGAACTGCAGCCCAGTTCTACCATAAAATGACTCAAAATTCATTAAATAAAATAAACCTGTTGTAGCCCAAGGATTGACTGACTTGCAGTTTCCCCTGCTCCTGGGTTAATACAGCAGAGTTGGCACATTGATAGAACACTCAGCAGGACAATGGGGTGTGCTGAATTCAAATGAGCCTTCAAGGCTGCTAGGACTCTGCAAGGGACTCTGTGCCTAGTCTGCAGCTTGGAGGAAGGACACAGAATACAGATAAAAAGGGAAGAAAAATGTTAAAAACAGCAGTTGCACACTGACATAGATTTGTCACAGAAAAAACAGAGGATCTTGCACACCTTGAAGTGAGTGCAGATTGGAGAAGACCATAAATTCCATCTTGGGGTTTAGATTAAGCAGATCTTCTGCTTTGGGTATGTCTGACTACAGATGCTCATTAGGAAAAACAACAGTCCACACATCCCAATGGGACATTGTCAGAAATCCTAAAAAACACACACCTGGAAAACCAAGTCCTGCACCAAACCAGTGACTCCCAGAGTGCCAGACTGCCTTGGACACATCCCTGTGCTCAGGTCCCAGCCACAACACCTCCTGCAGCAGTAGATGTCAGGCATCAACCACACAGGACTGGTGAGGTGAGGCTGGGACACCCCCCAGGAGCAGGGGGACAGGAGGAGCCTTTCCATGAGATCCAGGTGCCTGCCAGCTGCAGGTTTCTGCTTGGAGAACAACCTGGTGAGAGCTCCTCCAGGAGTCACAATATACAGTGGATGCTCTGCTAAGCCAAAGCCTTCTGCCAAAGGCAGTCAGGGCATCACTCCAAATGTTGATTCTGGTTTCAGATCAGTTGGGCCAGCACTCAAGAAAGTGACTCAGGCACTGGGCTCTTCAGGCTTGAGACTCAAGAGCACAACATTGAGCAGGGCCCAGGTGTGGGAGACACGAGAGCCGACACAACAGGGAAGGCCAAACACCTGGAACCCAGCCTCTCCCACAGTCAGACAGAAGGCTACTCTGTAAAACCACAGCTCAGGCTTGCAGCTGAGTCCCACCATCAGAGGAGAGGCAGGTGGGGCTGTGACTCCAGGGAGGGTGACACAGGGACATGACTGCCTAGGCTAAGGCAGAGGATCTCATGGGAGTCTGAACTGGCTTCCAGGAGCTACTGCAGAAAAGCCTAGTCGATTTTGGCACAAATTATATACAGAAAGGCAGGAAAGAGGTTCTGGAAGCAAAATTAAGTCTCTGGGAAAAGGAAACTGGAGACAATGAGTGTTCTCTGAGAACACTCCCAGTAACTCCATGCAGGACTGGAAAGACAGGCAAAAAAGCCAAGGTTTAATACCTGGCTCAGAAGAAGGTTGAAAGAGCATATTTGTCAGGAGCTGGGGACACTTGTGCAAGGGAGGAGGCCCATGCCAAAAGGACAGATGTCTCTGCTGCATTGCCCAACAGCTTTATGGGCAGCTCAAACCAGGAATGTCATGAGCAGCCTTTTACACTGGGCAGCAGGGGGAAGTAAAGAAGTGCAGAGGCACAAACAGCTTTGACCAATGCTTCTCTGAGGACAAAGTCACAGAAATCTTGTATCCTCATGTAGAGGACACAGCAGGGAACAGAACAAGTCAGACAGAAGGACAGAAAACAGAGTAGGCGCCATTTGTGCAAAGTACTATGGGAACCAAAACAATGATACAAAATGCCAGAAATCTAATAAGTGAGAAATCTGGAATGCCTTCATTAGGTGAGGACATCAGCTAAACGTGTATTTCACAAATTTGGAGGACAGAAGACAACCTGAGATATTCTCTCCACACACCGTCCACTCCATTTACTCACAAATCAGATAAATACGGGGTGATTTTCTCTGTGCACAAGAGAAGACATTCTGGGAGGAAGGCCCAATGGCTAATATTTGTTTCATGCTAGATGCATCAGCAGCATTCTGGCAGCAGCATTAAGGCACAAAAGCAGAGTTTGTGCCTGGGTGCACTCAGTGCCTCCCCTGGGAGATGCTGCCACCTCTAACTCGCATTTGGGTCATGCTCAGCATGCACGGGCTGTCACTGCTGAATGCAACACTCTTCCCATGCCATCAGAACAAAGGCTAAATGCAAGTGTTTTGAGCTGGAGAAGACACTGGCAGTTTGGGAAATACATTAATTTCATAAAAAAGAAATAATACAATAGGCAAGAAGTTAACATACCATGGTGGGCAGTGTATTACTGAAAGGTTAACATCAGCAGGTGTCCTGCCCCAAGAGATGAGGAAACAAGACTTGAAATTGTGACTGACATGGGGAGCTAAGAGTTTACAAGTTCTCACCTCTGCACAGCCTTGTCTTTACACCTCTCCCCATGCTGGCATGAAAAACTGTTCTTTTGAGGAGCTTCTCCACTTTGTCTCCTCAGTTTCTGCATCCCCTTTGTCCAGCAGTCCCATCAATTTGGGCCGTGCTCACCCTGGTTAACTCCTCTGGGGTACTGCAGGACCTGTGTGAACCTGTGGTGGATCTGTGATAATCCACAGTGGTGATCTGTGCAGCCACAGCAGCTGCACCACGAGCTGAGATTGTCTCGTGTCTGAGGGTGGAACTGAGGAGTGAGAACCTGGAATACCTGAACACCTCTGTTTTTTCTGGGTTTAAAATGACAGATGCACAGGTTTTAAGGAACCCCACATGTGGGGTCATCCAGTTCTTTCTCCTGGCCCAAGAAAGGGCCTAAATCACTCCTGAGAAATGAATTATCAGGAGAAAATATTCTGAGAGCAGAAAAACAATTGCTTAAACACCACTTCTTAATGCCTGTCAGCTTTCAATCTGTATCTGTGTCAGGGTGGGGGTGTCTAATATGGGATTGTACAATTCCTAGAGTAATTTCAAGAACAAATTGTGCCAGAGCCACAGAAAGAGAGAGAGAGTTCCCTAGGAGGTATTTGGGTAACACAACCAATTCATACAGAGAGAGGGTGTGTGTGTGTGTGTGCAGGCAAGTACAAAAAAAGCACATGGACACACACACCCACACATCACACCAGGATGCTGCAGAATCCCACAGACAGCAGCAGCATGAAAGCCTGCTTTTGCCTGCTTTATTTCTGAAACTTCTTGAGCCCTCCTGCTTTGCAAAATGGAATTCTTTTAAACCAATATAGAGAAGCAGGATTGCACTTTGAAAAGGAGGGGGATAAAGCCCAACACTACGTGTATCTGTGGAAATCCAATTTTGTTTCACACTCACAAATAAAGTTTATAATCCTGACTTCACTTCACCTAGAGCTTCAGTTTTCCAGCTCACAGGGTGACAAAACTAAATTGAAACATAAATCCAAGTACACTGACAGCAGTTTGACCCTGGCATGAGTTAAACTGATTTTCATATCTAAAGACAACAAAGATTTTTTTGTGTCATCAGAAGTAATGGGGGAGGTGGGGGTAAAACAGAATGTCATAATATGGGATGCTACAGACTGGAAACACAAGTGCTTGATGGGGTTCCCTGGTCTCTGGTGTGCCCCTGGTAAAATGATCTGAGTGGTTCTGGCCCATTGCCACGAGCCCTCTCCTGTGCTGCATGTGCAGAGAAATGTGCTGCAGCATTATGAACATGTCACTGGCACTGTTAGCAGGGCACAGATAAAACCTCACTCATCTTTAGTGCAGCAAGCAGGAAATGATCACTCTTTTAATTATTGAGATAAGTGAGCCTTCCTCCCAAAGACAGCTCGCACTGGGCTGTGCCCTGCAGATTCAGCACTCGGGAGTCAATGTTGCAGAGCTTTAAAAATATTTTGCTCTCTTTCTCCAGCCGTTTCTCACTCCTTTATTTGGTTTTTTTTTTCCCTCCCTTGAACTCCCAAGCCCTCTGAATCTGAGGACAGTGAGCAGCAGAAGGGAAACCTGAACAAAGCTGGCAGCTGTGCTGCCTCCCTGCTCGCCCCTGGCCAGCACAGAGACTGCCCAGCTCAGGAAGGGTCTGCTAAGCCTCCTGCACCCCTCACCTGAGCTTGGTGCTGACCCAGCTCAAGGGGAAGGAAGGTGCCAGCTGCAGCAAACAGTGTGCCCATCACTCTCCCAGCAATGGGATGGAGTGTGTCACTCAGGAAACCATGGCTTGGTAAGAATTTCTCCAGCAAACACAACTCCATTGGTACATCAGCTCCTGCAGGCTGTAGGGCCAGGAGGGGCCAGGGGAGGATCTGTGAAATGAAAGGGACAAGAGCTGAGTTTTGACTGAAAGATCCTTTAAAGTCTTCAATGCAGCCCTCAGCTGCCACCTGCAAAACTCTGTCCTTTTCACTACTTGGCTCCTCTGGGCTGTTTGTCCACTGTGACTGGACCTGCTCATCCATTTGGAGGTCAGAAGGAACAGCATTTTATGGCAGAAGGCCACAATAAAGAGGAAACCAAAATTAATCCTTGGGGTAGAGGCCAGCCAAAATCCTGATATTTGGATAATGAGTCTGATGATGTCAACTACACCAAGAGAATCGTGAGCATTCAGGCTCTGCTTTAGCATCTCTGACTGGGTGTAAAACCCTGTGTTCCTTCCAGATCACATGTTGCCATCTGTCTCTGCTTCTCACCAACCCCATTTGGCCACATGCTGCTCTTTAGGGCATATGGATGGATCAGCCAGCAAAGAGGAGCATTACCTGAGCTTTCCTTTTCCCTGTACTCTTTCTGTGCTCCTTAAGGTAACCAAGTCTGACCCCTCCTGACCCTCACAAACACAGAGCTGAGTTTGAACTAACTCCAAGTTCAGGGCATTTCAGGATAGAGGAGAAACAGCTGCAGTGCAAATAATGCAAGATAAGAGAACCTTTTCTTTAGGAAAGATATCAGTGGGAAAAGTGGAGGAACAAATTCATCAGCATCTACTGTCTGGCAGGGGTGAAGTTGTATATTGATTAAAGTAAAAGTGGTGCAATTGAGCTTCTAAGAGCAATCACTAGAAGACAGAGAAACACCCTGTATCTAGGTAGAGGTGGATGCTCAGGTTCCAAAGCCTGGATTAATATAATCTAAGTACAACCACAGTAACAGCTATGCCAGTTTGTGCAGCAATGCATGGCAGCTAAATCCCAGAAATCTGAGGAGCTCAGATCAGACCCTACACACTGCATGTGTACATACCCCATGGTGGGGCTTTCCTCCTACTCACCACCAGGCCTTTAACCACCTTGCAAATGTAAAGCTGAGCCCAAGGCACAGAGAGAACTCCCCAGCAACCCCACCCTCTCCATCCAGCCTTCTAACACCTTCTCACACCTCCTTTTCCTCTCTTGGCTCATTTGCTGCCTGATTTAGCCCTGTGCCCTCCCCTTGCCACTGCCTGCCCTGCCAGGCAGGGCACCACACGTGGGCTGTGCTGCCCATGGCTGCAGGGGAGTGCTGGGGGCACAGAAATGCCGTGGGGTGGCTTTGTAGCTGATCCCTGTCAACTTGCATCACTTCAGCCAGCAAGCTGTCTGCTCCTGCAGTCTGTCCTCAGAGAGCCCCACACGTCATCCAGGCTGCCAGCTGCCAGCCACAGGACAGCTTCTGTTTACTACTGCAACACACAGCCAGCCCTGGAACCCTCTTGTTAAATCATAGTGTTGGTCCAAGCTATTCCATGGCTTGGACTAAACCAACACATCCTTTTTGTTCTTCTTCCTAAGCTCAGTCCTGTGTTTCTCTGCATATGTTAAACTGGGTGGGGAAGAGAAAGATTAACACAGTGTCTGTACTGGATTTTTTACTCAGGCAGTTTGTGTTGAGGGAAGGGGGAAGACAGATGCTTAACCCCCAGCAAGAACTCACCACTGAAATCAGCTTTGGAACCTCCTCTTTGTTGCCAATGTTCCTGTGAAGATGCTCCAGGCAATCTGCAAGGAGCAGGCTCTGGCTCACCTGCATTCACTTGCATCTGTGAGATCAGCTGCTTGGTGGCATCTCATCCCTGTGAAGGGCTGGAGCTGCTTCATCTTGGCTCCTGCTGAGTTCTGAGGTCAGCAGAAGTTGTGAGTCTCTGCTACAAGGGGAGCTCAGTGAGTAGCAGGGTCTCACAGCCTCTGCTCAGATGAGACTGCAGCTGGGGATGTAAGTCAGGAGCCCCTGCCTATTACCAGAGACAGGATTCTGCTGGCATGAAAGGCAGGTACTCCTCCTTCCATGTCCTGCTTCCCTAGGAGCCACATTCCCCTCCTGAGCAGTGCTCACACCTCCAGCCTCTCACTGCCTGCCAGTGATGTTCATAGCCAGATCCACTTTGTGCTCCACACTCTGCCAAACCCCACTGAGCATTAAGGACCCTGTACAGGGTAGAGGAAAGCCTGTGAAAGCCTCTTATGTTCCATGGGCACTACCTGCAAAAGAAGAAACAGAGTAAGGACCAAAATGAGCCTTCAGGATTTCAATCGGCACACAGACAAGAATGAATCCGAATCAATTTTTTTACTCCAGAAAAGTTTTCTTTGCTGCCAAAAGCTTTGTAGAGCCTTTTATGGGAGAGTTATCTCAGAAACAAGAGGTACAGTGCCCTATGATATTTTTTTTCAGGAGGAGAAGCGTGCTTCAAGACATTTCTTTGTATTTCTGAGCCAAGGCACACCTGCCTTTTATCGATCTCCTGTACCACTGGAAGGGAGCCAACACACTCCCACAGAGCAAGACCCAGAGCACAGCACGATGCTCCATCAAACACTGGCCACCTACCCATTGTCATGTATCCCGTGCTTGTCACTAGCCAAGATCAATCCCATGCTGTTCAGCACATTTTAGGAACCCAGGCTAATAAATCATTTAAGTGCCTCTCACTTCACAGATGGTAAGTGCAGTTCAATGAAGGTAATTATAAAAAAAATTACTTCTGGAGCAAAAAAATCAAAACATGGGAATATCTGTCTAATAGAAAAGGCCTGCAAAGAGATTTGGGAGTTCTAATAATTCTGAGGAGCAGGTTAAAGGTCTGGGAGCCTGACAGTAGGTTTTCCCTCTGATTGACTGAATCGATCCTGTCCTCATGTAACAGCTCTGAGGCCCTGTATCTACCAGATTTCAGGTCTTGAAAACAGTGTTCAGGAAAAAAAAACTATACTGGGCCTCCTCCCACTGTAATGTGCTGGGTTTTTTCCTTTGTGCAAATGCAATATCCATCACTAAGAAGATAAGATGATGGAAAGGTGCAGGTCCTGGAGGGAGCAAGGAACATACAGAAGCAAGACCAAAACTCTGGTAACAGTGGCAGATTCAAAGTGAATTCCCAAATTCCATCTGACTTTTTTTGTTCTTAGCTTTTGACATGACATGCTGTGACTGTGCCATTTCAACCTACTGCCTACATTGTTCTTTCCAACACACCAGAATAAAACTCCTTAATCCTTATATCATACAGATAAGGGGAAGAGGCCCTTCTTAGGCAGCAACCCTGAAGCTTTATTTACACATGGTCAAACCACCCTCTCTTGCTGAGAGGCCACAGAAAGTGAAGCCACTTTTGTCTCATCATCAAGGCCACAGCCACCACCATCTCTGGGAAGCATAACCCAGGCAAAGGAGCAAGTCAGACTGGAGGAAGCAAATTTTCTACTCCAGAAGAAGCTGAGAGATCTGTGACTGTTCAGGCCCCTGCCCTGACCCTTCACTTCTGCTCTAGTTCCTGTCTCTGATTTCTGTCTCTCCATGTCTCTTTGTTCCAGTTTCAGAAAAAAGCTGTCTCACCTTTTCCAGCCTTTATGTAGCAAAGGTGGTTTAGCCAAACTTAGGGTTCTTACAGAATCAGTGCTCCCAATACTGCTGAGATATAGAAACAAATTCTAAATTGTCAGATTTTTTTTATATGTAGCATGGCAAAAATGAATCCAGCAACTGACAAAGTTCCTCCAGAATTCAAAGCAAATTCAAAACTAAGACCCAAAGTAATCAGTTTAATCATTTTTCTCTTTTTCCACCTCAGTGAAAGATAAATTCATGCCCCCTGAGCAGTTTACAAAGTTACTCTTCTTATTCCACCTGCTTTTGCATTAAGCTGTACACCCAATTTTAACAAACACAGTAATTAAAAAAACCACACGTAAGTCCTTTACATAAAGCTTCCAGAGTACAGGGTGTTTACTTGATTCTCTTACCACCTAACAAGTTGTGATCTTCATCTAAAGCTTTGTTTAAAAAGCACCAGGTGAACAAAAGGGGTTGTGTCTCTTCCTTTCAGGACTCAGAACAAATAACTCTTTTTTGATTGCAATTACAATTTTGAGAGCACGACATTTAGTGATGCATTCTAAGTGACTGATTATATAAAGTAAGACGTACAGGCCAATGTGAAATATGATTCCAGGAACTGTTAGCAGATTAGAGATATGAATAGATAAATTTGTTGAATGGCTTTCTTGGACTTTAGAATTTCTGGCTCTCAATAGCAGGCAGTCACAAGTCCTTTGGATTGTGTAGAGTGGTAACAGCAGCATGAAACAAAGCAGCCACAAAAGAGAAGAGTTAAGATGAGGACAGTTTTGGTGAAATTTGTCACTGTGCTGAAAGCAGGAAGGACCAGCTCTATACCCAAGACCTTGGAGCTGCTGTTGTTTTTACACACTCCTGAAGACTGAAGAGATCTTACCTAAGATCCATCCCTGGCATTTGAGAATACATCCCACCTGAATCAATAAAGCTTTGAGAATTATCTAATAGGAGTCAGCAGAGGTTTTGTGATTTCATAAGTGTTTGAAGTTTTCCTGTTTAGTTTCACTGCAGCATTCAGCTAAACGAGTGGATAAACCAGGCAGCCCTGAACTCTCACTCCCTCTCTCACTTTAATAACAACTTTCATTTAATTAGCACCTTGCCAGGCTGAGACTTCGCAAGGGACTTTATGAAAGCTGTCCAGTCAAGTAAGCTGCAGTGCCAAGGCAACAAATAAAATCAAGAAATTAAAAGCCAAGAAAAGCCCCCATTTATATTTACAGAGCACAAAAGAGGCAAAGCACAGCACAGGATGGATTCCCAGCGGGCACAAATCAGGGCCTGGGCTCTGTTCTCCATCTGCTGATACCCCAGTACATCAACTTCAGGAGAAGTTTCTCCTTTCACCTCAGTAATGTTTCATATTTGCATTTCCAGACATTAGGAATGTCTAATTAGGAAGCTTTTAGTTTGGAATTAGGAACCTAAGAAGGAAAATCTGGAAACAAGGTTTTGATGCTGCTGACTGGTAACTCCCTCTCCCCCTCTAAACCAAGCTCCAGAAGGCTCTGTGTGTGTCAGCATTGTGATGAGGAAATGACACCCTTCAAATGGCAAAGCAAACACTTGTCCAATCTGGATTTCTCCTGCTCATCCAGATGGATACTAAAGAGGGCACTCTTCAAAAAGCACAGGGGACAATGCTGGTGTCTTGACCAAAATTCTGTGCTCAAAACTGCAGGGATAAGTCCTGGCCTGGGAATTCCCAGGAAATACATTCTGCTTTCCTCTAAAGCACTGTTATCATTATAATCCTGGATCACGGGGATCATCACCCTGATGTTCCCACTCAGATCCTGCCTGGGTGAAATGCCCAGGAAATGCTGAGGACTCCCCTTGCCCTGACACATTCTCTCACTAAAAGCCCCATTTCTGGAGGCTGTTGCCTTCAGCAGGAAGGCAGCTGAAGCTGAAAGAAGACCACGAGATATTAGAATTAAGGTTTAAATTGAGGAGTCTACTCTAGCTTGTCAGCTGGGCCAAACTGTTGTTAGAACCACTGATAAGGAAATAAATACATACTTTCAAACATCACATTTCAAATGCCTTTTCTCATAAAATTCTTTGCTAGGCATTGACCTTACTGGATTTTATTATATGTTGCATCCAGCTACATTAATAGAAGTGATGTTAATGCATTAAATTCATGTCAAAAGAAATTATAACTTTAAGAAAACCTTTTCTAAGGGGAAAATGCAATTTTAATGACATCAAAGAAAAGATTCATATGAAGAACATGTGCTCTGGTTTGATGAAAAGAAGATAATCAAGAGCTCAGGCATCTTCCTGATGTACAACAATGAACCAAATAAATTATACATTTGAAAAATGAAATTTAAAAAAAACACACAAGAAGAACAGTGATTAGAAAACTAAAATCACAGTCTAATCTCACTGTTTCTGAATGCTCAGAGTTAGTAACACACACTGCTGGAAAAGATTCTAACACAGCAGAGAAAGAAGAGTTAAAAAATCAATTAATAAGAAGCTCACTGCTTTAAATGCACAAAATATGTACAAAATGAAAATGTCATAAAACAAAAATATTTTTAAAACCACAACCTGTTATTTTTTTTAACAGAGCTTCACTGATGTTATCAGAATTGTGCTTTTAAACCCAGATTTCTCCTCTCTTCAAAGATAATATTCAAATATTCACAATTTTTTGCTGTAGGAAAAAACATCCTCAAATAACATTTCTTATTATTCCCTCTCCTCCCCTTTGGTTTCTGTGATGCTACTAAACCCAGAATGTATTTTAGTTCAGAAAGATCCACTGGCCTGTCAACTTTCCAAATATCCATCAAGCCATTTTTGCTACACACTGGGGTGAGGAGAGGGGAAACCAAATTTGAAGGACTTGTCAAATCTCATTGTAATTTATGACACAGATGGAAAGCACCTTTGACAGCAAGAAACTGCTTGCCATGAAACCACTTTGCAATGAAATAAATACTGCAAACTAAACTAGGATGCCAAACTTCTTGCACTACCAGGGGTTGTGCAATCCACTGCTCTCTTCTCTCCCCAAATTCTGTCCCCACTTCTGAAAGAAGATTGTGAAAATCCTTTCTCAGAAAAGCTCATCAGCAATAATTAATGGAACAGTCTCACGGAAAGGTAAGAGCCATCTTCACTTTCACCCTTTACTGAGAGCACACCCTGTCCCACCTTACTGAAGTATTTCTCAGGTTACCATGGAACAGAGAAGTACTAACAGAAATTCTGTTAAATTTGGCACCACACACACCTAGCATGAGGTATGGGAGTTGTGAAGCCTTGAAAAATCATCTTCTAATCTCACAAAATGGCACAGGAATTCTTTCTGTCCCTCATTTCAAGGTCAAGAACTGAGAGCTCACACTTTCTGGCCAGGATGGGAGTCAACTCCAAGTCTCCAAAGTGCCTCAATTATAATTTGAATTAAGTAGGACTAAAACATCACACAGAGTAACAAATGCTACCAGGTAAATAAAGTCTAGAGAAACAGACAAAGAAAAAGTAGGACTGGCTGAAAATTTCCCATGTTGGCAGAGCTCTGTGGAGATTTGGGTTTTTAATAAAAGAAAGCTTTAATAGAAATGTCTTTTTCCTGGGGAAAAAAAAATGTGTGGATAACATCACAGATAAATAACCTCTAGCTCTGATAAATAGCCAGTCACAACATCACATTTGGCAAAGTCTCTGCAGAGAACACACTACTTTATTACCATGGTTATTTCTACAGAAATAGGTTTGTACCAGTATTGTCATGGAGCAGCCTCATCTTCCCCAGGTTTTTGGAGTCAGAAATGAAGATATGGAGCAGCTCTCCCAGCAAGGGTGGGCAGGCAAGTCAGTGAAGTGATGCAGTGGAAACACAAGGCCGTGGTGCAAGAGGGGGGTGCACTTTAGAAGAGACAAATTCACTTCAGAAGAGGCAAATATGAGGGAGGGAACTGCCAAGCAATTCAGACCAGACTGGTGACATAATGAGAGTGGGGTCTGAAAAAGGAGACTCGTGAGCAGAACAGACTGAAAAGGACAATTGAATACACTGGGTTTGGGGACTTGGGTCTCAGTCATTTTAGCACAATGTTCAGAGCACTTAGAACACATAAAACAGTCGATGCCTTTTCCTGTCTTACCCTGAGGCTGAAGGAGGTCTGAAGAATCTGAAACACCTTCACAAATGAAGTGGAAAAGGAGCTGCAAGAGGCTGCTATAACTCAGTGCAAGTATTACCCAGCTAGCCCTGAGAAGAATTCAGAAGAGTCAAGATGAGGTGGCTTACAGAGCAAACTAAATCATCAATCTCTGGATTGCTCCTAAACACAACTGAGACTGAAAAAAAATTTAGCTGTGAGAAAAGAGTAAGAAATTCCTTTTGCAAGCCCAATGGCTGATCAGAATTACAGGCAACAGTTTTGGTCGTTTGTCCATGTTTTGTCTGTAAATCTGAAAACTGTAATAACATTTCATGCTCCCAAAGAAGACTCAGAAGCAGAGAAAAGATAGTCTGAATGGTCCCTCCAATGACTTCCATTTCTGGAACCCTTCATTCCTTATCTCTCTCATTTAATCAGTGAAGGTTATTGATGGAAACAACCCCAGGTTTTATTGGTCCTTAATGCCAAGGTTGCTTGCTAAAATTATTCAAGAGGTGCCAACGTGCAACTCATTGCATTCAGCCAAGTTACAGTGAGATTCAACTTCCAGTGCTAGCAGTAAAGCTAGAAATTGTCTTTGCCATGAAAACTTCGAGGGTTTCAAAGAAGTTTTAAATAGTGAACATTACCTTAGGCTATGTCTTTATTTTCAAGTTTCAGCTATTTATCTTTTTAATTGCTCCAGAATTCAATCTTTAAACTGAGTTCGATCGGGTTTGGATGATTTTATGCATTTGCCAGCCCAAGGTCAGAGTTTGGATGAGTGCTTTATTAGCTCAAGGGTTTTAACGAGTAGCATAAGAGCTGGAGATTCCATTAGTAGCAGACAGGCCAGAGTCTTTTAATACTTAGGATGTTTTCTGGAATCCAGTTGTTTTTTGGTTGTTATGGAATGAAGTCTCCCATAGAAAATAAAACACCTTAGGGCACTATGTCCACATTCTGGGATGTGCTGGCAGCATAAGAATTACACAGTGCCAGTTGTAGGCTTTTGCATTTTTACAGTGTTTTGCATGCAGAGGGATGGAACCAAGATAAATGGTTGCAGATGGCTGACACAAGACTTCAGAAAACAAACTGAGTTTACCCAGTGCATGGCACATCTACACTGCAGATGGTCCCTGGTCAGCAGGTCCTGCTGAAACCATTCAAAAAGGCTGCTTGTAAAACTGGCTTAAAGCTGCTAAGGTCATTAGTGCCCCCCAATTTAAAAAACATCATCAGTCCCAGCTCATTTTCAAGGATTTGTGATCAGGATGTCATCGGAGCTTTCGCCTTCATCTTCCTTCGGGTTAGCTCTGTGTCCTAAAAACTGAAGGAAAATAACCTAATGAGGGCTATCCCTCACCACCAACTCCTCAGAACACAAACATAGACATGAAGATATTAGGGGGGACTATCATACATCCTTAGAGTCAAAACCCACAACAAGAAAATCCAGATTCTAATCCCACTTTTCTCCAATGAGGACAACTCACATCAGAAAGGATATTGGAAAAGATTCAGGGAGACAGTAGGGAAAACCTGTATGAGGAAGGATCGTACAGACTCTTTAGGATTCCAGCTTCAAAAAGAGATGACAAGGAATTTATTGAGTCTATAAAATCATGAGTGGTCTGAAGGGTTGGGACAGAAATGGATTGTTCAGTATCTCTTCCAATGTAAACATGAGAGGCCATGAGAAAAGCCTGTGAAATCTACATTTGAACATGCAAAAGGAGATGGTTCTTCAAGGAACAGAAAACAAACCTGTGGAACTCCACCAAAGCATTCTGAGCACAAAGAATTTACATGACTTGAAAGGGAGGCTGGGCCAGGACTGGGTAGAGAGATCCAGTCCAAAGATTCTGAATTTACCACCTCCATCAGTCACTCCAGATTTGCAGCCTGCCAGTGCATTTTTCCCAGTGTGCAGCAAATCACCTGATTCCAAAGAGCTTTCCTGGCTCTCACTGTTAAGTGGTACCTCTGTCTCCTGACAGCCCCAAATGCCAGAGCCTGTGCTTATCAAGGACAGGGATCAGATGAAGATGGCTCTTCTTCTCACTTTTGACTCTCATAGCAATCTCAGTGATTGCAATGTAAGAAGAGGTCACACACTGATATCATTAAGGACTTCAAAGGGGTTTTCAGCAACTTTGAGCAGATTAATAGTATTTAAGCATGAGAAGGAGGCTTAAGCAAAACAAAAATTACCTGGGAGATGAGTTAATTCTTCTCTGAAATTAAGAGTTCTTTGAAGGGTAGTTAGTAACAACAAATGCCTCAGGACAGAAGTGCATAGGGGAAGAATGTTTATGTTGCAACACACAAATTTTAGGGAGAAGAAATTCTGAAGTCCCGGGAATTGCCTGTTTCTAATAAAAGAACTTGTTTACAAGCTAGAAGATGATTCAGTAGCAGGGGAAAAAAACCAAAAAAATGTAGAATTCTCTGCTAAACTTAAGATTTTTCCCTATAGATCCAGAAGGCAGAAACTGGGTCTTGTAATTCTGCACATACACAGAGTCAAAGCCAACAATCCCAGGGTAGTTCTGTGTACAAGAGTTCATGACCAAAATGGTGCCTAACCTGGTACTGCTCATCCCTGAGAGACTCCAGCCAGGTTATTCAAGGCTTCCTATGATAAGATTAATAACAAGGGACACACTGAGCCTGGAGCAAAACAGCATTTAGGTCAGGGCAGGGTAACTTCCAGTCCATCACAATGGTTTCACAAACTTTGAAAAACCTAAAGGAGATGCAGAGAGCTACTGAATAACTCAAACTTGGCAACAGTTCCTCAACACAGCACATATTTTCAAATATTAAGGAATTCAAGAGGGCATTTTCAATACAGAACTCAGGGAAAATAGCTTATTGTTCACATCTAGTAGCTGCAAGAGAAACACTGTGCACTGATGATCCAAAGGTGATGATTCTGATGATCCTTTTGCTCACAGAATTTTTCAATAATGCAGAGACAGAGAGGGGATGTTTAGTGTAGATCACAGAGAGGGCAAAAATATTCTTGCATTAAAGAACCAGTAGGTTTTGGACCAGCACATCACATTCACCCCAGTTCATGCTCTGGGAGGCATGAAGGCCATTGACCTGCCTTTCAGAGCAACCTATGCCTGAAGTTTCAGAACAAAATTAATTATTCTCAATGTGCATTATGCTACACAGTACCAAAAAAAAAAAAAAAGAAAAAAGCAATAGCAGAACAGAAGTATTAGAGATACTTCTGTATGAGTAAACTTTTTCCAAAGATCAGCAATCTCACTAAACAGTTCAGGTCTTGATATCCATTGTCAGCATTTGCATCTGAAACCTCCTATGACAGCAAGTTCCTGTGCTGAGTGAGAAAGCATTTCATTTTTGCTGCCCCATGATCATTGCCATTGATTTCATTGATTGACCCTTTAAATCAGTCAGTGCAAAAATATAAAGGGCATCTGATAGGGTTCCAGAATGACCTAACTGGACATAATACAGCCTCATGTGACAAGGTGCTGAAGTCTGAAGGAGAAGACACTCCCAATTCCAGATGTGGAGGGTGAACTGAGACAATCCCAGGTCCTGATTCAGCACCACCTCTTCAGCTCTTTCCCACTGCAGTCCTTTGGTATCAGTAACTGCCAGGGCTGAGATGAATGAGGGAGTTGATCACATGAATATTTACCTTGATGCAGAAGGCTGTTGATGGTGCACACTCCAGCTGCAAATCTGTGGGGAGGAAGTTCCAACACTCCAAAGTCTCACCCATCTTTCCCCTGTGGCTCTCCCAGCACCTGCACGGAGGAGCTGGAGAATCTCGAGTCAAGAATTGCACTTCCATCAGAGTGGAGGTGCAGGGACAGCTGCTTTGTAAGCACAAGCACAAGCACATGCTGCTCCATGGAATTTCACAGCTCCTCCAGCATATGGAGCACGTGCTGCTCCCCCTGATTGCTGACAGGAGCTGATGTTTTCACAGGTTGCTTTCTTCCTGGAATGAGGTCAAGACTTGAAGGGCTGCCAGGAAGTAAGGAGTATCCTGTCTTTCATGCATAACTCTTAATGCTGTTTTTAAATATCATGTCATGCCTTACAGCTCTGGAGAGCTTGTGAGTGCACGTGCAAAGGGGTATTTCAGTGTGTGACAGGGCACACTTGGCCATGCAGGCAGTGAGGAGCCACTGTGAGAGGTTAACAACTTCAACACTTCATTGGAACCCCTAATTTTCTTCACAGGATCCTCCTTGTAATCAGATGAATGTTTCAGTCTCTTCAGGTGATGTGGAGGGAATAGGTACAAATGAATGGACAACACCTGATTTTTGGCATGACTGTAGGTATCTCACCTGTGAGAGCATTACCTAACAGTGGAAAGACACAGGCTTCTCCAAAGAGTGATTCAAAATCTGATATTAAAAGCAAGTTCAGATTTCTCCATTGATTATATAGGAAGTGAAAAAGAACTGGCCTTCTAACCTAATCACTTACAGGCAATATCAATAGTCTCAGTGTTTCACAGTTTTGTAGTGGTGATTTGTATTTGTTCATAAGAGTGATTTCCTGCACAGAAAAGAAAAAGGAAGGTGTAGAACTGTTTGCATAACATCAGTTCAGAGATTGCAATGGATTTTTGTTGCTTACATGCACTCACACAGTACTGTACAACAAAGTGAGGCCTAGAAAACAGGTTTTTTCACCTTGTCAAAAGTTTGCAAGAAAATTCTCTGTGTCAGAGAAAAGTGCACACTTACAGCTTATGTTGTAACAACACTGAAGTCTGGAGGCATGAAAGAAATAAATAGAAAACAAGTTCAAGAACACACCAAGCTAGATGGCTTCTTTTATGTCATCTGTCTAGGTTGTCAAGGTTCTATAAAATCCCCATATGAAAACTCCGGAAGAAAGAAAAGACTCAGCTAGACAATCCTGATGCAGATGATGTAGCTCAGTACTTTTGAAAGCAAAGTTATTCATCACCTCTAGTTCTATACACCAAAAGCCACAGACCCATAAATCTGTCTCTAGAATTATAGTTTTGCATATTTGAACCACTGGGAAACACATTTTAAACTTCAACAAAGGGTCTAGAAAATAAAATACTAGAGAACTATTTGTGATGGTTAGTCCCAGTTCCTGCAGCAGCTCTTTCCATCTCTGCTTGGCTTATGATCACCTAAACAATGGCATGACCAAGATCTGCCAGAGTCACAACACCAGGTAGGTATTTCCACCCCAGGTGCTGTTTTCATGGTTTAAAGGGACTTCAGAGGACCAAGGATTTGGTCCTGGTGGGCCAAGGTATATTTTATTTACCTTTAAATAGTAAAATTATGATTCTTTTTGCCATGTGCTTTGCATGTTTACAACTTCTGGGTTTTTTTACTTGCAACTTGAAAAGATAGCATATATGGAATTTATTTTAAATGGTTTCCTAGTCAAACCTCTGAACCCACCCTATCCAGTACCGAGACTAAATTCTCCACTTCAGCAAAAACAAGCCTCAAAGTTCTCATTTGTCTCTGACTTATCTCTCATCTGTTTGAAAAACCTGACCAGATCCTTCTTTTTGTCTCACAAAAATTCACACCAAGAGAAGTAACATCATCACAACCTGTCAACACTTAGAGGCTAAACAAAGAAAGAAACAGATCAAGAAAACAGAGATGAAAAGCTTCGGTGCCCCTCTTCCCAAATTAATATTCCCAAAACGTGTTTGGAGAGAGGGGGAAGGGCCCATTGTTTGAGCTACCACATCAGGCAGTGTGATTATTTAACTAACTATCTCCATCCCCAGACATATCAAACGGAATGCAATGCCAGCTGAAAGTATTATGTAGCCTTCAGTGATGTGAAACATCTAAGCTCCAAGGCACACAGCTTGGCTGGAGACTCCAGCTGGCACTGGTAGTTTTATTGTACTGTGAAAAACATTAAAGTCCTCAGATGCCCTGATGATCATGGGATCTGAGAAACTTTCCCTTCGCTGCCTGACATGTGCTCACTCTGCAATTAACACACTCCTCCCTCTCCTCTCCCTGGCTGCAGATGTGCACACACACACACACACACGTGTGCACACACATTCCCAACGTTATTCCGTCCAGGAACACTTGTGGTGGGAGTTCCTGCTCTGTTGTGGTTGGGAGGGAGAGCCAGGCTTTTCTCCAAGTGCTACAAAATCTGGTACCTCAACTTTCACTTGGAGGTGGCTGCAGCACATGTAGAGACCATTAAGGGTTGTGTTTTGCTTCCTAACTTTTCACACTTTTTCCTCCCTTTATGACATGTTTATTGGCCTTGAAGGGCGAGGAGGGATAACAGAGGAAACCAAAGTCCTCCATTCAGCTCTGACTCAACTATTGTACACCTCGGCCTCGTTTAAGGGCAGGTTGCACTCGGCGTGGTGGCTTGGTAGTGTGAGCAACTGGAACCATTAATCCCTGTTCACATCTGATTTTCGGCAAAATCTAAGCCAGTGGGCCCAGGGTAGTTAAATGTGCAGCCTGGGCAATTAAAAAAAAAAAAAAAAAAGGTTACAGATGAATATTACTTGGTCTGAAAACAAACCTGCAAGGGGTTTTGGAGACTAGTGCCTTGAGGATTAGAGCTTATTTGTGGAGCTTTAACAGGAAACTGCTAATTATGACACCTGCACAACTTTCCTTGAATTAGACCCTGGGGATGCACTGCCTTGCCTATAGATGTTAGCCAAAGCCTCGGGCTCTTAATCCACAGCCATCACCTAAAGTGAGAACAGAACAGCCAGCCACAGGGCATTAGCAATCTTAGTTAAGAAAGGCTATTGCAACATTTAAACTGGATTTTTCCTCCCAAGACAAACTACTTGAGTGCTGAACACGCTTCCAAGGAGTTTTACCCTTTAGGCTCTTGTGAAATCAGCAGGCTGATTCACTAAAATGACTTCCACTCAGAGTGAATATGTTATGCAGCACTACAAAATTCTTGGGAAAACAGATTCGAATCATAGGAGTCAAAGCAAATAGTACAATGGATATGCTGTAAAACAAGGGAATTTTACACTGACTCTTTATTCCTGTTTAAAATGGGCGTGTGTTTGCCAAGCCTTGCCCCAGTCCTCTTGCTGAGATGAAGACTGATTTCCAGACTTTAGCAAACACAGTTTTAGAGGTATTTTCTAGAGTTGCACTGCTTGCACATTCCACACTCTTCAGTGCACAGGGTTCACTTAGCAAAGACAA
This sequence comes from Drymodes brunneopygia, assembly GCA_013400955.1. Classification (NCBI taxonomy): domain Eukaryota; kingdom Metazoa; phylum Chordata; class Aves; order Passeriformes; family Petroicidae; genus Drymodes; species Drymodes brunneopygia. The sequence continues at coordinate 725,068 of VZTZ01050795.1, forward strand.
AAGCCAGGATTTTGTTCAAAAAAGTTTCACTTGCAGGTTCAAGTCAGGCAAGATGGACTTGCAGAATCAGGTGACTCTTCATGTCCTGCAAAAATTAAGGTTCTAGAAACTGCACGAGCAGCCACGTTCGGGGTGACACTTTGGGAACAGCCTGCCATTTCAGGCTTCTCTACACTGACCACTGGTTTTGTGGGGATGAAGCCAGTGCCAAACAAGCTGGTGTGTCTCTTCAGCATGATCAGCACCTTCTGAGCCAATGTGTCAGCCCTCCTCCTCCTCAGCAATTCCCACCCCTTTAGCCCGTGCATGGACCTGGGACACAGCAAGAGGCTGGCACAGCTGGATGTTCCTGTTCCAGGGCTTCACTGGGTATGTCCACATGGTGCTTTGCACCATGAGAAGATACTGAACCACCAGCACACAGCATGTGCAGGATACAGCTGCATTAGGAGCCCAGGCAACCCACAGCATCCAGGAAGCCTCCTTCAGTACTCTCCAGCAACTGCCCTCCTAAAGTGCAACACACTGACAAAAGCTATCCTGGTGGCAAACAATGATTAGGACCTTTTGTGGTTTAAAATCAAGCTGGTCAGTGGCAAAGACCATGGAGACTGCTCTCATCCTGGTGACTGTAATAGTTGCTCTTGAAGCCTCTCTCAAGGCAGGCTCTCATTTTATTGACAGAAAGATGCCCAGGGTAATAACTGATCCCAGGGTCTTACACAGAGTTCCTGAGCTGCACACTGCAAAGCTGTCTCAAAAAATAACCTGTCAGTGACATGTTCAGACTGCAAAGTCCAAGCCAGAACCAAACCTCTCATCTCTCAAGGTCCTGACACTCCCCTGTAACATCACAGTGTGCCTCGCTCTCTGACTCGTGGATTTGCTGCAAGTGTGTTCTGACCTTACCGAAAGAGCAATATCCAAACAATGACAAAGCACTACAACATTTTTTCCTTCTTGGGGCAGCCAGGATTGACAACCAGATGGCAGGACAAGGTTAAGCAATGCATTCACAGAAGAAAGCACTCTTGGGCTTATTTCCTTCCCTCTATCAACATTTTTCAAATGTCTCGGCTCCTTTTTGTCTCAAACTGCTTAAAACATGGGAGCGTTCCAAGTAATAATAAACTCCTTGTCTTTAATTTATAACTCTTAAAATTGACAGAAGCCCAAAACACTTTTTTTAAAGCCTGAAAAGGTGGCAGAGACACATATTGTGTTCTCAGCACAAGAACTTGTGTGGCTGCAAGGAGAGAGAGCTGCCAATGCGCTTGCAGAAATAGCAGCAGTATTTTATTTATCCCTGCAAAGCTTGGCCAGTCTCTTTGCATGAAGGAGCAGATTTACCACGAGGGAGGGAAGTGCTGCCTCCATCCCTTCTACCATTGCTCAGTGTGGAGCCCATCCCAGCCCTGGGCTGTGAGTCCTGCCCTGCCAGTGCCTGTCCAGCTCGTGGCCAACATCTTCTGCAGGAGGATTGGGAAGGGATTTTTACCTCAGATGTTGTGAACCCCTCTGCTCGAGTTTACAGCCCAGAGCCTGTGTCTCCTCTCCTCCCCAGCTTTCCTACTGCAAAACCTGGCAACCAAACACCAGGTAATCCCCCTGCACCCTCATGTTCCTCCATTGTGTGCAGTCAAGGGGCTCTTGCACATCTGTGCTGTACCAGAGGCACAGGGAGAGAGGGGAAATGCAGATACCAAATCCTCCATCTGCAGCCCAAAGTAATAACGTTGGAGGGCAGGAAGGGGAGAGGGATTGTGGTGCAGGCAGCAATACAAAAAGTAGGTTTTGTGCCAGGCTCATCAGTGTGGCAGGGTAATAAGGTCAATGTGAAAACAACTGGAAGGCACATTCCCCAGTAAACATGTGCTGAGTGAAAACGGCCCGACCTTATGTTGTAGAATCCAAAGCCATTGAGTCAATTGCCAGAAAACATGACATGACCTTTCAGATTCAGTGAGCATCAGTTCCAAGAGCAGGCTGCCGTGCTCTTTTCCATTTCACTGCTGCCCCCGGAGGGCCTCAAGTCACCTGAAATAATAGCTTGGGCTCAAAATCTGCACTCCTTTAATGAAAAAAAAAAATACACATGGCATCAAGTCTGACCCTGGTGGCAGATTTTTTATATGCTTAGCTCAATTTCTTTAAACTAAACAATTGTGCTTTGTTTTGCTTACTTTTTTTTTTTTTAAATCTTCCCAGAACTCAGGTTTTCCCACAGACAACGCATTTTTGGCAATGGAGGAAACCTCTTGTTTTTGTGAATGAGGAAAATAATTAATAACTAATGAGGTGCTCATTCCAACCCACAGCCCTTCCTGTCCAAACAAGTAAAGAAAAAACTGTTTCAGTTGGAACATATTCTCTTCACTTTCCAGCCTGAGAAACACATAAAGACGTATTTTCGCCCACAAACCTTCAGAATCTTATTTTAATCCTCAGAACTCAAGCTGCCCATGAGAGGAATAAAGCTGTACAATGTTCCAAGCACCAGCAAGATGAGAGCTTGTGATATTAAGTGCAATTCAAACTGTACTTTCCCTCCCACTGAATTACATTCCCTGCTAAATCCTGATTAAAATTTTTCTCCCCTTTTTCTGTCTCTCTGACAGACTGATGGGGCTGAGATCTGAAATAAATACAGCTTTTAGGTGAAATTTTTATTTTGGGGGACAAACAAGAAGGGTTTTTTAATACTATTCAGATTTTTTCTCTCCTCTGTGAAAAAAAAAATGCAGAAAGGAGAGGAAAGGATCCAAACCGTCTGGAAATTGTATTTATTTTGACTTGAGCTGTGCCAACCTGCAGGATACAAATACTCAGTCAAAACTGCCTCCCATCTGTGTTTATTGTGGGGGAATAGCAACATCCAATGGCCAGTTCAATGCAGGTTAATTGCAGGCGTGTATTGAATTCCCTGGAGAGCCCAGTACACAGTTAGCTCCCCTGGTGCAATCTCTTTCTGTTCCATGAAGGAAATCAAAAAGAGAAAGAACAACAATGCCAACCCACTGAAGAGCTTGATGCCTCTCTGCACAGAGGGGGGGAATCTGCAGGGAACAATAAGAGTCTATTAAATTCTTTCACTGGCACCGGAGAAGTAAAATGAACATAAATTAATCAGCTACAAAAGATGGGACAAGTGTTGGTGCAACTCTATTGAAGTCAGTGGAGTTGTGGAAAGGATAAATTTAACTCAGGATCTTGCACTGTCTGCATGCTTGAAAGTGGCTTGTTGAAAAACTGGGCATTCTTAGAAAAGAAAAAAGGAGTGGGAGAAGCTCCCTGTGAAATGCCATCCTTCAGTATCCATGAACACTCACATTTTCACCACAGACATATTGACATTTACCATTTCATTTCCTTGCATTAATAAAGCCATTTAGCCAAGTTTTTCAAAGGCATTGACACACTGTGGGCCTCAAAGTTTTGAGCTTAAAAGCCCAGACTGACAACAGCTGCACTGAAAATTAGCGCCCTGCAGAGGAACAGGTTGGGCAGGGCCAGGTGCACACTGGAAAGAGGAGAGGGGCAGCCCCTGGTCTATGTGAACCAGAGAAAACACACCAGACCTGGAGAAAGAGCAGGGGAAAGGGATCTGTCACAGTCACAGCCTGGGAAATCCACACCAAAAAGGCACATGAAGTTCAGGGTCCTAAGGGCAACCTTGGTCTCCTTCTCACAGCTGACGTTCTATTTTATGCACCACATAAGGCCTAAGAAAAGCCATATAATGCTTAACAAAAACGGGGGGAAAAAGAAGAAAAATACGGTGTTTGTGGTGTACCCAGAAGACAGAAACTCTGGGTGGTGCCAGAAGGGGAGCACAGTCCCCAAGGCCTTCCAGTGACTGTCCTTCCACAGGCACACACCCAGCACCCACAGCACAATGGGGATGAGGATCTCCCTCAAAGCACCAAATCAGGTTTGGAGCTTTAAAACCAGGACCAGATGTGTGGGTTGAAGAGAAAGGCAAGGAGGCACTCAAGGGACTGCAGTGTCCCACACACTGCAGAAAGGCAGTCCTTGGCACACCTGGCCCACAGGTAGGTGCAGCCCTGGAAGGCAGCAGCCACGTGGAGCAGGGAGAGCCAGCCAGGCCTGAGAGCTCCAGGGAGAGCCCGGAGGAGATGGGAACAACGCCTGAGAACAACACTCCAGGTGCAGAGTAAATTGCCATCACACAGAGCCACATTATCTCCCTGCCAACCCCTTTTGCTCTGGGAGAAGGAATCCACTTTAGCCTTAAAATGCCTCCCTCCCACCTCCCTAGAGAGCTCTGTGGCTGGCACATTGATCTGACACCAGTGTGACCCCCTGTGCCACTGAAGGGACAGCTGCTCACCACCCACACACTGCTCCAGCTCCAGAGGGGCTTCATGGGGCAGTCGGTGCCTGCTGCCCCAAACTCCTCGTGTGTGCTCAGAATTTCAGCCTCAGAACTGCCAGCCTAGGGGGGTTAACCCGTTTGCTCCTTCCCTCCCACATTGCCAGTGGCGATGTCCTTCTCACAGATCCAAACTCTTGGGGGCATTCTCAGCTCTTCCTCCCTCTTCTCCCAGACGTCAAAGATGCCATTAAATCCTCCTGCCCAATTTACAATGCTGAAGCCTTTCAGCCGAGGCTGAGTTGTCTCACGCCTCATCTCACTGAAGCTTTCTCCCCTCCAGGCTTCTGCCCTCATCCCCTCCAGTCCATTTATCCAGAGTCACCTACCTTCTCTGCCATCCTCAGATCCTTCTGCTTCCCAGCCAATGTTCATCACATCAAAGCTTATTGTTTTCACATTCAGCACCTTGCACAACTTCTTTTCTTTTGACTCTTTCCACTTCCCCCTCTTTCCCCTTTCATCCTGGCTCTCCTCAGCTCTCCCAGGAGACAATTTGTCCATCACTTTCTTCCAAACTCATACCAGAGTTTCTTGTATATGCCAGAAACCTGATCAGGCTACAGCTCTCTACCAGGTCAGATCCGTATCTCTTATGTCTATGAGTAAGTTTAGTTCTTCCTCACTTTGCAATGTCAAAATAACCACTACCACCATGAAAAATAAAATTAATGCTACACTTTTGTGCTTCCTTTAGTTACCTCCCAGCCTCATGCTCACACTGGCTTCAGGTGACAAGCTGTTCTTTGCCAAAAGGTCTCACACCTTTTGGGCCTAACAGGGTTTTGTAAGTGTTAACAACTGTGCACCCTCGCCCTAAAATCTATTGCTTACATTTGACCCAAAACTAATCGAGCTCCCTGTTTCAACACAAAACCTTAAACCATTTCCCCATATTACAGAACTTAAAATGAAATATCTGTAAGCACCATGGGGTTGGATTTTTAAAAAGCAGAAGCTGATAAGGATTCGTTGACATCCATGAAGGATAACTGCCTTTATTAAAGTGTGTTGAGCAACATCAGCTGGAAAGTTGGCCCCACAACCAAACATTTGAAAAGATTGAACTCACTAATTCTGAGTTCAATTCCAAAGGCACCATTGCAGCCCTGGGATTTCATATTGCCAAATCTCTTTCAGAAACTCTAGAGTAAGAACATGTTTCTCTTCACACTGAATTCTCAGTTCAGAACAAGCTCTAGGCAGAGGCTCCACACAGGCTGTTTTTCAAACTGCTGAGCCAAGGAGCTGAGCCTTTCAGCCTGGAGCTGACACCTATGGCCATGACCCACGGTGCCCTCATTTACCTCTTGAATTAAAACAGAGCACTGTGACACATTTCCTGTCTTACTCCTTGGGTAGTCTCTCACACGAGGCTTCAGACTGCAGAGTTCATCATTAAACGCAGATTTTTCACCCCCAGGAAGTTCCAGAGGCCCAGAGAAAGATGCTACAAGCTTGAGATCCTACAGTGGATTCAATTACAGTATGTGAGGGACATTTAAACAAGCTTCCCTGGGATAAATGAGAGGAAAGAGCCAGCACACTCAGCATGAGGAGAATAAAAAGCAATCTTCAGCTGGTGCCAGCCATGCATATTTTGAAAACCATCCCCTTCAGCCCTTACCAACAAAAAGTCAGCAAAAACTTATTTTAGAATCTGAAAAGACAGAAATTTAAAGCATTTGGCGGCACAATCTGTTACTTAGGGACAAGCTCATTAAAAATGCAGCACTATTTACTAAAGGCAAAATGCAGACATGCACTTTTGCATGTAAAGCAAGCACTTATGGAGTGATAGGAACACCTTTCCTCCTGATTGGAATGGGAAGGAAAGCTGGTTAATTGTTCTGATGGATGGCCCTCTGAAAGAAGATAACGATTGGAGAAGTCAGTCCCAAACCTCACACAAACCCATAAGGCCAATGAGTAAGAGGTTGGATTCAACGAGAAAAGAGCTACAGGGAGTTAAAAGAAGCTTGGGAGGAGCTATGGAATGGGCCCTGTCTGCAGGCACATTGAGGAAGAGTGAGGGTGGACTCAGTCTGAGCAGCACAGCTCCATGGCTTTGGGAGGAGATAAACTGGAGAAGGGAGGGGAGGAACCAGGAAACTGAGTTTTAAAGGCAAATGTCAAAAAATGCAGAAATAGGAGCAGGGGAAACAAGAAATCAAGGGAAGTGACATGGTGGGAAGATGAGACTGAGGGAAGAACACTGTGATTATCACCCCAAATCAGAGGGAAAGGGGGGGGAAGGACCCAGAGTGGAGAAGGTTTATTATTCTCATTTTTCCACGGAGATACTTCTTTTCCCTGGCCAGCTGCTGCAGACTGAAGATGAAGCTTGTTGGGGAAGCTCACCTGCTTGAGCCAGAGACTGATCTCACCACGGATTTGCACTGCCATGAATCTCTGGCTTAAATCAAGCAGTTACTCCTCATCCTGACTGAACAGGAGCAAGCCCTGGGGAGCAAAAGGTGCTATAAGAGAATGAAGCATTTTCTTAAAACACAAAGACCCTGAGCATAAACAAACACTTCAAGCTCACAGCTACAAATTCCCTTGCTATGTGAAGCCATCAGCCATTGCTATGATATATTCCTGATACATTCCTCAAGACAACATATTAGACACATTGTCTATGCTCTCTAAAACATCTGAAAGTAAACATAATAACCACTGAAACAGTCATGACCAGGCTAATATGCTGTGAACCTTTCTAGATCTTTTACATGCTGATTTTAATCTCTGGTCTTCAGAGCCGTGGGTATCCATGGTTTCCTTGGAAATACATCTATGAAATTTAACTTTAAAAAAACAAAAAACAAAAACAAAAAGCAAGAGAGCTGTCAAAAGGCTTAAACCCAAGAGTTCCTGTCCAAGAAGAAAAAAGGGGCAGATTGGCGAATTGAAAAGGGTTGAAACTTTGAGAGACTTGCAAAATGAGTAGCCCAGCCTGCTTCAACTCCATGGCAACCATGTATTTCCACATATGGAAAAGAAGGAGCAGTGGAACACAGCTTCCCAGCCAAACAATATCTTTTCCTGGTCAAAGCATTTATTGTGGCATAGCTCCACAACCTCACATGATTCAGAAGACTGAATATCATTCCAAACTATTCTGGCTTCACCAAAAATCTCTAGAAAAAGGAGATTTTCGGCCCCAAGTCCTAACTCACTTGGCTGCTTAACTCTGCTCTAAGCTTCCATTCTGGCAGCCAGAGAAGCATCTTCTCTACTGGATAACTGGAGACACAGGCTAAGATGAATTCATTCAAAATAGCCTGATAACAAAGCAGAGGTTTCTAAAGAAGCCAATCTCTTCCAGATTGTTCTGTTCCTTAAAATATAGAGGGAGCAGAAAAATGTTCCCTCTATACCAACATTTGATGCAATAAATAATTCGAATAATTTTTTTAAAGACAATCTAAAAAGCCCTTATTTCTGTAGTTTTGTTTTGTGTCTTACCCTCCACTTCCTTTTCTGATATAAAAAAAATAAAATAAAGTAATTTTTTTTTACACACACTGCATGGAAAACGAATGGAAAGGAAATAAAAGAATCAGTATTCCTGGTGAGTAATTTGGCTAGAGGAAAAAGACAGATACAGATCAGATTCTTTTGATATGTTAAAAGCATCCCAAAATGCCTACGCTTTGGATGCTTTTACACAAATTATCTTTCATCATAAAAGTACAAAATACATATAATGGACAGCTCATCTCTCTCCAATGAATATGTAGCCACTAGCTGATAAGATAATAGACTAAACACTGACCTGTCACAGACTTGACGATCATAAAAGTAGAGTTTAAAAAGTTGGTTCTCACGTCTCAGGCATTTAATGGGCAGGCACTAAGATCTGCTTCCAATCTTCCAACTCTTTTCATACTGTTCTGCCTTAATAAGCACAGGCATATCCCTCAGACTGGTTGTACTTGAAGAAAGACACTATTTGTACAAATAATTCTCCTACTACCTCAGTTTCCCGGAACTCCTTCCCACTTAACCTTAGAATGACTTCAGTGTCATGCAGTTGCTCTGAAACAGATTAAAAATTTCTTTATTGAGAGAAGCAGCCCAGTGTGGTTTATATTCTGATCTCGAGAGGCAGCTGAGGCATCAGCTGATGGATAGGCTCCTAAGAAACAATAATTATTATTTTTGCAAAGTGCAAAGTGGCTGAACAGCTGAGAATGGAGCCTCAGAACTGGAAACTCTTTACTGGTGGCCTTCTCCATCTCACCCTGGCACTCAGGCCTCCTCTCCACTGAGCCAGGGTGTCCATGAGAGTCAAACTGTTTTCCTACATCTCCTTTCCCTGCCATTTTTCCAAGGCAGCACAGACAATGTATTTTTGGCCCTAATAATTAACCTAACACACCTTTGTTCCTGTACATGCACTGCACGTAGCTGCTCCTTTTCCCTCCCACACTGCAAAAGAGCCTGTGTCTGACAGCCCTCCTTCTTTTTTCTCAGTATCTCCCTTTGGAATCTCACAGGGTTCACCTGTGGATAGCAAATCCTCCACAATACAGCAGCTGAATTAATTTAAACTGGGCAGGACACATTGCAGATTTCTTTTACATGTCCTGCAAGATGCCCCATTAAGATTGCCTTGTTATAGGTAAATATAAATTGAAATTTGCATTTCAAATCACCAGCCAGCCTGAAAACTAACAGCACATGGTGCTCAGAACTCAGAACTGATAGGCCTGGGTTCTTACTACAGTCCTATAACAATTTCACCGTGAGATCTCTGGAAAATCACTCACCCTCACTACCTTTGTTTTAAACTCTGTCAAATAGGAAGATCAGCTAAAAAAATTATAACTTCTAGCAGTTCTAGCAGCAGCCTCATACAGGTACCAACATCTCTTCCTATTAAATTATTAGAAGTTTGACTGTTCAAAGGAATTTAGGTGCTTATTTTCACTACAGAACCTAAAAGTACAGGAAAATAAGTACACTTGGACACCTCCTGGGGGAACAAACCTGTGTCTCCCCAGGCTTCTCTTTCCCCACCAGTTCACATCAAAACTGCTTGTGTAGCACCTAACACTCATTTAAACCAATATTTATTGATTGATTTAGGCACTTTTACAGTCACAGAAGAGCTTTTCATTCTCCTTTAGTGCTGTGTAGACACAGCCACAGAACTCAGAGCAACAGCTTTTAGACAACAAAAATGCAAATGCTGAAAGCATTCAGGGCCAAGGCATACAGGCATTACACGTGTAAAGTGGTGAGTTCCTCCCTGAAGAACAAGTTCATCTACATGGGACTTTTGTTTATCCTGGATGTAGATTTTCTTATTCTCCCTCACTTAGAGCAGGCCCTGGGCATCAACTGTTTTCATTCTGCAAAGTCACTTGAGCACTCGTTTTTCCCTTTGGGAGGCTGTGATGAGAAAAGGGGTTGCCTTTATGTTTTTCTATTTATTGTACTCAGGAGTTATCACAGTGTGACTCCAAATCTATCCCATTTGGGTTAAGAAAAACAGCATGTGATTCATTTAGGTAGTGTTAGGGACAAACACTCTGGGAGTGCAAAACCAATGCTTTAATTATTTTGTGGCAAGTAATCAGAAAGCCCAATATGCCTGAAATCACCTTTTAGCAACCTTAAGAATCTGGTCAAGCTCAGGCTGACTGAGAGCCAGGTGAGAGCTTAGACCATCACACCACTGGCTTGTTAAACCACTTTCACAAAGGCTTTTTGATTTCACTTGCACCAGCAGCCTCACGCTGAAAGGTTACACTCACAATCAAAGAGAATCTATGAGCTCAATGCACCGTGAGCCATTTCTTAGTCACAGAAGGAAAAAGACAAAGATTTTCCCCCAGAAGCAGTGGGGTATCATTCAGCACAGAATTGGAACCTGAATACAGCATTAATAAGAGTATCAGATACATTGATCTATAGTTGGTGGGTTTGTGGAACTCTGTGAAGCCCAAACCCAAGAGGAATGAAAAGGCAGACAAAGGGATGAAGCTGTGGTCTTTCTGCAGCTGAATGTACAGAGGTATATTCACCCTTGGGAACCAGTCTTTTGGAAGAACAGAGGATTTGCTCAATGTTGTGCAAGAAATCAGTGCTGAGGCAGGAGCTGGCTCTGTGTTTCCAGGACTGTACCTGGTGTTGCCTGTTCCTGTCACACAGCTGTGGCAGGGGCCACTTCCCTGCTGTTCTCCATTTCGGGGGCATGATTCCAGCAAACCAATCTCTCTGCTTTAATTCAGCTTCTACAGATGAATTAATGCAACCCACAGATTCCTACAACTGGAAATTATGGAAGTCCAGCCTAGAAATGCAGCACCTTTCTTTATAATGGTGTTAGGCAGGCTGGACAGCCCCACCAGTGACTGTTAATCTTAAAGTGGTCTAAAAGGATGGAGGTGGGTACTCTGGAATTCACTCCCTCCCTTTTTCTGCCAGACCATGGATTGCATAGCTTCCTATAAGCACTGAACTGCTAATCCTTCCCATTCATCCAGGTGGGCAGGGATGGGAAGGATGTGGAGCCTGTGTGTTTTGCCACAAGGTTTATCATTGTGGTGGCTGATGCATTACTGTACTGTCACAACAGCAGAATGATATTGTGCTTCGTACTGCACAATTCAACTATTGTCAAAAATCAAACATCCAAATTATAACACAGCCCTGGAAAAAGAGGGAATCAAACAATGTAAGACATGGAATACCAGCAATGCCCAAGAAGGGATAAATAATGGCCTAAGAGGCACAATCTTCCACGGAGGCCTGAAACTCACACTAAGCAGCAACCCAAAGTGGTTACTCAGAGAATGACCAGAGATACACATCAGGCCTAGAATGATGCTTCTTCCACCTTCTGGCAATCTGCCAGATGGGGATTTCCTGAGCCAGAGGTTGCATCTGCACCAGCATGTTTAATAGCCCCTGCTGGACCTATTTTCCATGAATTTGTCTAATTGCTTCTTGAATCTATATCTGTCAGCAGTAAGTTCCACAACTGAATTATGCACTGTGTGAAAAAGCAGCTCTATTTGTTCTGGTCTAAAGTAGCTGCCTTAAAATTCCCTTCCTCACCCCTTTATTCTGACATTATACCAGGGGATAGTCATTTCCAGTTCATTTTTCCTGTGCCATTTATGATTTTACATACACCTGTATTACTTGTCTCTCTTCCAGACCTAATGGCCCTATTTTATTTACTCTCTTCCAGGAAATCCATTTTAGAACTTTACACATCTTTGTTGCCCTCCTCTGTATCTTCCCTCTTTCTATCACATCCTTTCTGAGGGAGGATGAACAGGACTGTGTGCTCGTTCAGGACATGGATGGATCATAACTTTGCAAGCTTTATAAGGCCATTATTTATTCTGTTAATGACTTAGAGAAAATAGTCACACTGGCCACATACCTGCAGGGTTAATCCCAGAACTGCATTCTACAAATGATGGGTAGGTAATACAAATGACAGAAACCATACAGGCAATAGTAAACATTTCTGTTTTAGTAAAGTGCTAAAGTGCTCAGCAATTCATGGGAAAAATCCATTATGAGCAATTAATAATTGCTGTAAAACTCCATTTCTGACTCAGAAAATCCTGAACCCCTGCTAACTTCTGCCAGGGGAATGCACCAGGGATTAGTGCAGAGTTTTATGCTCCTCAGAAGCTCTGCATTTGGCCACTGTTGCCAACAGATAAAGGAACACATACATTTTTGGATCCATTTGCCATGTTGTCTGTCTATATATTACAATTTCACCCACCTTGATTACAGTTGTATCCCACAGAGCACACCCAGGCATGGGGTAGCTGCTCTCTGAGTACATTTCATTCTAACCAAGCACAAAAAGACCCAGCTTTTGTATACTGTGGCTAAATACATTCCTTGTTGGCTATGGAATTGCACTTATTGTACCCAAATATCCTCATCCATGCCTTTCATACTCAGCATTGTCTGTCCCTCCCTACTCCTTATCTCCAGCACCCACAGGCTCTGTATCTGCACTTTGGAGAGTACTTGCAAACAGAACCTGAATTAATTTTTAGAACAGATTAGCTGAAATGCTTTGAATATCTGTGTGGACATATTCAGAATTAAAGTAGGCCTAATTCAATTTAACTTACTTCACTTCCAAAGTGAATTAAGTAAATGTAATTGAAGCTACTTAAATTCTGATTAAGAGCCTTGACATCTGCTGCAAGTGAAGCTGTATTATCCACAGGGAGTTAATTCACCAGCATAAGTGTGGAAACACAACCAACTGCATAGCAGGAAAGCTAGAGAAAAAGGAAATCGTTAGTCCCTGAATTGCAATAATCACCACAGTGTATTTATGCTAAATGCCTATTTAATTTGGGAGGCAACATTCCTGCATGACAAAAGAGGGAAACAGACTTACCTGCTTAGAAGAACAATCCTATAAAATTTTTCAGTAATTTTTAAAAATTTTTGTAATGGAATTATAGTTGTGTCAGAATCCCAGAGAAGTTGGTTAAGAAAAAAAGGTACAAAGTTGCATCACAAGAAGTGCAACAGCAATCAAATCTGCTTTGCCAACTCACCATTGTGTGAGTATCCATCTCTGTGTGGGGAGAGTAGAGAAAATGGCTCAGAAAATTACCTTAGTTTATAGGATACACCACAGAAAACCCCTGTGTGCTCTGCTGGGCTTTTCTCCCTATCAATTTGCTGCTTAATGCACTTGTTTTCACCTGATGGCAGAATCACAGAACCTCAAGCTATTCCTGCCTTGATGCTGTACCTGTTTGAGGCCACATCTATGGATAACTCTGCTGCTATTGACAGGGAGAGACAGGCCTGTGAGTGTCCTGTCTGTTCATGACCTGCTTTGTCTATAAATCAAGAGTTCCATTATTTGAAAAAATCAAGGCTTATCACACTTTGTGCAATATTCAGTTCATCCCATGCCATTATTATGCAACTTTTAGTGTACAGCAGCAGTTATTTACAACTGAATTTGAATCTAAAAAGCAGTTTTTCAGCTTATTCCTCACTTCCCTGCTGACAAGCACAGCAAAAATAGAATTGCTGGGTCTACTGGTCCAACGTGGGCTTAGGAAGATTAGGAAGTGACTGAATAAAGAGTGCAGCTCCAGAGCAACAAAACATTGCATGAGACCAAAAAAGGCAGTAGTGACCAAGGGAATAGGCACCTTCTTTAGACTTCCACAGCCTAGCAGCTGTCCCCATGCACTCTCCATGGTTTTCCAGGTATCTGAAGTCCTTGTGGTCCAAAACTTTTGTTGTCCAAGCCCCAAGTCGTGCTGGTCTATATTCAGACCAGAGGGGCAGGCATGATTTTAGTGAGAAATGAGAAATAAAGTTGTGATCTTTCCCATGACAAAAATCTAAACACCTTTTCTGGGCCAGCCTCAAACCCAGTAATGAAGGACTAAAGTTCCCTTTCTGCTATAAATATAAATGCATTTTTCCTAACTTTATCTTCTAAAATTTTACAAGCTTTGATACTTCTTACTTCCTGGACACCTCATCCCAAAAGCTGCATTGCCAGTGGAAATTTCTCCAGAGTCTTTAATATTAATAGTGTACATGCTGAGATCGTGTGCTTTGGCCAAGAAATTTGCCTCCTTTCCCTTCATTCTGTTGGATTTCAGTCAGATAGAATTGTAGTGTAGAATCAAAGGTAATTTCATGGATTTTCTAAGAAATTTTCAGTACAAATCTGAAGCCTCCAGCTCTCTTTGTCTACCCCTAAGGAGTGCCAAGGTTCTGCCTCTGCCTGGATACAACTCTCCTCCACAAATTCCCCACACAGTCCAGCTTATTTCCAGCTAATATTAAAACCTTCAAACATGTTAAGTTGCTTTAAATACCTTTCACTAACAATCAGAATAGTTTTTCTATTTTAAAAAATACTGCTTGAAATAGAAACATAAAAAAAGCTTACTACAATGGTGGGGGAAAAAAATTCATGCCCAAAACCAAAACATTTTATTTTGAAAATTCCCTTAACAAAGTCCATATTAACACTAAGTTAGAAGAGGGAAAAGGTGCTACAAAATATTTCTGAGAGATTTATTCCTCTGAGAAAATGTTTATTGACAAAGACAGGGGAGAAGAAAAACAAAGCAGAAAAAACCACACAAAGAAACCCCAAAGCCCAGAAAGAAGTGGGGGAGAATATTTGAAGGCCATAAGTGATACAAGACCTTCCTACCTCATCTCCACATCATTTCAGAGCAAGGCTAATAATACAATTTTAATGACACCCGTGTAGGAATCAGTTTTTCTACCTGGAATTTCTTGCCTGACAAAATGATCAAGGCCTCAGCCTCAGGTAACTCATAGAGGAATAATATGTGAGAAAAATATAATTTTAATGTCTTCTACCAAAAACGATGACCAGCTCTGCCCTCTATACTGGCGTTATTAGTTCACTGCTTTCAGATAATGGGGAACTAGCTTTGCTGTGTGGTCGTAAATGAAGTAGACTGGAGGAGTTTAGTTCAAAAGTGACAGAAAAAAGAATTCCAAGAACTCTACTGAGCAGCTTACTGGAAAAGTGGGGCTGAAGATCTAAATGCAGGAGGTGGATGATTCAGTAATGAATGGAAGGCTCATTTTGACAGCTTGGGCTGCCATCCAAGCTAATTTGTTTCCAAGCCTTCAGTTTGCCAACTGAAGTGGCTGAGGAATAATAGGCCCCCAAAAATATTTCTAAGGAAACACAATGCCCATTATCACTAAAGGAGAAAGAAACTGCACGTTTAAAAGAGCAAAAAGAAATTTGAGATCTGCCAACTTTGGTCAGTTCCAAATGACACAGGAAGGAGTAGTTATAATATACTGAAAGGAAAGAAGTAGAGTATTGTTAAATAAAATAAATTCAAAGTAAAAGTCGTCATAAAAAATAGACACAATAAATAGAAGGATGTTTCTTTCACAGAGAGATGATTTTATGAGCCCATGCAAACAGCCTATGATAAAGAGAAGCATTAGAGGCATAGGAATAAATGAAAAAAAAAAAAGTAAAGAGTAGTATATAATAACATGAAAAATAGTGAAGCAGTATCTTTATGTTTGACTTGGTCATCATAGTATTTCTTATAAACTGGTCTGGATATTTTAAGCAGTTAGAGACTTAAAAGATTCCCCTACACAAACATTTTGTAGCTCTCACTGAAGTCAACAGCAGCAGAAAGTGTTTTGTAATTGTCACCAGAGGTTAATCCTGGGCTGCCTCGTCCTCCCAGTCACCCAGCACCTGCCTGGCCTCACCCAGGACACAGCATGGGCACAAATACCCAACTCACCACTAAGGCCATGTGCCACAGCTCGGGGTGTGCTGGTTTCACTCCTCCAGCCAGGAAATGGAAAAGCCACATTCTGACCATGGATCAGGCAGATGCAGAGATCAGACCTGCTGAGCAGGAGCTGCCTGTCCCTGCATCTCAGCTCAAACACAGCCACTCTCTGCATTTCTGCATTCATATCCTGTTTCTTGCTGTTGACTAAGATGACAGATCCCCTAGAAAACAGAAGACAGAGATTTGATAAATTGAAAGGGTTTTAGAGATTAGAAGAACCAAATGATCCCCACTAGAAAAAGGATTTAGGTTAATGTGCAGTTAAGCAGAATGGGAGATTTTTAAGTGTTAAGAAACCACTGCATGGCTACAAGAAATACCTAGAGAGGTTGTATACCCTTTTTCAACACAGACTTTTATGAAGAGGCTTGATGTGCCCAGGGTTTTTTATTTTCGTTTATGCAAACATATTTAAAATGTTATTATTTGTAAAATTATTTCCTTTTTTTTTTCAACCTAAAGGAAAAAAGTCCAGTTTTCTGTTCTAAAAACAATTCAGCAAAATACTGAAGTTACCTGTTGGCCTTCAGCTTAGATTTTCCTAACATTCAGCAGCTGCCAGACTCACCTTTCTCACAAGCTACACACTTGATGCTACAAACAGCCTCTCTTTTTGCCTGCACTGTACACTAAAGAGTAACATTTTACTGAGAGACTTGCCAGCCCTTTGAACTACGGCACCTCTGTGATGCCCCAGCAATACACACCCACAGACACAGCTTTCTCAGCCTCCCAACCATCTTCCTCATTTGAAACCTTTATTTTTCCCCTGCCTTTTCAAAAGAATGAAGAATGAAACTCCTGTAATTTTCTTGCACTAGACAGATTTCCAAGTCCCAAGTGGGTCTGGATGCACGTTTCATGGTAGATGGTATTGAGGACCATTCCTAATAGATTTATACAAGTGCTCACTACCTGCATTCCCACTGAGAAGGGAATCTGGCACTGCAGGTTATTTTTTCTATTTCAAATACAATTGTACTACAAAGCTACTTAATTAAATGGGCACTCAAAGCTAATGTGCTCCCTCAGGGTAGATCTAAATTGCAATGGGAAGGTGTGACTGCAACTTCAGTGGGTGTATCAGGCCTGGCTTCCACCCCAGGAGTATCAGTGGCCACAAAGGCCTGAGCAGGTTCCTCTGCAGACTGAATCACTGCACACATTGACACAGCTCTGTCACCTCTGTGGTTTTACAGCAGCTGTCTAAAAATAGCTGTGGCAGCATCAGGGCCAGCACTGGGCTCATGAAATATTTCAGAAGATAAGACATGCAGTCCCTTCCCCTTCCAACCACACAGTGAATTTCTACCTAAATTAATTTCACAGCTTTTGTAACCATCCCTATTGCACATCCCTAAAGCCAACAGTGTTTCCATGTGCTCATTTCCAGCAAAGAAAATACACTTTTAATAAGTATGCACTGCCATACCTTGCATTCTTTTCATGTCAGTTGTTTTCATGGGTGGTCACCTCTCCTCAGCAGAGCCCAAGGACTTACTCAATACCTTGCAAATTGATTCTTCCTCGTGAGAGGGCACTGGCTGGATGCCACTGAAATAGAAATAACCACATTTCCAGAAATAAGATTGTTTGTGTTTATTCAACAAGCTGCATCTCCACAACATTCTGCCATTGGAAATCCAAGTATTTTAAGAAATTAACCTTTCAACAGAATTCTGACAAGGCAGGATGTTTTACTGATAGATGAACAGTATCTTGCCACACTTAAAAAGATTAGTATTTGTGAATTTTGACATAATTACTGATTTCCTCAACAGATTTAAAGTCTAAGTTTATCTTCATGTTAATCCAATTTCATGCCTAGAACAGAGCAAGCACAACAGAATGTCTTTCGTAACCTTCTGATATCATTAATTATTGCTACACTGGGAGTTACAGCATGGAACAAACAGGTTTTTAAATGGAAATCATTTGTCTCTCAGCAGGGAGACTCAACAGTTTTATTTCCTTCAACACCAAGCTGCATTCAAGTAATCTTGTTTCATGGTGATCCTCCCTCGACAACCTGCAAGTCAATGGTGAAATCCCATCTATTTTGTCCCTGGATTGGTCAAATACGCTGCCCATAAGGGGAGGTGTCTATTTCCTCTCCTAATTGTGGAGGAAGGGTTTTCTGTATGTTAAGGCCACGCTTTCCCCAAGCTGTGGGCATTTGGTCAGGTTTCCTGGTGATTTTCCACAAAAGGAAATCCCCTAACTCATTAAAAAAAAAAATAGATTAATTGACCGGTTCAGTAACAAGCTGCCCCAGGACCCAATAAACTTTACAAAGGGTACATTCCAATTACGACTGGGCTCAGCATGAACCTGATAAGTAAGCCAGCAGAATCATTCTCCAGCATTAAGAATTTTTTTTTCCTTTTCCTCCATTAATTTAACTCTTTCTTGGCGCTTGTGGATTGACTAACTTCTTGTTTTCTCTTTCCTGTGAATGTTAACCCTGCTGATGAACTCCCAGGCTCAATAGACCAACCCCTGGTCTCCAGTCACTTTCTTGGCACTGCTGTGGCCTTGTAAGGAGGGTCAGATACAGCACTGCCTTCTTCCACACTTTTTTATAAAATGAGTCCAGCTCCCTGACCAGGACAGGGGAGAGGGAAGTCATTTTCTCACAGAAGAAACATTTACTGCAGCAATTGGAAGCACCTGCTAGCAGAGCACAGCTACAAGCCTGACTTCACTGTGTCAGAGGGGTGGGAGGGGTACAGGGTCTTTTGGTAACAATCATAACTGCAGCAGCAGGAGAAGGAAATGCAAAGCAGATATCAAGTTAGGGAGACGAAAACAAAGGTTACTGGCTGCAAAAAATTTGTTGTTTTATATTCTCATGTGTTAGTCCATCAGGGCATTGGACAACACAGACACAGAAGAAAGGACACCTAAAACTTGAGTATTCCCGACTCTTTTGTGCCCAGCCCTGTCCTAAGGCACTGTCTAGAAAAGCCTGATCTTGGTAACACTCACCTGTCAGATGAGAGTAAGCCTGGTTAGCCAAAACAGAGAGCTCCTTATTTTAGGTCTTTGGACGGTTCCCCACCTGAGGGACCAAGCTGTGTGCAGGGACAGAAGTCCACACACATCAACCCCACCTCCTCTCTGCCTGTGAGGAGCATTGTGGAAGCTCAGGCTGAGCATAGGATTGTTCTCAGGAACCAAAGGCATCCTTTGACCACTCTGGCAGCATCTGGATGTGGTTCAAACAATCATTAGGTATCTCCTCCAGAGACAGGCTACAAGGATCAGGTGGAAGTGCCCCATGAACTGCATTTGCTCTCCAGAGCCCCCAGCCTGGTTTAGGTGCAAGGCAGCCTTTATTCACAGAGGTTTCTTAAGGAAATATTCAATGATTAGCTCACTATTCATGTAAAGCGAATTTACACACCTGCCTGGTAACTACTCCTACTTTTAACACATAAAAATGGACAGAAATTTGCACAGAAGACATTTCAACCATTTGGACTTGCATCTACTTCTGTTCAGGTTTTGAATATCATTTTCATACATTTATTATGCCTAGCCTGCACTGTATTTCTTAGAGGAATAAGAATAACTGTAATTATTGTTGTCAATCAAAGTTTCTCTGAAGTCCTCAGCTTTACAGTTTCAATAACTCATTTTAACCGGTGGCAAATGTCTCCAACAAGCACTAGAGCCTAATTTGCAGTCTGGTTCCCTTGTCATTTTCTGAGTCATCTTGGTGGAATGCTGTGAGGCAAGAGATTAGTTTTAGGACTTTTTTCATCTTCCTTTTCTTTACATCTGAGGGCTGTTAAGAAGTTTGGTTTCAATAGCTCAGACGTATCCAAGGCATACTACAGGTACCGAAGGTGCAATGAAACACAAAGTTTATTCTACTTCAGCACAAAAAAAATACCTGATAAACTGTTCCAAAGCCAGCTTTGCACATGCAGGTGCAGATGTTATTGGTTTCACTGGAATTACAGTTGCTTACAACTGGTGCTGGATTGAGCTCCTTACAAGAAAACTCCTCAGCATCACATAGAGATCAACTGTGATTGCACAACCGTTGGTGTAAATCTGGAGTAATTCTACCAATGATACACAAACCTCGAGGCAAACATCAAAACAGCTAAGATGCCAAAGGTAAACAAGATACAATGCTGATAGAGTTACAGGTAACTGACAGTTTCCTCCTCAGATCCTTAATCAGGTGCCACTGAGAGGTGCTAATATAATTAGGGATGAGATATGGATTAATAGGAAGAAAATATCATAACCTCCCTCTTACAATAAAATGGTTCATAGACTATACTTACCCACAAACTGCACCATTCTTCTGGTAGCATGACATTTGCTAAAGCAAAAGCCTGTTGATAATTCTCTGTAGTCCTATATAGCACTCAGCCATGGCTGCTCTTCAAAAGGCCATATTTATCCCCTGGGAAATATAGCTGTATTAATATGACATTTTGTCACAAATTAATCTTAAACAGGGGTAATATTTTTGACACTGAGTTGAAACTGGAACTAAAAGGCAGTTCAGGTGGTTAAAGTAGCAATATCCTGTCACAGACTTATATTCCCTGAGACAATACTGTTATGGTGTAAGTACCAATGTACTTGGATGTACTGAGGGGGAGAACTGTGCAAGTCTTTCTTCATTTTAACAGCATACAGGATCATTGGCCTTCTACTCTTTATTACAGCTGGCAGTAGAGTAATGCCCACGGATCCCAAGGACCAGAGCCTGTGGTGCCAGGTGCAGCACAGAATAACAAACCTGGTGCTCAGAAAAAGCTGCCAAGACAGATAATTAGCACCTCATCTCCCATCACTGGGCTGCACTGTTAGAAGTAGACAGACAATTTTAAAAAGATTTAAAAAAAAAAAAAATTAATTTCTCATTAAAGCGATTGAAAGTGGCCTGGTCTGGTTTTTAATTGAAGTCCCATGGCACAAGTCAGTTGTGACGAAAGGGATTCTCTGTGATGTGCTCTCTTTCCTGCTGTGGAAGTTCCCAGGCTTTGTACAGTTCGTCAATGCCAGGCTAATTAGCACAATGTAATCTTGCCACTTACACCCACTTCCCAACTCATTTGCACATAGCTCCCACTATTAAAGAAACCAGGGTAAATTCATACATTTCCACAGGAGATGACCCTATTATACAAAGGATGCTGGCAACCTCTTTTTATTCCATTCCCCCAAACTCCATGGTGCTCATGGTCACTGAAGATGGCTGGTGGTTTGGTGTGCCCAAAACTACCTTATGGGCACTTCAGGGAACATCTCAGCTGTTCTTCACCAACTGCATGTCATTTGCCCTTAATTGGGATCATTTTCATTAAGAATAATGTCTCCTCCCTGGCTGTTTAACTTAATTCCCTCCTCAACCCAAAGGCTGCAGCCATCCAGAAATATTTATGTTACATGACAGACTGAAATACTCACACTTCTGATTGTTTAATATCAATCCTGGAGATGTGATGTGAAGCCTGCTGACCACTAGTAGTCATTAAAGCTCCTCTGACACTTTTTGCAAGAGCAGAGGGTATTATTAACTCCAGCATCCTGGCCATGCTCCAGTTTGGATAATTACATTCTAGCACACTAAATTTCCCCCTGCAGTTTCAGATGGGGAACTCCTGTTCTTCACTTCCTCCTGTAACAACCGGAGCAAAGTGTCGCTGGCACTGCAATGCCAACGTGTCCCAGCCAGGGAACAGGACTCAGCCCATGGGCTCACATTCTGCAAAATGCTCTGGGACTCGTTAGTAAGGAGGTGCACAGTGCATGACCCAGAAAACTATAAAACCACAGCTCTGACCTCGCTGACTCTGCAGGTTGATCATGCTCGCACTCTGCTGGATTTTATTTCTGGCAGTGCAATCCACATGAAAGGCCTGGGTATCTTCCAGTGCTGCACCCAAAGTCCTCAGGATGGACCAAGAGGTTTTGCTAGTGCGTGTTTTATCAACTGCTCAGGTAATTGTAACGAAGATCTAAAATCCAGGCCTTTCTATGCCTAAGAATCACTGCGTTGTACTCAGTATCCAAGAGTTTTTAGGTAACAATTGGATCTTACAGAAGGAGATAGTAAATACAGGCAGCTATAACTTCTGCATTAGGGAACACCAGAAAAGACTGAACTAAGGGCAGGATTTCTTACTTGAACAGGAAATTATGTGTGTTTATCCAGCTGAGCTGCTTGCTCCTCCTAAGTACTGTGAAACTACGAGGAAAATGCATGTGTAGTGAGGCAAGGAGGGCCCATGGGGTACCATTGCCATGACCTAGAGAGAGAAAGACAGAAGGAGACACTGTGAGAGAGGAAAGCACTTCCTGTAACTTTGCTGGGAGAGGCAACTTACAACATATTTAGTTTTAAAAGCTTGTTTGGTTGATTTTCATATGAAAAACATTCCCGGGAAATCTAAGTCGGGGATTTAGAAATTATGATGGCTGAAGGGACCGAATAACTGAAATATTAAAGAAACTTTGAAAATACTATTACTGTGTTCATCTGAGAGCAAACAGACAGATTTCTCTTCTCTGAATGGCTCCAGCTTAGCATAAGAAAGATGATACGCTGCAGATTCTGTTGCTCCAGGCAACTGATGAGGAACATCTTTGATGTGCTTTGATTAATGCTGCCTTCTTTGATTCAATGATATTTGGTTCCAGCTCCACTTTAAAAATAAAAAATCCTTACCACCAGAGGGAAAAATATTAAGGACATTTGCTTGGAAAACACTTGGGCTTATGTTAAGAGATCTTACTCAAGATCAGAAAGTTTTCTTGCCTGTATTGTTCTCTCTCCTTTGAGCCAGTCACCTCGACTGCAAACCTAGACACCAGGTACCCTCTGCTGGGGTAGCACTTTCCACCTTTTAGGACAATAGAAAAATGTGAAAGGGACTTCTGGAGATCCTGTCACTCCCTTTCCCTCCAAACCACCTGATTGTTTCCAGCAGACACCTATCTGTCTTTGTGATGGAGATTTCACACTCCCCTGGAATGATCTATTCTGGGATTTGACTGTCCTGCCCACTCACACCTTCAGACAAAGAGATGCTGTCAGGAAACATCAGAACTCCAGAGAAATACAGCCATTTCTGTAGTAAACTGGGGAAGTTTGTATAAAAACACAGAGAGCAAATCACTTCCGTGATGTTTGATAAAAAAATTAAAATGGATGATGTATCCAGCCCAGGTGGAAAGGGATTCAGTTAGAGTCAGAGCAGCTGGAATCAGGTTTCCCTGGCTATTCCACAACTTTGGAACTTTATCATTGTTAATTTTGGACCCAGCAGTTTTGGATTAATCAGAGCAGATCACAATTCCCAGCTATCTTGGTCTGATGTCCAGTTAATAGTAGAAGGAACAGAGCCAGGAACTAGAGGAGGAAAAGAGGGACAACCTATCGTGTTTCATTCACTGGGCAGACATCCTCAAACTCTCAGTCCAAGAAAATTCCCACTTGTTTCTGAGCGAGCTGTTCAAAAGCAGCATTTTCCTGAATGGATCAGCACAGCTCAGTACTAAAGGCACTTCTAGAATGAGCCAATGGCATTTTTATACTGCTCTGAGTTAATATTAGTCTACACTGCAATGTGTACACTGATAGTGGTTTAAGTTAAGATTTTTTTTT
>VZTZ01050795.1:748478-802190 GCA_013400955.1 Drymodes brunneopygia
TTTTTAGGAGATGTGAATTCCCGTATGCCTTACTTTGGTAGCTTAAAGATTGTAGGAGGTCAAAAAAAAAATAGGTCAGTGAAAATAACATTGCAACAAGAAATTAATTGCAAAGAACGTTTAATATGACAGGGGACTACATAAAATCCTATTATATTTCTTCACTATCCTACTCAGTAGTCTGTACTATTGCTATACTCAAAGGCCAGGGCAGTCTCCCAGGGTAAATTGCTACATTAGTTTGACATTTCTGGCTCCAATTAACCTTATATTTGAGCTATTTTCTGAGGGTTTTTTTAAAAAAATCTGTGATAAGGTTATGTTTTTCTATTAGAGTTTCAATTGCTTAATGGCCTGTTCCTGATGCCAATCCCTCTTTAAACACACCCAAGGTAAGTAAAATTAGGCCATAGTTTGACAATACATTGCTCTTGGCAGCAGGACCAGCCTAAGGTACCCCAAACTCTCCTTCCTTGCCTGTGTCCACACAGGACAACACCACTCTGTCCTTTGCACCCTCATGACCACACACCAGGAACCAACCTGTCTTCAAAAGCTTGCCAAAATTCCTGTTTCACCCAGGGATTGTGAAGGAATCTGAAGAGCACAAAGGAGCTCTGATTTCATGACAGTGATGCCAAACCCTGCTGTCTTTTCCTTGAACTCTAAGGTGTA
This sequence comes from Drymodes brunneopygia, assembly GCA_013400955.1. Taxonomy (NCBI): domain Eukaryota; kingdom Metazoa; phylum Chordata; class Aves; order Passeriformes; family Petroicidae; genus Drymodes; species Drymodes brunneopygia. Next base: position 749,154 of record VZTZ01050795.1, read on the forward strand.
ACTGCACCACACGTGTTACCATGAGGGAGGAACACTGCCAAATTCCACTCATCCCTAGGGGATCATGCAGGAAAGGAGCTCTTCATGGAAAGGGCTGTAGAGCATTGGAACAGACTGCCCAGGGCAGTGCTGGAGTGCCCATCCCTGGAGGTGTCCAAGGAAGGCCTGGATGTGGCACTCGGTGCTCTGGGCTGGGTGACGAGGTGAGGATCGGCCACAGGTTGGACTCGATGGTCTTGGAGGTCTTCTCCAACCTCAGTGATTCTGTGAATGGTATAAATTGGATTAGTGAGATCTTCCATGTGCAAAGCAATCTTGAGAAAAAAGAAACAAGATTTACGTCCCAATCTACATATTCTATCAAAAGACCACAGAAACAAACAAATGCAACAAATTGTCTCCACAAGGACAGAGCAGGTCTGAGGCCTTGCTTACACCTTAAGCACAGAGAAACAGCAGCTTTGCTCTCATGCTCCTTGCAGCTCTTACTGGCCCTTTGAACAGGTCATTCCAAGTCAGAAAACAGTGCCAAGAACATGCAAAAATTTGTTGAGAACCAATGAACCCGTGCCCACAGCTGCAGATCCAGCCAGATCAGTATCTTCCAGGGACAAGCCAAAGGGAACCAAGAAGAAATTGAAGAAAGCTTTTTCTATGGCCTTTTGCCCAAATAATGTGCAGTGAAAGACACCAGTAGTGAAATCAGCTTCCTCCCGTTCCACAGACACAAACATATATTCATTATTTGAGCTGCACCACAAAGTAATTCTTGGAAGTAAGTCTTGGCCTGTAATTTGCTGGCAAGCAGCTCGCTCCAAGTATGAAATTTTCAAAACATGAAATTCAAGCTCTATGACCTACAGTCTGGCAGACGAGTCAATTTTAATGCTTTAATCACAATCCTGCTATAAATGCTTACATTTATGAATGCAAATTCATTAGCTACAAGCACTTGCCAAAGAAAATATGTATTTTTGAAACATTCCCAATGTCAAGTCTGCTTATTTTAATATTTCCGGAACAGAATTACTTGGGAAGTGAAAACATCTTAGATTTTATTTTTATTTTCATATTAATGTCTTTCAAATGGAAAGAATAATAGCTAGATTTTGCAGCTCCATCCAGCTCCAGCATTAGGTGAGGGGTAATAATACTGCACAAAGCATCATAGAGACAACTACAGAAGTGGGAGAGCTGAGATATGGTTGGCAAGGAAACCACAACTGACAATAGCCTGGATTTTCACATGCAGAACCTCCAGCTCTGTGATGTTAATTATGTACAGCATAGCTCTGCTGCTGAACTCACCCCATTGCCTGCCACATGAGCCAAACTAAGCAAATACTTCACCACCTCACTGAATTTCTCTGATAGACTCAGTGGAAGTAAATGATAGAATTTTCCTTTACTTCAATGGATAAAGACCAACACCTTGGGCCTTATTTTATTTATTTCAATCCATTCCTAATATCATTTACCATCAAACTCAATGGTACAGTAAAATCCACACAATGCAACTCAGTACTCTACTTAAAAAAACAGAAAGATTTTGCACACACAGAGTGAGCAAATAATCATGGCTAAGGTTTTCAAGACTGATACTTAAGTGAGGTACCTTAGTAAGTCATGGTGTAATCTTTAATAGCACAGCAGCTCTTGAAATTGTATAACCCAAATGAAGACATTTAGGTGCGTAAAGAAAGTTCAAGTTAGTTTACTCACCATCAAAAATCCCAACACTAAAATGATGATTCTGAACTACAAAAATCAATACAGAAAACATGGTCAATATCTTGTTAAAATAGGGCATTTACAGAAATTAATAAACCAGATTAAAGCCACTATTGAAACATAAATCACAAGTGTGAGTCGCAGCCTGTGTGGAGCTGTGCAGGCATAGATCAAACTTCAGGCAAAATCCAGCTCTAATTGCTCAGAGCAATTGGCTGTTGCTCTCTCATTTCTTCTCAGGACCTCAGAATCAAAGAATCAAAGAATATTCTGAGCTGGAAAGGACCCACAAGGATCAAGGAGATCATTTATTCAGAGAACAGCACCTATGGGGATCAAACCCACAATCCTGGCATTATCAGCACCACGCTCCAACCAACTGATCTCATCTCAAAGAGACCAATCCCAAAATAAATAACCTCTAATTTGTAGGAACCCTCCCAGAAGGTAACCCCACACCATACACTGATGGTGCATTTTGAACCTAGAGGTCTGAGATGCAGATGCTGCTGCCAAACCTGAAGCCAGGAGAGGTCATGCCCTCCGTGCCAGTCTGTGTGCTCTGTAGCTAATCCCACATGGAGTGAGGCATTCCTGCCAAGGCACGAGGAGTTTGCAGGGCTGAGAAACCCAAAGCTTGACCCAGAAGTCTCCTCTCCCCTCTCTGCTCATCGCTGCCCCAAATCAGCAGAGCCAACCATTATTTGGATTATGACCATTATGTAATTGTTGGCCAATTTGCATTGGAAGTGCTGCGCAAGCACTGCTTTATCCACCGGGAGATTCCCGGCGTATCATTTATTTATTGTGTTGTCTAAAAATTACCTTCAGAAATATAAATGCTAATTTGACTGGGAAAAGATTGCATCGACACAGAGATTTGGGTGGGGGGGGATGTTTTCTACATTCATTAATGCAAAATAAACTGCTCTGGTTTTCAGGAGCAAAGGATCAATGACTGTCTTTTACATAATTAAAAATCTGAAATTTTCACATTATCTCCCCTGCACAACATTCCGAATTCAGGAAACACCTCTCTGAGTATTAATTGTGCAGAATAATATGGCTGACTGTCTGTATGATCTCTCCATCCTTTGATGTTTAAATTGATCCTGGTATTCTGGAGACAGCTTCTGCAGGACCGATTTCCTTGTCTTTATTTTAGCTAGGTTCATTCAAAGGGCAAAATATCTAAGCATTCAGCTTTTGACCCTACTAGCAAATATTTAATGTATGAATTAAACTGGACAGGGTTTTGCCAGAAGCTCTCTTCATGTTTTATTTCTGAAGCTATTTTTACCAACATTTAATCGCTTACATGTAAGGAGATAAAGACATCTCTGACAAACTGTGTTTATTGAGCTAAATGCCATCAAGGAAAGCCCTTTTATTTTTTTATAATGGGTTCAGTGCACTTTGTATCTCTGGCTTTATTCTGAAACACACTGTTACCATCCTGGAGGATGATACAGTACCTAATATACTCCTAAATAAATGCACAAGTGGATGGACACAGGAGGCAGCTTGACAAAGAGACGGATGGATAAACTTGAAACCATCTTTAATAGGCTCCCAGGAAATAAAAGAGTGGTTACAATCTCCAGTTACTCTCCTGCCCTTTCTGTATATATTTACAAGGGACCATTCTGCAACAACCATCAGCAAGCAAAGCAACAGCCAGACACCTGATTAAAGGTCAAACCAGCAGTGACAAAAGACAAATTAAAAGGGAAAACCCTGATTTTCACACCCCCTCCCCTATCAACCAGGAGACATTAGAGACCAGATTGCTGGGCGTCAGCAAAATAAAAAAAAGTAGGGTAGCAGAATATACAAATATTTTTGGATATTAATGATGACCCTGGGATGACCAGTAAGGGGAGGAAGGTAGTGAGTAGGGGAGGGTTTTAAGAACAAATAGCCAAGAGGTGGAGAGGGCAACAGCAGAACTGGAGAATGACAAAACCAGGCCACTGCCAGGTGGAAAGGGCTTTGGGAGGGAATGTGACCGAATAATTAGCAGGTGGAAGGGGAAGTTAAGGGTCAAAATCAATCTGTCAGGGGCAGCAGAGAGGTATTATCACTGCCACAGGCTCTCATCTGACCAGCACAGGGGGGTCTGCAGGCTGCTGGCAGGAAATTACAGCCAAACCTTTGCCTCAACTCTGCAGTGGCTGCAGCTCATTCCAGAACAGCCCAAACTTCCACTGCACACCCACCATCACTGCTTGTGCTGCACTGGCTCATCTTTGAGGGGAAGCAGAACTTAGCCCCCAGTAGGTAAACCATAAACAGACAATCTGCTGTGACCACCAGGTCTTCATTTATCTAAACAGAGGGACAGACATTCCCAAACTAATTCCAGTCTAGAAACTGTTTTAATGGAAGTAATGAAACATAATGCTCCCCTCACTTCCAACCCCTCCTGGACCCCAACTTGTTTCTCTTAAATTGTTTTTATCAGGACTTTTCATGGCAAAAGGAGCAACACAACACAAATAGCAAATATGAGCTAGACCCTTGGGAGAGGTTTTTCTTCCATTGAGATGAGGGGAATATGTACACTATTCTGATTTCAAGAACACAACTACCTCTCTGTCTTTCTGAACTACCCATCCTTTGATGTTCAAATCCATCCTCAAGGACCGAACAAAGCACTGCAGAACTGATTTCCTTGCCTCTATTTTTCGTAAGGTTCATTCAAAGGTCAAAAATCCAAGTATTCAGCTTTTGACCCTAACTAATCTGCCAGGCAGTACCACAGACGGGAAAACTCTGTCTGTAGTAAGACAGAATGTCAAGAGCTGAGCCAAATTTCCCCACCACACACCCCACAAAACAGACTGTTGACAAATTCCCATTTACTGCCAAGGAGAGAGCAGTGCTGTAGCAGGTGAAGCCCTCCACCACTGCCCAGTCACCCTTTGGTGCCCCTGCACAGGCCAATAATTGTGCTGATTTTTGTTACGGGGCAGTGATCTGTAATTTAAGAGGAGACATTCATCATTCAGGAGTCACAGTCGAACAAGCTGCTCAATGATGACCTGAGGGCACTCCCAGCCATGAAACCAGACTCAAACAGCAAGTGGGGACATAAACGCTCATGTTTAGGGATGAGTGTTTACATCCTGTCTCTCTCACTACCTCTATTGTTTAATAAATGGATTCAGACCTCATATGATACCGTTCAAGAGTCCATCAAGAGCTACACGAGTTCCAGCAATCAAAAGAAAAAGGAGATTTTGTTAACAGTCCACACCAATGATCCACTCGCATTCATCATAAACACAAAAAAAATTATGTGTCCAAAATTCTGAAGACCAAACACACTGCTTTATTGCACATAGGTGCATTAATAAACTGTTCTCCTGCTTCCTTAAAAGCCTGCTCAAAAATACTGTTATTTCAACAGCAACTGCAGAAGCGTGTGCTGTCTCCAGGGGGAAAAAAAACAGTGGGGAAAAAAACGGGAGGGGGACCTCAAGACCCTCTAAAACCACTTCCAGGCAGGACTCAGCAAGAATGCTGAGATTTTTCAAGGTGAAGGGCTTGAAATCAATAAAATTCGGAGAACATTTCATGGCCAGCACACCATACAAGGAGCATTTGTGAGTAGATGATCAGGCATCTTTCTGACTGTCTAGTCACCATGCCCAACTAATTACCTTTTGGAAAAATTCTATCCATCATCCCCCGAGTACCTTCCGTGAGAGCAGCGCAAGTGCCCGCTCCCTTTTGCCAGTCAGAGCAGAGTGCCAGGAGCAGCAGCAATAATGACATCCCCTCCTGTCCTCGCAGGAACTCGGCACAGAAATGCAGCTGCTGGGATTCTTCTGCACACTCCTGCCAGCTCTCTTGCCAGGATCTAGCTGTAAGCCAGACCGGATCCAGAGATGGCTTCATAAGGTGAGAAACAAACAAACAAACCCACAGGAAAAATCCCCATTGACCAGATGTGGCAGATAATTGAGAAAAAAGTCCCCTCCTCTCATACAGCTGCATGGAACTTACAGTATCATGTAATAAACAGCTTTAGCTAAAATATAAAATAGGACATCAGGACTCTTAGCATTTTCCTCCTGCCATTGATCCTTGATTCACTTCATTCATCTGTGCCTTGGTATCCCTTGTCTAAATGAGGATGACAGTACTTTCCCATGCCTTGGTGGTTTTGTGAGGTTTAACCCTTATTAACATTTGCAAAGCAGATTGGGACCATTGAATGGAAGGGCTGAATGGAATTTTCTGAGCTTTATTACTTGAGAGAGAAATATTGGGGGGAAAAAATATCCCTGTTAGGAGCAGAAGACTCTGTTCCCCTTCTCAGTGTGGCAGCATTCAACTCTGTGGGACCAGTTTAACCCAGTCCTCCAGGGCTGTCCCTGGCTCCAAACAATCCTGCTCTGCAGCCACCTCTTTTCATCCCCATTACAAAAGGTGAGCAATATTTATTGGTTCAAGCAGGGCCAAGGGCTGACATTAAGCAAATTTCAAGGGTTATTTGAAGTTAATTGAGTTTAATCATGTAATGATTTTATAATTAGTCATAGTTCCCAGTCTTGTACAGAAAAAGTCACACTTAAGAATTATTTAAAGGAAAATTAAAGCCAATTTAGAAGAAGCAGGAGGAAGCTGCATCAGCGATTGGTGGGGCTGGGTGAGGGATCAGAAAGTGCTGGCTAAATGCACTTACTGCTTTTCTGCACTGAACCTCTGCCTCTCAGTGCAGGGAGTTGTCTCAGCTGGGGATGTGCACCAAGGACAGCAGCAAGTTCCCAATGTTGGTCATGCAGACTCGATGGCATTTCTCATTGGCAAAGAGTTGGGTGGATCCTGCCCCCGGGCAAAGGAAACTTCAGTTTTTCCACCCCATTGCAGCCAGGTCCATCTAGGTAATTCAAAAGCAGAGACCAGGAAATTGTGTTTATATACCCTTCAGATAGGACATGCCAGTGACAAACTATATTCCTCAGGGGAAGGTAAGTCTTATCACCTTGCACAGAAACAGAATTATTATTAAAATTATCCTCCTCATCACCCACTGATAATTTTTCCACAACTGTCTTGCTTATTTTTACCAAATTACAGAATTGATGTGTTCCCAGCCACTTGGCAATGATGAGCCACAAGGAAGACTAGCTGGGACAAATTTTTTTCTTTCAAATACTCAAATTGTGTGGAAAATTCAGCCAAGGAGAAATAAAAAGATGAACAAAAATTCAGAGCAAAAGTAAAGTAGAACACTCTCTAACTACAATATATGAAAAATTAAATTGATTTTTCACTTCATAAGTAAGATTTTCAAGTGACACCTTCCTAACTTTCTTTACTTATTATAAATATATATTTTTTTTCTAGTTTCAAATTAGTGGTTCTGGTTTAACTGAGGTAGAGAACATCCAAGACAGACAATCTGGTGCTAATTCTTTCAGAGCAAATCATAGAATCACAGAACAGTTTGGGTTGGAAGGGACCTTAAAGATAACCTCATTCCAACCCTCTGCCATGGGCAGGGATTCCACTCACGACTCCAGGTTGCTCAGGGCCCCATCCAACCTGGCCTTGAACATTTCCAGGGATGAGACATCCCAATCCACCTCCCAGGACAATTTCAAAAACTAAAGCCATAATTCCAGAAGGCAGTGTTTGAAATGAGCTTCACAAAGCCTCCTTTTCATTTTAAACACAGTGTTATCCACAGTATTCTTACCCTCTCCCTACAGCCATAAATAATACTAGTGTATTACTTAATGATATGACTTATTTATTATTTAAATGATTTATGTAGAGCCTATAACCTTAACAACTATAATGATAACGATTCAAAAACCAGAAGCAACATGAAAAGGAGATGCTTAAATAATTAAAAGCCTCCCTCCTTTCCCGAAACAGAGCTGAGGAGCAGTGTGGTTTTCTTTCTTTAGGCTTCTAGCTCTCTTGCACGTGAAAGAGCTGAGTGCCATTGGCTAAATGCTGGCTTAGCAAAGGAAAAGCAATAAATCAGGATACCCAGTGCTACTGCAGCTCTTGTCTAGCCCTCCCCATCCACACACCTCAGAGGAGGGTCAGTAGCACAGGACCCGTTTTGCAGAGGGTGAAGCTGAGGACAGGGAGGTGATACAGATGGTCCTCGGTCACCCAGAAGTTCACGTGCAAAGCTGGGCATAAATCTCTTCCTCCATCTGCTAGACCAGACCTCATCCACCAAGTCACACTGTTTTTGTATTCCCTCTTCTTAATTCTTTTTCCCTGTCATGATTCTCTGCCTTTTCAGCATTTATCGTGTTTCTTCTCTCTCCTCTAGTGCCTCTGCTCTCAACCCCAAGCATTCCCCCTCCCCTGGTAATCTTTCCCTCCAGTTTTACCCCATCCTGGCATTCACTTTTCACCCATTTTTTTCCAAATGGGTTTTATCCTTTGCAAGTAGGCAAATACTTGGCAACTCACAGCCCAAGTGGGTAATTGAGCACAGTTGTAATTGGATTATCATGGAAATGACTGATTATGCCCAATGCAGAAAGCTCAAGGCAGCAACAGGGTGCTTTGCAATTTAAACATTGTAAAGAGAGGGAAAATATTTTCAGGTTTCATTTTAAAACTTTCTAAATGCAAAAATGGAAGCTGATTCCCCAATGGCAAGGCATAAATACACATTGTAAACTCAAATCACCAAATGTTTGCCTAGTTCTATTAAGGGGAACAGATGAATTATCAGAATCAGACTTAACAGAGCAGCTGGAGCAATAAAAAATAAAATAAAATTTTAAAATATATTCTGGACTACTCTTCAAACAAGCCAAAAAGACAGAAGTTCCTTGACATCAATCTTGGGGTGCAATGAAAACATTACCAAAGTAGACAGACAAGCATCTCCAAGAGAAAACCCCAAATACTTACTGAGATCTCAAAGTCATTCCCCATGATGTGGGGGATTCACAAAAATAGCACTGGGAACTCAGAGAGTCTTGACTGGAAATGCCTAAAGCCAAACCAAGCAGCTCTCTGATCTGGGATCCTCTCTCTCAATTTGACACTAAGCTAACTCTTTAGCAAAGGGGATTTTTTTTTAATTTAATTGGGAGTGGAGAACAATAAATGCTTGTGGATGTTTTAAAGTCTTTTAAAAAATAAATAAATAAAAAAGACCAGTTCAATATCCAGCTCTGTCATGGACATTCTGTGTGACCTTGGCAAAATCATTCAGGTCTGCACATCCACATTAGGCAGCTAATCCACCTAGACAATGCAGAGAGACAGAGACAGGCACCAAAAGAGTGGGGATGCAGACCACCTAAATAATACATAAACATATTTTTTCCTTCTACTCTTCATCTGGTCTATTGAGTATTGCTCGTTCGATGTTGCATTATCTTTATGGCATAGACTTTTCTCCCACCCCCACCAGGATCCCCATTTCATAAACCATCCTGACAAATTGCATTAATACAAATAAAAGTAAGAATCTGAATTCCAAATTGTTGTATTTATCTCATCAGAGCTGCTCACATTTAAAAGATGTAACTGTCACAGTGAACAGCTCACGAGCAATCTGCAAATGAAAAAGGCAAATAAATGTTTTGTTAAAAGTTATTTGAGGAATGATTCTAAAAACCACAATCAACACAAGAAAACCACAGTCTGCTCAGTGACCCATTGAGAACATACAGAGATATGAAGTTTGAATGAAAAAAACCTCACAACTTAATCTGCCAAGCTACCTTCTTTATTCTCAGAAATAGCAAATAAAGGCAAGCATTTGTGAATAAGGACTATTCATGGCTGGAAGCAGGTACATTAGATATGGTGGACTGAGAAAGCAGACTCAGTCTGCCGGAGACAGACAGTCGCAACAATTTCCAGTGTCAAAGAAAAATCTGGCACCTTGTTAAATATTAATAAGCTGTCGGGGTCAAAATGTTTAGGTCCTCCCGACTCAATCACTTTCATTTCTACTTCTCAGAAGCCATTCAATTGGAAATACCCTTTCCTGTCTTGCCCCTCCTCATCCTGCCTTCTCACCAAGAGCCATGCAGAACCAGATGAAAACGGACAGCAAATGAGTTGGCAGCCAAATGAGGTTTTTGTCTGCCCTGCCTTTGCTGCTATGAATTCTGTTATTGTTAGTGAGGCACAGAAAACTTAAATACAAGAAAAAGAACAATGTGAAGAGTTGGTTTAGCAAACCTCTGCTGCATTTTCTGCAGGTTAGTGTTATTGATTACTGACACCTAAGGGTCTGACACATAATCAATAGACCCCATGACCCACATATGTGACATGGCCTGTGGGGGCTTTAGAAACAAGAACGAACATGGCAGCTCCATCCAAAGCTTTTCATATAATATTTATTTATTTATTTGCTGGCAAAGCTGTTTCTACTCAAATTACTGTCATGGTGAAAACTGGTGTCAGAGGGGTTTGTTCATATTTTTCTCTGGAACCTAAAGACTAGGAGCAAAAAAAAAAAAAACCTGTTAGTGAAACAAAAATCTAACTCCACACCAGCAATCTTTAGAGCTGAACCTCATGAATTTAGTTCCTCGTAGTGAGAACTAGTCATCTGAAGGGGAAATAACTGCTAGAATAAGAGAAAGAGGCAGAAGGTGTCTCACCAGCTTATCTTTATCTTTCTGCAAGGTGCCAGAGGTGCCCAGAGCAGCGTGGAAAGCACCAGTTTGCCTTCAGAACACTGGGTTGGAGGGGCTCTTTCCTGGTGCACAGTCCTCAAAAGCAGGTGGTGAGAAAAGCTTTTGTATTGCAGTTTGCAGATCAGAGTCTTCTCCAGGAGTAACTCTTTGTTTCATTGTATCTTATCCCAGTACAAAATGGTCCCTCAGGTTCTCTGCTGGGACTCAAGGAGCCCGGTGTGCTCATTTCCTTGACTGGTTTTAGCTGGGATTTTACACTCCCAGAGCTTTCCTTCTCACAGTTCATTTTGCTGTTTCTGAATGGGTGTTGTCTTCACCAAGAATCACTCACTTTTAGTTTGAGGAGTCTCAGTGCTGAATTCCTACCCATATATTATTCAAATGAAGGCAACCATCTGAAATTGTCCATCTGAATTTTCAGACATCACTGAAGATTTTCCTCTAATTTCTCCAAAGTATTCTATCAATTGCCAATTGCTTCTATAATTTTACTACTTTGTTTGGCTTTTTAAATTGATAATGCAATATTTTAAGACCAATCCATACACATAGGCTGCTTATGAAGGCACCTGAGATAAATGCAGGCATGAGCACAATGAACATCTGAGATGATTCTCTAGAGAGTTAGGAGAGCGTGGCTGGAAGAAGGGAAACCAAGGAAAGTTTAGCATGAAATGGTCTGAATCAGGCTCTGGGTTTGCATTTTCACCCACAAAAACTGATGCTGTCACACAGCAGGGCTGACAGCGAGGCTGAAGAGCAGCAGGTGTAAATCCTGGCCTAGTCTGGTGTTACTGGAGTGCTCTGCTGCACAAGGGTGATTCCTCACTGCTTTGGAAACTTCAGCATCCAACCAGAATAGCTGAGATTTTTCCATCAGCAATGCCTTCTTACAGCAAGCAATACAGCTTGCTTCCAAGCCAGGCCCCAGGACTCACTTGGTGGAGCTGTCTGAGGCTCACAGAAGGCCTCCTGCTGCTCTCTTGCCTGTAGACATTTTGCCCTGCTTCTGTAACATTGACACTTTCTTGGCATATCTTCAAGGAAAAAACATTTCTGACCCAAAGCTATGTGGACTTTCAATGCTTCTCCCACATCACAAAGAACCAAACTGTTGGAACCAGAGAGTTCCCACCAAGAGCAAATAACCAGAACAGAAGTGAAGACCTCACAACAATCCTTTCTTACATTAAATGCCCAACAATAGCATCTAGTCTTGAAATATCAGTCAGCAAAAGTCAATTGAAAGGCTGTTGACAAGTCCCTCCACAGTCCTGTTCTCCATGCCAGCTTCTGTGTAATGCTGGAAAGATTTCAGTTCTAATAAACTCTGTCGACATGAGCAAAGTTTTTATTGGGCCAGTGAAGCATGAATTTGTAATGCAGGGTACCACACTGTCGTTGAGGGGCAAATGCAGATTAAGACAGAGGTGGAAATTGAGTGAGAGTGGAGAACACATAACCCACCCTCACCTGATGGCCTTAGAGCCACTTGCTATTTCAACTGCTCACTGCTGAGCTGGGCAATTCAACCCCTTCTACTCAAACAATTTCCTGCCCTCCCTTAATAAAAAACATCAATTCCTGATGCTGGGCAGCTTCACCTCAGTGTTGTGCTCCACATCAAATACAGCTGGCTGAATTTAAGAGAGGGTGGCACAGAGCATTCCTGGTCTGTAAAGGGCTCTGAATCCTTCAGAATAGAACACACTACACATTTTAAATACACACACACTACACAAGTCAACTACTGACATTTTTCTCTAGTTTTCAATCTCTTGCAAGACACTGTTATTTTATGGAGAGCTGAAAAATACCCCTAAGTTGCAGACAAATAATAATACCAATTCAGTTCCACACTAGAAACCCTATGAAGACTTTCTCTTTCCAACAGACCCAACAATATCCTGCAGGAGAGATGACCTGCTGCTATCATTTCAGAGGTGCCATCTTTTTTTTTTTTTTTCATCCTTCCTACTGCAGAAAATTCTTCATCAGCTCCTGATAAACACTGTTTCTGTTCTAGCCTGTTGTGCTGCATGGGGAAACACAGTGCTGGGTGCAGGAACTTCCTGGTATCTTTTTTCCACCTCCAGGAGTTTTTCCAGCAGCCAGCAATAATATAGAAGATCACCACAGGCTGTGATATGAGCAATTACAGCAGACAGCAGTTATTTATAGAAAAGCCAGCAGCACTGAGGCTTTAACACCAGCCAGCACACCTCTCTGCTTCCCATCACTCGCTGTGAGCGCCAGCATCCTGCAACATCCTGCAACACCCTGCGTGGCGAGGAGTTTTAAGGCAATTACCTTGGTACCTCCCAGGACTGTGGGGACACATGGCACATGCCCACAGGACAGGGAAGGAGTAGCACTTTACACACACTGTACCTTGGAGCTGCCACAGCAAATTTCATTTCCATAAATCCCTGACCCCAGATGTCACCCACGGTCTGAAATCCTCCGCCGCCTGCTCAGCAGCACAGCACGTCAGGGCACGGCACAGGCAGAGTGTGTGAGACCCTGTAACACACACACACACCTTCCCCAATTCTGGCTCTTTGCTAAGTGGCACTTCTCTCCCTCTCCAGGACCTGCTATGAGCTCTGGCCAAATATTACAGCTGAAAGGAAGACAACATGTGAGCTACAAACCTCTCTGACCTTCCCCAGCTATGATATAAACTAAAGGAGTTAGTTGATGCAAAGGTGAAAAAGTCACTGAAAAAGTGCAAAATTCATCATAAAGGAGGAAGAATCACCAAAAACGAAAAAAAAATTAAAAGGTTAAAAATTCACCAAAAACCTAGACAAATGACCGTAGCTAAGTGGGAGATGCTACTTCCAGGGGTCAGATAGTGCCTCATTGAATCCCTGCCACAGGACAGACAATGCTGATGGTCCCTAACGTGCAAATGCCCATTCTCAGAGCTGACAAGCAAGATCAGGGCTGGTTGGGCCCTGCAGTTTGTAGCTCAGGCACTTGACTCCAGTCACTAAAGAAATTTGGGTTCAGAATAGAATTTTGAGTTATTTCCCTTCTGGAATATTAATGCAGTCTGTAAGTGCAAATGTGCTCTTGGAAGCTGAGGGGAAAAGTTCATGGCCCCTTTCTGAGGTGAGCATTTCTCGCAGAGCAGCTGCAGAATGAAATGCAATATTGCCATCTACTGCCCTGCCGTGCAGCCAGCCCCTCTCTGGCTGACACAGCCAGCTGGAGATGAGATCAATGTTTCAGGACAAGGAATCTTTTAATCATAATGAAAATGTGATCTTGACTGATCCGAGGTCACATTACATTAATACAGTCTTCAAAGCTTTTTTAATAATACAATTAACGATTTCTGCCATACCATTAAGAGAATTAAAGACCAAAAAGCTCAAGGGGTATTGACCTATTCAGTTTCAGTTTTTAAAATAACCTCAAAGCAACATGGACTTTTTTCCTTTTTTCACTCCCTCCTTTAAACTCCCACATACATAATTCTTGGATGCATTTTTCTATTTGTGCTCATGGTTATCACACTTCTAGTAAAGATTTGGATAAGCCTATAGAGGGGATCTCCATTCTGATTATTTAACCCCTTTTATCTTGTGAGCCAACAGGTCAGGCTTGCACTGCAGTAAGAAGAAAAATAACAACATTAATTAGGAAGGTCAAAAACTACAGTTTGATGCAGAAAGAGACTTACTTACACAAATGCACTGTAATTCCTCACCCCCTTTTCTCCAAGCCAACAATCTCACTCTCCCCCTTAACCTACCATCTCACTAAAACTCTCACCCACGCCTTTGCAAATGACTTGGAAGCTTTAAAGGAATTTAATAAATACAATTAAAATACATCCTGGCTAATTTTCCCTCTCAATCAGTTCACTCCTCAGCACCAGAAGCCATGGATTCAACTGGTATTTCTCAACAAGTGCTGCTATTAGTTGGCCACTCACTGTAGCCTGAGCATCCCTGGGTTCAAACTGCTCCCTTGGCAGTGGTGCACGGTGTGGGATGCTCACTCCCAGGAATATCCACTGCCAGGACATGGTGGGGCTCAGACTACCCAGAGGCTGTGATCAAGCAGTCAGGACTGATGTGCCCTGCTATGGCTGCTGAACAAGCAAGGTCAGCATCAAAAAGCAGCAACACAGTGACTTTCACCCTGGAGGAGCTCCAGCATTCAGGAAAAGACTTTAGCCAAACTGGCACTATATCATGTGTCCCTGTATCATCTGGGTTCTCTTCTGTGCTTCCCTGTTTTCTTTCTTTTTTTCAGGCTTTAGACATAAAAGCTGTCAGTCCATGCTTATCTTTTAGGACAAGTGAATCCCGGGTTAAGTTGTTTTGAATCGACTGCAGATGCAGGCAGGGTTCTGTGAGGGAGAGCAGCCTGCTCTGAGGATCTGTGTAACTCCTGAGCAGGACACAAGAGGGGAGAGCAGAACTACACCTGAGCAGCAAAAACTGCAGACAAAACCAGGTGGCTGTGAAAAATCTGTAACAACAGTGAAGAACACAACTCAGCCCACGCCACCACCATATGACCTTATTGTCCTGGGCAGGGGTTCAACCATGGGATTTGGCAGAGAGGATGCTTTGTGATCAGAGTTACACCAATCCACTGCCACAAATACAGGGAATAATCCAGTGTCAAAGCTGCCAGGCCTGTATTTCCCTGCATTTCCAGGTCCTGAGCAGTAGGATGCTGTCTGCCTCCTGGATTTCTAATACCAATGACCTTGTCCCTTGACTAGGACAGGCAATATTGATTGTCCTGACTCTGCTATGTTGAGAGGTGAACTACACAAGTATGTGTAACCTCCCTTCAGATCCCATTCCTGGAATCATCTCTGCCACTGTAATCACACTGCATCAAAGAGACTGACTGGTCTGAGCATAAGACACTGCAAGGCTGCATCCAGGCAAAAATACAGAGGCAAAAATCAAGCACTTCTATGGCTGGAAACTGATGTCAGCTCTGTCTTTGGTAGAAACCTGCCTTCCCCTTCCTCTGCAGGCCCACAGCAGCACTCTGTGAGCTTAGGCCTGTAAGTCAAAAGCCGGGCAAGGACAGAGCACAGCATGGAATATCCATCTGTGGAAGCAAAGGCTCTCTGAAGCTCTCAGTCTCAGTTACCTCAATGACTAGAAAGACATAAGGTCCCTCCCTCCCATCCCCAGCATGGCAGAGCAACGTGCCTTGCAATCTATTTGACAACTCATGAGGATATTACCTATCGAAGTGCTTGTGTCTTTGATGCCTTAACTGTTCAGGCAGGACATGCTAAATATCATCTTGCAGAAACTTCTGATGTCTACAGGGAGCAAGACCTCTTCTTGACCTTTTCTCTTGCTATTTTGCTGGTTTTGTTCTGTGCTTCTCAGAGCTGCTCCTCCATCCCAGATGCACAAAAGGGGTCAAACTAGCAGAGGTGGCTTGTGCCAAAGGCTTTGGCTTCTACCAAGAGACACTTTAAAAGGAAGATATTTGTGCTTGTGACATAGAGCAAAGAGGGACAATGCGTCTTTCACTCCAATTGATTTACCCATCAACCTTCTACGCAAACAAGGATAAAAGCAGCATTTCAGTCTGTATTACAGCAGATGGGCTCTGCATGCAGCACAAGAGAAATAGCTTTAAAAAAGATTGAAGCAGCCCCAAGATCTGGAGAGGGCGGGGGAATCAGAAGGCTCTTTTCTATCATGAGGCTTGAAGAGACAGCATTTACCAAAATGCATCTTGGTTAAGATACTTATCAAAGGTTTGGATGAGAGCGGACATGCCAAGCAAGGAGAAACTCAGAAAATTAGTCAGTTCAACTAATCCATTTAGGAAGGGTTTTTCTCTTCTCCCTCCCCACTCGCTGTAGAAAGCTGGGACAGGATTACTGGTTCCAGGTAGGGGGATCGAAGGTATGCTGCACATCTGTATCTTTTAAAAGCAGCATGAAATTAAAGCCATTAAGCCAAGGCCACTGTGCTGACCCGGGGGCACACACAGCTCTGAAGTGTTTCGCCTCTCATGGTCACTGACCTTTAACATACCACAGTCCAGAGACTCTGAGCTATTAATTTACAAATCCAGTGTTGGTGAATGAATACCGACATCCCCAAATGCCCTCATCATGGTCAATGCAACCTCTGATCTCATCCCTGCGAACGCAAAAAAACAAAAAAGAAAAAAAAAATGTTCAACTTCATCTAAGTGTCAGGTGGCTGGGAGAAAAGAATTCTTCCAGATGGAGTTTATTGATCTTCCAAAAATGGAGCCTTCAGTTTAAATTAAAACCAAAAAGACTTCTTAAAAAAATACCACCAAAAAAAAAAAAACACCCCAACAACCTTCAAAATAGAAAAAGTCAATAAAGTCTAATGCAAATAGAGGAGATTAAACTGGGACTTCACCATCAAGCTGGACTGCAAAAGGAAACAAATCGCAAAGCAGGCTAATTACAAACTCCTAATTTTGTTTCCTGTGTACTTAAATTTTATGGCACTCTCATCTGTAACAAGAAATACATAAAGGAAGGCCTAAGTCAGTACCAAACAATGAACTACAGCTGGATGCATTCTTTGTTTATGCAGTTGTGCAATAAAATTGACAGAGCAGAAATTCGATTTGGACACATTATTTTCCTCTTTTTTCTGCAACACCCTTAATATGCAAATGTTAATAAGTATCCAGGTAGATGAAGTGTTCCCTCCCTTCTACATCTACAGGAAAGGACACTAAAATGTGAATTTGAACATCCCTGATTCTTTTCTACTTTGGCACCCACTTGTTTGGCAGACTTCTGGATGGCTCACTTCTCAGAATCAAGCCATACAAAAGTCAAAAGTGGTTACTGAGTGTTAATTTCTATTTCCAAACATCTAAGAATTTTGCACAACAGAGCCAAAATCATCTGCTGGGAAACAATGAGATACAACATGGAAAGTCACACCCAGGGTTCCTGATGAGACAAGAGTACAAAGGGGCAAACTCTGGGTGCAATTTGTATTTTGTGCTACTCTGACCTCACTGTGACTTCACAAACCTTCCAAAAAATCATCCCGGAGCCCACTGGAGACAAACTCCGCAGACACACAAGCCTGAATGACAAACACAAGACCTGTTTTACCACACCCCCATCCTCCTCCCCGAGGAAGCCAAGCCAACCAGGGATGCATTTAAACCCCGGGCACGGTCTCCAGCCCCGAGAGATGATGACAAAGTTACGCTGTGTAATGGTGCCATCTCGTGGTACTGAGACAGGTGACGCTGCAAAGGCTGCACTTCCAGTGCAGATATCACAAACCACACATCAAAACAGACTGGTTGAGTTTGAATTTTACAGGGCATGGTCATCCACAAGCACAGGAGAATTCTGTGACGAATTACAACCACAGGTCACGGCAGCCCCACATCGCTCAGTGTGACTGGGACCAGGATGGGGTCTCTGATGATGTTTCAGCTTCCAAAAGGAATTTGAAAAATTGAAAATCTACCTGAAAGGACAAGAATGCAGCAAGGTCAGGAAAAGCTGCCTCACCGAGGCAGATCCAAAACTAGTGCTATTCACTGATGTCATGACAGACCACAAAGTCTCCATCCCCACACTGAAAGCATCTTGATAGTACCAGAGCCACAGCTCAGTGTTAAGCAGAAAAGCAAAATCCATCACAGGAGGCAGAAAAAAAATTAATTCAGACTAAAGAAACTGGATGCACTCATAAAGACAAAACTTTAGAACAACTTGCCAACAAACGTGGCAGATTTCCCACTGCCCAACATCTGAAAATCAAAACTGCCAAATCAAAACAATCCCTCTAAAAAAATGGGTTGTTTCAACCAAAACCAATGATTTTTTTTGACACAGCAACCATGCACGAAATTGTCTGGCTAACATTACGTGAAACATCATGAGGGATTAACGTAATGAAATTTCTAGCCTTAAAATCCATATGTTTACTTGTCTTGAGAGCAAATCAAATCCTTTTCTTCAGTTGGCACACACCCACCAGATGACTGCTAACACTAATCCTGATGTTTAACATCTTATTTGCAGGCCAGACTTAACTGTCTCTGCTTGTAAGAACCACAGGTACAAACTCCCTCCCAGCAGATCTGCCACCCCTCTCTCCCAAACACACTCACCTCCTTCTCTCCTGAGCAGAACCATCCCCGTGTCTCATCACAACCAGAGTGCAGATTGACACAGAGATTAAATCTGAGCTTTTGAAAACTTCCCTCCAGAATCTGGAATGCTCCTTCAAGCCTTTTCCAACTTTTTCAGCATTCTGAAACCATCCTATCCCTAAGTAAGTGCAGATTTCTTTTATAGGAAAGAACTGCCACTGAGAAAAAAAAATATGTTTGTGCTGTTGGGTGTGTTTTTTCTACTCTGTTCTATTAAGACAGTGAAAATATTGGATTTGTTTCTGCTTCAGACCCTCTTAGGATTCTTCTGATCTCATTAAGAAGTGCTTCAGACTGCTAAAAACAAGTTACAGGTCCAAGCTTCTGCATTAATCAGATACCTTAAAGCACTAATATAACAAACAAACAAAACTAAATCAATATTCAGACTAATTGTTCTGTAAGTCAGCATTTCTGAAATGGAGTAAGCCTCTGTCCTCATGGAACCTGCAGCCCTGGAGTTTAGTACAGTTAGGTAGGACCTCAGAATTCCTGGCTCTAAGTCATAAATTTTGATTAGAAGGATGATCTCTGATTAGAGAGTATCAAGCACCCGCCACCACAACCTCAGCAAATGCACCTTTGCTTACTTCTGTGAGATATCCAGTTGTCATCATGAGAATTTTTGATACTTAGAAAACAAAAATCCATCAAAATTAAGGAAGGTGATTCATACACAGAGGAAAGAAGCAACTTTTCTGTAAAAGGAAAGTGGCTGTTCTTGTAGCTATGGATCACTGGCTAATAGGTGAAACAGAAATTCATTTTGGGGATTTTGAAAAATGGATGGTTTTATACTCTAACTCAAAGTGCCTCCAGATACAGAAGGAATTTGATCTAATTAGTCATCTGCCCATTCCAGACAGTACCTTATACATCTATATAAATCCATTTAGAGTTTCCTGGGTCCTCCTTAGATAAAATTTTGTTGAAAAAGTTAATTCACATTAAAATTCTTAATGTTCCTCACTTGCTGGAACAACCTCAGTTTTCTTTATTCTGCCACTATAATATAATGTGAAAACTAGACATGAGGCCAGTTTTCCAGGCCACTGCAACTCCAGATCAGCTTCCATGAGCAGAGATACAATAATTTTCTATCATATTTCAAAGCAACAGGTATTGCAACTCCTCACAATTTTATTTGTTTTTAAAGTAAGTATTTAACCATACCTTTAACAAAAATATAGGCCGTTCCACAGGAGGACATGGAGTTTCTAGCAGCCTTCACAGCACACTCTTGGTGACTTTTCAACAACCTTTAGATCAACTGACTTTAAAGTTAGTCCTAAATGCACTTTCTTGCGACAAGACAACCATAGCAACGTGATTAAGGCTGGCACACGATCCAGTGTTTTAATTCTCTTGGCAAAAACTTTTAAGTTCCAATTATAGCATTTCTTTTATTTTTTTTTTAAGAGATGCTTAGGAAGGTCTGATTTCACTGTGTCTCAGGCATATGGTTTACAGAGCAGCTCAACGGGGAAGGAGTTACTTGGATACATGAATAAATGCTACATTAAATCACCAGCTCAAACAAAACCAGGGTGATGGGGCTATGTGTGAACAATTATGTTGTACAGGGAGAAAAATATACATCCCTACAGTGTACTTACAATGCCTGCCCACAGAACTGTCTTCCTGGAAATGCTGGATTAGTTTCTGGAAAGAAGCAACTACCTCTCCTTGTTCCAAGGCAGCCACTTAGAATTACAGGCTGCTGGATCTGTCCAGGATTATCAAGACTCTCCTGCTGTTCACCTCCTTGCAAAGCCTTCTCTGCCACTGGACTAAAGAACTGATCCTTACAAGTTTCACCTGTAATTCATAAACACAACATTCAGGCTTTTAAAAGTTAAAAATTTTAAAAGAGTAAAATATTCTAACACAGAACCAGCCTGTGGTAAAAGAGCAAAATTTCTTTACCAAGCCACAGCATGGGTAATCTAGTGAAATATGTTATATTTCCAAGTTAATTGAATGCAAAACATTAGGAAAGAACCTACAGGAAATAAAACATGCAATATGGAATCTACACAAAGTTCTACACCCTGAGCTTGCACACAGAATTATCACAGTGCCTGAACTGAAAGGCAGTTTAATGCCTGTAGCTTGTTCACTCTTCCTCTCTGCACCAAACTTTTCCTGCATGAATGGCCTTTGTGTGCCATCCTGTCCACCACAGGGTTTAAGGCAGATTTTTCTGCTAGAAAAGCTCAAATGAAAGCAATTCAAGATCAATTGTTCACTCTGAAAGGAAGGTTACAACTGTCATTCTGATACCAATGTGTGTTGTGGTATCTCTCTTCCACAATGCAGGATGTGGTTTCCATAGAAATATCTTCTTACATCAGTACCTACAAGCCCTCCAATTATTCCCCTTTGGACACCTCATGCAATCCAATAAAATCTTTTCAGAGCAGGGAAATAACTAGGCTCAGCTACTACTTAATTACTTGGTGAGAAGAAAAAGAAAGGACATTTAGTAAACAAAAGCTTTATTTAAAACAAAGCATAAAATGGAGAATGTGTGCTGGAAAAAAAATTTCATCTTGCCTGAAGAAATTTCTCCAGTGTTACAAATAAAGAGTCAATTACAATTTTTAAGACCATACTGAATTTTGCTGATTTCTGAAATGGCAATTATGGTGTAGTTTTAAATTGTTTGGTGGCCTTGTCTCCAACTAAGTCCCCAGGACCTGCTCTTTTCCTGAGTACTTTATGTTGCTGAGCATTGCCTGCACCTTGTTCCAAGTCCTCCTCTTCAGGACCTTGTGAGTTTAGAGTCTCTGCTGCTGTTGTGTCATCTTTTTTCTCTGTGGCATCTCCTGCCACTTTCTCAACCCCAGGAAAGCAGTCAACACCCTGAAATTAGAGTCAAGACAGAAGGAACAGCAAATTATACACAAACATGATAAACAGTGACTTGATCCTAATATCAACTGCCTCTGTCGACCATGGCCGCCATAAACATGGCAAGGCAAGAAACTCAGCTGCATTATCTGTGTAGAACAGCTTCATTCCTCCTGCTCTGCCTGCCGTCCCAGAAGTGTCAGCATAAGGAAAACTGGGAGCACAGGGAGCCTTGATCCGGCTGGGTGGGCTCTGAAGCCGTGGCCACAGCACACAACAGGAGCGTGCACCACAGGGGCCGGAGCCATCACAGCTCCCCCGGGACACTCAGGGCTGAAGGAAACAAACTGATTTCATTGTGTGGCAACCAAAATGGGCTGGGGAAACAATCCCTGCAGCTCCTTGTTTTGCTTCTGCTCATCTCTCCTTTTCCTTTATTACTTGAAAAAACTTCATTCCTGTGATTTTTTTCTCAGATACATGGCTTAGGCTCAGGCTTCATTTAAACCTCACTGCCTGTTTTAGGCCTCAGTGCTCCAAAAAGCTAAACACAGTCAGATCTGCAGCTCAGCAGTGAGATAAAATAATTAGGACCATAAAGAGTTCAGCTTATTCATTCTAAAGTCACACTCAAGTCCCTGCACAGTAAAGACTGCAGTGGAGTTCAGAAAGCCATTCCATATGCAAACCTTGGAATTCGCTGTACACCTGCTTGGTTACAGCTCCCTTATCTCAGTAAGGATGAAACTAAAGCATTTCATGAAAACTATTCTGCATTCTTTAGCCTCTCAAACTATTACAGATATATAAATTAGCTATAAATATCATTTATATGTGTGCATGTGCATATATAATATAGCTGTGACTACCTACAGAGATACATGAGTCAGTAGTAAAACACACCTGTGGAAATCTCTCATACTTAAACCTCTCCACAGAAAAGGGAAAAGGCCACCAATGAAAAGCAAAGTCATAAAATGTCATATTAGGTACTGTACCTTATTCGTCTGGTCCATATCTGATTGTCTGGTTGGAATCTTCTCCATACAAGAGCCCACTTCAGCCTCTGGAGAAATTGGGGGAATATTTTGCCCCAGAAAGAGATTATAAAGGAAAAAACATTATCATATTTCCATTGCTATTTCCATTTAAAAAAAAACACACCAGAAAAAGCCACCTGACTGCTACTTTCAATACCTCTTGCCTTGTTTTTGTTAATTAACCAAACCAGGGTGCCCCACAACACTACCACAAAAAACAAAGGTGAACAACTATACTAGAAACAAAACATCTATGGGTCTTGAAAGCACTGCTAAATAGATAACTCATTCACCTCTTACACCTGGAAAACCCATATCCCTTTCTCCTTTTCAGAAAATACAATTCGGATAAAGGATTATAAGCAATCATTTGAATTTTATTTTAATTCTTCTCAGCCTGCTTGGTTTTGCATTAGCTTCACATTTACATGCTTTATGTATATTACTAAACTACTTCAAAACAGCTCCGTTCACTGCTTGGTAGATTTAGCAACCACGACCAAACCATGTGAAATGATTTCTGTTCCTCCAATCAGCCCCAGAAGAGAAATGTCACCATGTTCCTGTTGCTGAGACTATTTGCTGAAACTGAATTTCTGTATTTTTTGAACAATTACAATTAATTCAGAATGAACGACTGCAGCTATGTGTGACAACATGCTAAAAAGCTTGATTTTTATAGATATGTGTATGTGCAGACAAATGTGTGTATATATGCCTATGTGTCTGTGCACATCCAAATTGAAGTATCAGCTGCAGTGAACAGAGGGCTGCAGTTTATATGAACTGCCACTAGATGCAGCCACAAAACCTTGCAAAATTGAAAATTCTGACCTCAGGATTACAGAAACCTGTTTTGGAATATCTGTGACTGTAGAATTCTTAGAACAACATTGATGGTATTCAATCCTGAGTACTGGTGTGGGGAAAAAAAATACATAATATGAGCAAAATATTCAATTTTTCTTCTTAGTAATTTTGTTCCAAAACACAGCATTGCAAATGTCAACAGGAATCTAAGAAATCAGAGCAGAATAAGACTTGTCTGTTTTCACAGTTGTTGCCATAGATCCTGATTGGAGCTGACAATATTGAATTACATTGTGTTTTGCTTTCTGCGTAACAGAGAAAGTAGGAATGAAGCCCTTGTTCCCAAGAGACCCCCTAAAGATAGAATCATGGAATCACAGAATAGTTTGGATTGGAAGAGACCTTTAAAGGTCATCTAATGCAACCTCCAGCAATGAGCAGGGACATCTTCAACAAGATCAAATTGCTCCAAGATCCATCCAACCTGACCTTGGGCAGTTCCAGGGATGGGGCTGCCACAGCTTCTCTGGGCAGTCTGTACCTGGGCCTCAACACCCTCATAGTAAAAAATAATCTTCCTTGTATCTAGCCTAAATCTATCCTCTTTTAGTTTAAAATCATTATCCCTTCCCCTTCTGCAACAGGTCCAGCTAAAAACTTTATCCCCGTCTTTCTTACTGTTCCCCTTTTGGTAATGGAAAGCTGCAATCAAGGCAGTTCCCCAGCCTCATGTATTTTTTACTGACAGCAATTCTGGTGAAATGATATTTCCCCATTCTTTGGGTCATTCATCTGTTTGCTTTTCTAGAAGATGGCAGAAAGAAGAAAGAAGAAAGAAAGCATCCTCTCCCCCAGGATCTGCTGGGTTTTGATCTGATCATAGTTCTGTTAAGTCGCCATTAATAAACTTCACTTAGCAAGATTAAAGGAAAGGGCAACACCAGGTTTTGCTGGTTTAAAGCATGAGGAACACAGCTATAAATGGCTTCAGAGGAACCCAGCCTAGGGCTAAAGTCTGACTTAACTCTCCTGTGGGTGCTGTAGACAAGATGAAACACGGTGTCTCAACGGAAGGTTCCTGAGCCAAAACAGCAGGATGGATGTGGGAAGGCATGGGAGCAATTTGCTCTGGAGCACTCCTTGCTGCATTTCCAGAAAGAGATAATGTGTGCCCTTCTTTTGTAACCCAGTGCTTATCACAGCCTGTGTGCATGCAGCAGAGGGGCCTGTCAGGGTCCTCCAACCAGCTGGACAAATTACATCAACAAGATCCCCATATGAACTGAGAAAAGGTTTCCTTCTGTCACTATCTTTTGTGAAGTAGGCAGAAAATGCTCCCAGCAGAAAGGATTTACCCTGTAGGAGAGTATTTGGAATCTTCCAAAACCCATAATGAAAACCTTTGTGTTTCCATCCAAGAATGGTATTGGCAGCAATTGAAGGTAATTAAACACACTGCCCATTGGCCATACTAATTTCTTCTTTGTAACAATTTCAGAGAAACAAACCCCTGTCTATAACCCAGACAATGTGTTGTGCAACAGGAATTTTTTGGGCTAACTTCTACCCTGCTCTAAGTGCACTGCAACAGGAGTTACAGGCACTTTATGCCAAGGCTGGGCTTTGTTCAGGATCTCTCAGATGCTCTGCGGTTCCATTTCATTACCTCATAATTTCTAAGAATTGTCCTGTTTACTGTGAAAAGATGAGGGAACTGGACTGCACACTCAGTGGTTTCCCCATGTGCAAACAACAGAGACACCACCTCTCCATGATCACTACCTAACCCTTGATTACATTTCTTGTCCTTATAGAACTGTAACACTGACAAGTTCACACAGTTTGTATTAACTCACTTCCTGAAGGGGATGACTCCATCTGAATTTTTAACCAGATATTCACTCGCTGGCTCCAATCTCCTGGTGCCTCCACCTCCCACAGTCGCTTCTGCTCCTCAGGATGAGCCTGCAGGAATTTCTGGCATACTGAAAGGAGAAACCAAGGGGTAAAAGTATCAATGAATGAAAAGTGCAGTGGAAGAGGGAAATTCTCTCAGAAATTCTCTCAGACCTACTTTCATTAATCCCTTTGGAAATCTTTCTTCTCCCTTCTCATCTTCATCCTCTTTGTTTTAGCTGGGATTTTTACTAAAAGTCTGTGTGGAATGGCCTAAACAGTCACGAGTGAATCCTGCCATCTGCTTCAGTCTAGATTATTTCCTTGTGAGTATAGAAATAAAGGACTTGAAATGATTTGCTGAGCACCTTCTTCTGGCACTGCAGCACAGTATCCAGACACTCAGTAGGTCTCAGACTAACAGCAGTGTGGGGTTTTTTACCCTCACTACTCTGAAAGGAAAGGTGTTCCTCTGTCTTCCAGCTTTAACCATTCAGAATGCTCCTTTAATTTCTGTTTATAAAGAAAAGCTCTGCTTCACTTTGGTTTCGGGCCAAAACCACCCTCCTTTTCACTACTGTTACCTACTGCCCCATTGCTAGGTTCATTTATTTCTCTGGATGGGGAAAAAAAGAAATGGGAAGAGCCAACAGAAAAATTACAGGATGCCTGTGACAGATGTACAATCACCTTTAAAAACCAAATTGCCACAGATTCCTTCACTATCAGTACACACTGACCATCTACAAAATTTGGATGAACAATCAAATTTAGGTCTGCTTATGTTACCAAACTGAAGTATGTTCTATTTAGTGGTATCCTTAGGATGTGTGCAGTGTCAAGAGGAGGCACATGCTGTAGAACAAACAGTTCAAAATATTTAAAGGGGATTTTTAAACTTCCCTTAACCACTATCCTATAAGTTGCATCAAGTGCATTAAGATAGGAATCTGTAAACAACAGAATTACTGTCATGCTCTGTCCACTGTAGTTCCTCATACTACAGAATGGGTAATTCATCTTCAACATTCAGTAGAGTTTAACAATGGGATGTCAAAACAAAAGCACTAATTCTGGTATGTAAACATTTGCCTTACAGTAATGAGCAGATTGTGGACATTAATTTTATCCAAGGATATCCAGACTAAATTAATCATTCCAATAAAAGCTACTAAAACTAACATATATACCAGGATCCAGGTATCTGCTAAACAGCTTTTTCCTTCCTTTTAGGCTTCTACAGCAGCTTAAACACCATGTCCCTGTTAAATAAACTGTCCACAGCTTCAGAGATTTCAGTACGAAGCTTTAAAGGTTGCATTCATTTGTCAAAGTATGAAAATGTGGTTCCAATGAAATTAAAAACAGACACTGACTTCAATACACTCAAAATTTAACTTACAGTATTGGTATTTTTATAAAAGAAAACTTAATTAAAACATGATGCAAGTCAAATTTATTCACAACTAGCTCTAAACTTAATTGAGACAAAAGCATAGTCTTCCAATATATTACTAGTGTTAACAAATAAGAAATGCAGCTTTCTCATCCAAGGTTTCTAAAGCCCTGAGGTCTGCCAAAGGAAAAATGGATATTATTGGGAGAAGAGAAGGAATGCTGTCAATACTATTCCCTCCTGAATTTAGAGATAGCAGTACCTGCTGTGGTGCCCTTGTATACACTGGGGTACCTTTGTACACATTCAATGGCACACCATAACGAAGAGAAGGAACAGATGTGGCCAAAATTTTGTTGACACTTATTAGGAAATAACTGGAAAGCTGTAAGTCAAAACATCCCCCCAAAAATGATGGTGAAGACTGCACCACACAGAGAGCAACCTCAGAAAAAAGTACTTTTCTAAAGAATACAGTTTTATAAATAACATGAGCACAGATATTTTCTGTGAACTTCACTAGCAAAACCAGAGCTTCGACCTGAAGACAGAGAAGATACATGACTACTTTGTGATCATTTAGAAGTGACAAATGTTCAAAGACAGTTGATACAAAACAAGTACTGATGTAACTGGATGACTGAGAGTAGAACTTGGGTATTTGGCTTATTAAATGTAATTTCTTAAAAACACAGTATCTACTAGAGCATTATGTGCATTATGTGGGCTTGACAAGATCTTACAATTCTTTTCCCTGTGGTGTCAAATAAAATGTGTAAGCCCCTGTCTAGGGCAATGACATAGTTGTAAGAGAGAACAGCTCTAGGAACACAAAATGTCAAACAGGCACCATGGGTTTTGTGCCTCTCATCTTACATAAATACTGGCCTACCTTTCCACAGGAAATTCCAGATGTCTCTGGAAAAGGAACCAGTTGCACACTAACAGCGGTTTGGTTCAGACAAGGGCACTGAACTCTTACACAGTGAAGACAATCTTACCAAGACCATATTGAAAATTATACATTATACATAACCCTTACCTAACGTGTCCACATCAAAGGATTTACCTTGATACATGGCAGCAGAAATAGGGCAGCTGATCCCCAAGGCATCCTCAGCCAAGAAAGACTGACAGAAATCATGCAACATTTTCATCCCTAGGCCACCTCTTCTGTACTTTCTCTGGACAAATATAGTATCCAAAACTGGCAGCAGGTAACACTGACTGGTGGTACCATCACACAGGCTACCTGAAAACAGACAGGGGAAAATACATCCATTTGGAAACAAAATTGGTATTGCTGCACTAACTGCTGTGTGATTTCAGCCACACACACTGCCCTGGTACCTTTCCACAGCCTGTGAGGATGATCCCAGCTGAAGTGTATTTGCACAGACAGCAAAACACTTTCCAGGAGGATGATTTGTGCCATGAAATGGAGAGGACCTGCCTAATATGTGGCTGACAGGTCTCACCTGAGTCTTTTCCAGACTCTGACTCTTCACAGTCACACCATCTTGGTACACAGGCAATGGATATAGGAAAGCTCACTGAATGTAATGTCAGAATACTCCTTTAAATAAACAACAGAGTGGTGCATTTTAAGAAAGCCCTGTAAGAGCTCCTTTGTAAGTCACTCCGTTTCTACTGAGTAATAATTTATCACACACATACATGCTTCTATTCCATCACTTGAACTACCAGTATCAGTGTTAAACCAGGGGTTTCACTCAAGGACAGTCCTTGCTAACAAACATGTTAAGTCAGTTAACTGAAATCACGGGGTCATGACATAATGCTTTACATGTGGACAAAAGACAGACTCAAGTATAAGCCTCCGAACTATTAAAACCAGTTCTCAGTGAAAATTGTCCCAAAAAACCCCAAAACACAGAACCAAGGGATTTATTTTGCAATCACAAATGGTAAACTCAAATTGGCGTCAAGAGACAATTGATTAAGAACAGACATTCAGCATCCAAAATTTTGATGTTCACCCTAACCAACCTAAGGTCCTATTGCTGCACTTCCATTCAGTGTAGAATACTATAAAAACAGAACTTCAAACTAGTTTACAGCATAAGCACTCAGTCCTGAAATGAATGACCAACATCAGTTCACCAACCACCTCCATATAGGAGAAGGTCCCCATAGAAAAATCTCGCTGATTTATTTTAATTTTAAGAAAATATTTATGAAGATTTTATGCTGCTTTTATCTGAGTACATGGTAGCTTAAATGCAAATAGATAGCCAGGCCTTTATAACAGAAAATGGTTACATTTTCACACTTTGTTGCTTAAAGCTCATCAAGACCTTCTTGGTTTTCTTTCTTACGGCTTCCTAGTGGACCTGACTCAGTTAAGTTTCCAGTGCTTGAGATATGAAGCTTTCATCACTTCACTAACACCTATTTCACAGTTTTACCAATCTTCTATTGAATGGCTGTTCCTAAATTCCAATATAAGATTTTACTTAACAGTAATTTAACATTTTTTCTTTGTCATGTTCCCATAAACCATCTAAAACTGGGGTCTATTTCTGCTCCTTCAGTTGGTGTCCAGCACCAGGACAGGCCTGACTTTTATTATTCTCTTTTCTAGGATGCCAATTCAGCACAGCATACATGACTATGTCTAATTCTAGACCCTGATTTGTCAAGGTTGTAGCTCATCATTTAGCAAGAATCCACATCACACAGCCTGAGCCATACAATAAGAGTATGTGTTCATAATCATCTGTTCACATCTTGATTAAGCTTGGTTCACTCCTGCTTAATCAAAGTGCATGCTTAACTTCAAACACATGTTCCAGCACATTGTTGGAAAAGGGTGGGTTGTGGTGGTGTTTAAAACCTTTCAATATTTGTAACACATGATGTGTAGTTACTCTTTTTGTCATGAGCCAAAAAATTGAGTATATCCCCAGTCCCATTGTTAGCTGCCAACCCAACAGAGATGTCAAATTCCAGCAGAATTGCACCATACGTTTTAAGGGACAAACATCTCCTCATGAAGTCTTTAAGAATTCCTGCATGTTGCAAGTGTTCTTCTAAGTTTATTATTATCTCATATAGTCTGTCTCCTATAAATCCTGATGAGAGTGCTGTGCAGCAATCCCAGGAGCTGAGTGATTTATGTCTGAGCTCCTAATTTTGTGTTGAGAAGACGACAAAAACTTGTCATGTCTAAAGGCACCATAAATAAAGAAACCATGAAGCCATTCTTCACCTTGTCCCTGGGAAACACATTAGGAGAGTCACAGCCCACAGGCATTTGAAATAAAATAAACAAACAAACCAACTTTTGGAACAAAGGCTACTTTGTCCCTCTTTCCCATCAAATAGCACAAGGTTACCATAAGCTAATGGTGGCCCGGAGGTGACCACTGGGCTCCCACACATTTGGTTGAGAGGTTTGTTTCATTGTTGGAACACACAGACAAAGTTTTGAGGTGAGGGAGGAGACAGGGAAAATAAGGGCATTGGTGATGGAGAGGGAAGCATTCATGCAGCCTGCCCTTTGAAAGCCTTTGATCTGCTTGGTTAGGTCACGAGTGCCAAATGACCAGCTTAGGAGCCAGCAAAATGGCAAACAGATTTTACCAGGGCAGGAAAGCAGACAGCCATTAGCATTCCCAAAGAGCCACAAACCAGAAAAAAAAACAATCCAGTCCCCACATCCAACAGACCCAAACAAAACAAGGTTGTGCACGCTGACTATTTCCCTGCTGAACAAGTTGGCTTGGCACACACATGTTTGGACAGGCCTGGAGCAGGCTGAGTGCTTGTGTAAAGGGTGGGGAATATTTCTGCAGAGCAGAACCCAAGGTCAACCCATTGTGTGAGTTTGTATGTGAGAAGGGGAACAAAGGTTCTGGCTTCAATAAAATTAAATGAATTCATGTCTGGACTGGTATGTAGTCATTTCATTTTCATTACAGCCAGAACCTTCAATCTGCCTCAGAAATGCACATTAAAAATATTATTGCTAACAAACAGAGGGAGACAAAAGCAATTATTCAACAAGATTTCAGCTAATTGTCTGTCAGGTTAACTGCAATGCCAGGTTTCTTTTCCTAAAAGAAATGTATGTAATAGATGAAAAAAATAAAATCCTCTTATCTTTTTAAGGATTTGTTTCTAGAGAACAGCACCTGGGCCACAAGTATCAAAAGATATTTCCAAAGGTCATATGAAGAAAGGTGTGAAATGCATTTCAGCTCGGGAAGCCACTTCCAAAGACCATCTCTAAGGCTCTGGTGTAGAAAAAAAGCTGAGATTGGGCCAGGGTTGCTTTTTGCCTACTCCATGTCAGCCTAAGAGTTTTTGCAGTCAGATGTTCCCAAACTGTGACTTATGGAGCATTTCTAATGAATGAATGAGAAGCCAACAATGCATTTACTCCTGATACACCTGTATACTTTACAGCCTTCTCAGAAAACTCAGTTTGGTTAAGGCTAGTTTGATTGACTCCACTTTTTTGCTACTGAGATTAATCAGGAGGGAAGGGACAAGCTTTGACAATCTGAGTCTTTTGTTTTTCATACCACAGACAGCTTGGTCTGCAGCTGGGCAGCTCATATGTGTTACAGAGACAGTAATACATAACTGTAGGGGGAAAAAAGAGGTCTACAAAAAAAGGGATTTTGTTCTGGTTTGCTCTTAAAAGCACTAAGACACTCCTGGCTCATTGCATCCTCCAACTTCCTTATTGATTAATTTGTACCATGAATCTTGTACATTCTCCTGGCATTTATGTGAAGGTGGTAAAGTCCATTTTCAGTAATTACCAGTCCTCAGTAAATAAAAAGAGAAAAACTTTCAGGGAATTACATGGTCTCACTGCACAAGAAACAAGTGTCAGTAACCGTGGTAATTAATCCTACATCACTACACAGAGCACATTCTTTCTGAGATTCTTCACACAGAGCACAAAATAAATACTTTAAACAACATAAAACAGATCCCAAATCCCAAGTATCCATATGAAGGCTTTTTGCAAAATATTTCATTTTCAGGTTGCTGCCTGCAAAGAAAGGTTCAGGAAGAGGGAACTGTCATTTCCTATGGTACCTTTAAGTAGCTCCATTTAGTGAGGTCTAACTGCTCAGGTGTCTGATATGGATGCCGCTGACATAGATAAAATTGGAGACATTTATCTTGGCACGTGACAAAGTGTCTTATCAGCCTCATTAGTGGCTTAGTACATCTCATCAATCTTTAGTACACCCAGTGGTAAAGGCTGCATGCCTGTCATTGGACAGGAATAGGCACATTGCAGAGAGGCCAAGTTGATGATCTGTGTAGTCATGAATAAATTTTGCTTTAATAAAGGTGTCTAATGCTCACGGAAAGTGATAGCCTTGAAGAATGAGACTTCTGTTTATCTACACAACAGGTGCAGGGTGGCCAGTGCCAGAAGTGGTCAAATTGTCTCAAAACCTTGACTTGCAGTAGTTACTGCATCTCTGAGCAAGGCAGGTGCTCGAGACCATCTGTCCCTCCTTAGCTGGGCTATTAAAAGAGATCCAGCTAAGGATGCTCATAAGATGGATGGAAGCATGGAACTGGACCAAAATCACTGAGTCCACTTTGTACAGGCCACCTAAGAACTGGCAAATGGGAATGACATTACAATATTGCCAAGATAGTTAACTGGAATCACTGAAGTCCATTGAAAATGTAGTTTGTATAACAACACATTAAATCTGTAGCAAAGATGGAACAGACTCTCTGTTCCTTGGTCACCACTTCTGTGATTCACCCAGAAGACTTAGGTTTGAAAGAACCATGCTCCACAGACCTTTTCTGTCATATCTGCCTCCACTGAAGCATGGTTTTTGTCATGCTGTAGATAATGAAAAATTCACAGACAAGAAATACAGTTGAATACAACATCAGTATGAGAATCTCAATTACCCAGTGAAGAAAATAAAACTGGAAAGAATGGTCAGGTAATTGCAGAGCACGGAAATAAAGGAAATCAGAATCACACAGTGGGCACAAAGGAAAATAATTTTTTCCTAGCACCAGAACTTTAACAGAGGTCCAGTTAAAGCTGCCTCTACTAAATGTTCTGACCAGGACAGCAAAAGCAAAAAGAACTTACATTATAATTTAAAAAACTAAATTATGAAAGTATCTAGAACAACCATGTGAAATACAGCTTCTAAGTGAAGATATTTATCTTAAGTCTGTTTTGGGCCTAATAAATACAGGGTTCTTCTAAAAAGTAGAGAGAATAGGATCAGCCACAGCATGGTTGGTATGAAATTGAAATCACAGAGCTTCAGAAAGAGGAATTATTTTCTAAATGTGTATATCAAATAGCAAAAAGCAGCACAAACAATCAGTTTCAAGCTTCCCGAAAAGGCTTTGGCAAAAGACTGCAGTAATTTGTGACACAGGCCAAAAGCTAACAAATATAGCTGCCCAGAAAAAAAAAACACTGGCAAGAAAAGGCAGATGCTGACAAAGCTGGACTTGAAGGATTTGTATTTTATGTGGACCTGGTTTAAAACCAAACTGTGACTCTCAACTTACTCAGAAACAGTTTCAGCTTGGCTAATACTCCACCCATAACAGACTACTGTGCACATTTATTTTACTGAAGCATGAATCATTACAGCCCCTACAAGTGTTTCTTTCCAAAAGCTTTGCTCAGGAATATTTATGGACTTAAAGGAAAATGTACTATGTGTTTGCCATTATAAACCAGCTCATCAGCATAATTTAGAGATACAGACAAGGCTCCTTGGTCATGAGCTGAGTCCTGATTCATCACTGATGGTGCAGCAGCACCAGCACGGTGGTGTACAAGCTACACCTCTGGGTGTACTAGGATTTTTCCATCCCAGGGAGCAGAACATCTTATTGTTTGGTGGCCTTTGGGATTGCAGCAGAGAGGGCACCTTCAGACTGTCCTCTGGAATCCAAAACAATCTCTCAAGCTGTTTCTTTTCCTCCCATTTTGGATGGATGGCTATTGAGTGCTGACCTGGACAATGTATTTTACTTCCAAAGACCCCACCTTCTCTGTGTTTAAGCTGTTGGTATCAAGGTAATTCCCATGAATCTTAAACACAGACTGGTAACCAGCTCCTGCATGGGGGCACAGGCTCAACTGCATACCTGGAGTTATTCCAGTTAAGCCTCTTCCACTTCAGACTGGTTAATAGCAATTATTTGCACTAATACAGACCCTGTGTTTAATACAAGGCCTTTACTAAAGCTAATCAAGTATCCCTAAAGAATTAAAACACATTTTGTTTCTTTTCTGTGCTAGTTAATCAGTCAATTATGAAATCAATTAATCATCATCCTTGAAACTGGGAGCACCACAACTGCTCAAAGCACTCCAGGACTGATCTAGTGCACACACCTTGCTTTACACAATCCAGCCACTGCTCCTCACACATCCAGGGATCCTTCATCTTCTTGCCACCACCGACTCCCAATATGTTTTTCCACTGGGAACTGCACTCCTTTTTCAGGTATCATTCTTTCCAGGATGCAGTCCTCCATCCTGTGGATAGGCCCTACATTCTTTGTTCCTAGATGTACAACCTCCTACTTGGCTGCACTAAAGCACATTTTATTGGAGAAAGCCAGTACCTCAGATCAGAATAGGGTTTGGAACTATCATGTTTAAATGAAAGTAACATGGATGGCTTCCAAATTCTGGGAAGATTTGTTCCCCAGATTAATTCTGAGGGAGATTTCATATAAAAATGTAAATGAGAGCCAGGATTATTTATACTGAAAGATAAACAAAAGGATTACATTTCCAGCTATTAGGAACCAGTGGAAATGTGTCTCTAAAATGACCTTACCTTTCATCTTGACCGAGTAAAAGGCAGCAGCCTCGCCGTTTCTCCAGAGTATCTTGGCACGCTCAGTGGCAGAGTGAGGTAGAAAGAATGCATCATTAGCTGAGCTCCCTTCCAGCATTCCAAAAATAATGCAGTTCAGAACAAAGAGGACAATCCTTTCTCCAAATGTCTGGACCTTAGAGAACAAACAAAAACAGACTGAAGAAAAATGAGGCAGAGAATAGTATTTTGCATCTCATAAAAGGTTTCAACATCAAAAAAGGCTGGGAAGGAGGAGATCAGGAAACATGTACACTCAATTTAGGGAAAATACCCTCCTGAGTTGGTTCAGCTAGAATAACAAAACCAGTTTTTCCTAATGTTTCACCCTCTATCCAGCGGGCACAGAATAATTTAGTAACTATTTATAAAGCTTGACATATCTCCTGTTGTCACAGAGTGGAATTCTAAAGCAGCAGAAGTATCTTGATTGCAGTCACAGTGAACTAGGCACAGATTTGGAACCAGGATCAGGGCACTCTAATCCTACTCAAAAGTGAAATGAAGATAGGATTCACTGTGTGGGCCTGGTCACCTCTCCCCAATTACCTGTGCTGCCACAGCATCAAAGAATTTAGTGAGCCAAGACCTTATTGAGATAGACACTGTACAAAACAGAAAATAGTCTGTCCCAACCAGGTATAATCTAGGTGGAACACAAACACAAAATTATTCTGTGCTGGGCTTCTTAGGGAACAATTGACAGGAGAGGGAGATGGAGGAATATAAAGGAACAAGATTATATTGGTCAGTAAGGTAAAAACTGGTGCCAACAAGCTTCACATGAATGCTAAAAAAGAAATGAGAGCTTCCACAAATAATGGTGATTTACCTTCTAGCAACGAGCTTGAGGGGGCAAGATTTCTATTTTCAGACATTATTTTCATTCTCTGTTGATACAGAGATGCTTGAAAGTCTGAAGGTCTGTGCTCCTGCTCCAAGGTCTATCTTGCAAGGATTTGTATCTCAAAATCCCTCCAGTTCAGTTACCCATAAAAAAGCCTACTTAATTCTGCAAATAATTAAACTCTATGTGTGACAGGAAAATATGATAAAGGAATGGAATCACTAAGAACCAAAGATACAGAGGGTTGGGTAGGAAAGAAAATTGACTTAAAACATCATGACAACACAAGGCTCACATGCAGCAGCCATCTGACTTTTTAGTTCCAAACAGACTACAGGCTACCCAAATCTTTCAAATTATGAAAAGGTGGTTCTATCTTACCAAAATAATTTATTTGGAAAAAGGATTACAGATACAGTAACAACTAAATAGCAACCATTTCATAAAATGAACACAATATAAACATTATCCAAGAAAAAAAAATCATAACTAGCTGGATAAGACATTGTTCCTAAGGGTAGTAACACCTCCCACCAGACAGTTAATGTGAGAAATTATTGCTAATGTTGTAATTGAATTTAGGATTATTCCTTTAGTAGGCAGTGAGGGTAAACGAAAAACCAAAAGAAAAAAAATCCCACAGATGAATCCTAAACTGCATGCACAGAATTGTTTAGAGAGGGGTAATATGCATGTCACTGTGCTATGGAGATGTGAAGCTTTGGGTGAGCCTCAGAGTCCAGATCCCACAAGTTACAGAGCAGGAGCTGTAGGAGACCAGAGACAATCACATCTTATTGCTCTGGCTGGGAAGCTCCAGGGTAAAGGCAACTGTTCAAAACAGCATCCTCACCAAAACCAGCCCATCTCTAGCAGGATCAGCTGTCTTCACAACATCTTCCACAGGCCACCAACGCTGGCTCAGATAAACTGCCAAAACTGCAAAAACAAAAACAGGGGAACACATTACCCGCAAATACAAAGTAGGTTCTGAATTTTTCCACAGGCAGCCTCAGATCTACTTCTCCCTGCAGCTGACTCCAGTCTGCTCTGCTGTGAGACAGCAGAACAACAATTGTATTTCAATTTCACCTCCGCGTCCCTTGGTATCCAATTTTCAGTACTGCATGAGGCATCAAGTGAAGGTAATTTTTCTGAGGAATTGATGTGACTTTGGTGTGACAGCCTGTGTTCCATATGAATAAAGTACTTCCTGCATAATAGTAAGTTCAGTAGCAGAGTAGGTTTGAGTGGCATTTGGGACAGAGGAGCTACCTGGATAAAGGTTACAGTTTTCAAGTTTCTTTCAAACTTTGCACTGCCCCCACACACATATTTGCATATATCTGAGCAAACATATTTGCACTCATGCAAGTCAAACACCAAAATTCTCATATCTGCTTCATCAAACAGCTTTTCAGCTCTCTCTGTGACTGAATTTCTAACTATGGGTACCCTTTAGAGCACAGACTCCTAAATCTCTGCATGGACAGATATTCTCTGAGGTTCAAATGCACACGGAGAGGTTTCTATCCACAAAAGACAGAGATAGACACACAGAATAAGGTACACTTTGCCCTGAAGCAAAAGTGTATCAGCAACCCACGTAAGTCAAGTCCTCGTGTAGGTGTGATGCAAAACTTGCACCCCACTTCTTCCCATCCTTCCTCAATTTTTCACATATGCAGGAACAAGTATTTAAACCCTACTCCTACATGTTCATCTACAGAATTCATTGCCTGCCAGTAGATTTACAAGGAGAAGACTTGAAGCAGCAACAGCGACACTGAAATTACTTCCAAGCCTTGTTCAGAAAGAAAAGTTTTGACACGGGGTCATTTCAAAGGATAGAGAATAAATTTTAAGGGTTTAGATGAGGTTTTGGAATAAACACAGAAATCTGATCATTCATGAGCACAAACACATCAAACAGCAAGTATTTCAGCAAAAAGAACTTTTAGTATCTGTACAGTGGTGACATTCACCTAAGTACATGGCCACAATTTCAGGATTGTTGAAGAACACCAGTATCATTAATATCTTCAAATAGGGCAGCTACCATGTCCATTTCTATATCGAAAGATAAAATATAAAGTATAATATAGAAAGAATGTTGCAAAGAACAGCTTAGTTCACCTCTTGAGTCCTGAGAGAGAGCTCCAACAACTGGCTCTAGCCTACCCAGCTAGGGACAAATGTAAGAAAGTTCAAAACCATCTGTGAGTTAGAAACAAATTCACACACGAGGAAATGAAAGGACTTTAAGAACAGGATTCACCGTTTACCTGTTTCAGCCTCAGGTTATACAAATGTCACCAATGCACACAGGTTAATTTCCCTTTCTGCTTCAGACTCTATCACTCCTGCTGGTTTTAAGGGTGGAGATTCCGCTTAGCTAATTTATATTTCCAATAAATTATTAAAGCATGTGCCAGAAAGCATTACACTTTGTGTGCTGGGTTAACAAGGAAGAAGTATTGCACGCAAGGGCAGATGCCTGTTTATAGCACCAGACTCAATTCATTAAATATTATGCACTTACTTGCATGGGAGTTTCATACTCTTTCAGTGATGGATTCAATCTGTTCCCTCAAACCCTTCCCTCTGCTTTCAAATGCAGCAGCCACTGCTCCATTACACATCCATGAAACATGCAGCTACAAAGGGAGCTGAGTCACACAAAGGGGACATAATGGGCCAAATGCTGACTTTAATAAGAGCTGCAAAGAGGTTTGGCACACAGTTCAGACCCACAACACATAGTAAAGGTCAGAAAAGTTTTTAAAAGCTTTGAGGAAAATAGGAAGGTGCATAACCACGTTGGAAGGAGTTGCTTTTATAGCACATTTACTGTGCTATTCAATAATTTAAATGTGTGGAAGGGAACACTAGTTGACATAGCAACTGTCACATCACATTACTTGAGCAACCTTATCTATATGGATGCCTTCCTTGAAGGAAAAACATTTCTCCAGATTTCACACAAACAAATGTACTTTGCTTTTTGTTACCATTTTTCAAGTCAACATCTGGTCCGCAGTTAAATCCATCCATGCTTCCCCATACTCTCATTTTCATTTTATAATCAACTTTGAGGAACACTATTTCAAATGCAAACATGATTTGTGAGACCACATGTTCCCTCTCTCTCCCTTCCCAGTCTTGTTGTTCTTTCCAAAACATTCAGTTAAGTTCATAGGAGATGGAGTTATTGCCAACACACATCACCTGAACCCCGTGATTCGTGATGTGTGTGACTACAATGACCTTGCAACTGCAAGACCTGATGTGCTTGATCTTGCAGTTGGAAGACCATGTGAAATGCATTTCAGGTCACAATTAATGAGGTTTATACATGCTCAGGTGGGTGGTGTACCCTGTAAGTACCAGCTTGCTAAACCTCAGGACTTTCATCACCTGCAGCCAGACAAACACATAGTGTTGCAAGAAGCTGACCAGCAGTGGAGCACAGGATTCCACAGCACAGGGTGTTTGGGATCCAGGACTGAGCTGAATTAGGCACCAAGCACAATGCAACTGTGATTATGAAATGTCTACTTTTGCTGGGAAAACATGGATCCCTTCCCAACTCAGGCCTGGATTATATTTTTACTTCCTAGGCTATGCTGGCCAAATGTTCCCACAGTGGTGTGCAACTATTTAAATGAAATGTGCACATCAGGACTCTACACTCAGAGCAAAGAAGGAAAAAATAAAGCAACATCCAGCTCGGTCCTCCTTTATCCCCTGCCTTATCTGAATTGCTGAAACACAATTGTCATCAGTTACAAACTAAAAAAAAGGTGATGTTACATATGAGAGATGTAATTAGAGTTTGTTTAATACGTATTCAAGATAAAGAAGGGGTAAATTCTGTAAAGTCATCTTAACCTTAATTCTGTCATTATTTCAGATTGATGACACAGAGAGGTCACTTCTGCAAGACTTCCACTGTGGAAATACTCTGATACTGGAGCAAGCTCAGAAATCCTACTCTGAACTGCATTCTGCAGACTGACATACCCTGACTAGCTGGAGCCCACAGTTCCCTGTCTTTACAATGGAATAAGAGCATTTCTCACTCTTTTCTAGGAATTTTATCAAAACAAATACATTAAAGCTTGGGAAGCAGGCAGATTCCTGCTGGAATGGCAGCCATTCAAGTATCTCTGATAGATCTTTCCTGCAACCAGTTACATTTTCTTCTACAATTCAAGCTTCACTCAGTGATTTGTAGCAAATGTCTTGTGATAAATGTTCCAAGGCATCTCACAGTTATTGTGAATTATTACATGCAGCACACAGAAAATGCCACAATAAGGTATGTTTATTTAGTGTTATAAAGATGTTAATCACCCATGTTATGCTCTGTAAGCCCTTACATTGCAATTTACATTCTCGTAAAAAATATCTGCACAGATATACTAACAGAACACAGCACTCAGCCCATCAAAAATAAATTAAAAATCCTTCCAACCAAGACCAAGTCCTACAGAAAAGCTGCCATACCCATTTTCCCTTTGAAATATGCAGATCATTTCAAACCACAAGCTACACATCACTTCTGGACAACCCATCTTATCAAGATGATCAGAAATAAATCTCAGTGGTGGCATCCACCCCTCTTTAAACCAATTTTCAAGAATTAAGCACCATCAAACTGAAACACAGTATGTGGGGAAAAGCAGGAAATTTGCTTCTAACAGTGTTCCTGCTGTGGAAGAAAACTAAAATGCAGATGCAGTGGACAGGTAGAGGAAGAGAAGAGATCAACTGCAGCAAGATTGTTTCCCTCTTCCATCTGGATGAAACTTGTTTCACAAGAAAAGTGTAAAGCTCAAGTGAGGAAAAGAAAATTATGTAACTTGTTAAATGTTTTCATTTTCTGCCCTTAAAGTAAAATGTCCTTAAAGTAACAAAGACAGTTAAAATATATTGCCTCTCTCTGAAGGAATTGGTTTAGAATCAATTTGATCTGTTCACTGGTCAGAACAAAAGGTCACAAATCCAGGTGAAGCTGCCCCATGAGCACAGTCTGCCACCCTAAGAGTCAATTCCAAATCTGCTGAGCTGTGGGAAAAATTTTAGGACAAAATACTTCAAATGTATATACCCATATGTATAGGTATGCACACACATCCCAGCAGGCTTGGAAGAAGTATTGAAAATCTATTAAAACTCATCTAAAGAAAAAAAAAAAGAATTACATCAGTCAAATTTGATGTGTGCAGGAAGACTGGCCACATGTTTATAGTATATAAAATCCAGAAACAAAGAACTTCCAGCAAAATCCTTAAATCACACTTTTGGAAGGAAATATAAAAGCCAGGTGATGTAGGCCTTATTTAAATAACCAGACTTAGTGATCTCTCTGTTCCTCTGACTCTGAACTGGTAACTTAAGCTGAAATTTTGCAAGGGGGGGGGTCCCAGCAGTCAGTCAGGCTGTTGTTTATAATATAATAAGGTGTTTATTCTGCTAGGTTTAAGCTTTTCATGAAGATAGCTATCATGTAATTTATGCTCCAATTGGACTTGTTTGACTTGTTCCTGTGAGAAATCATTTTTCCTTGTGTGCATGTATCTCATTAATACTTCTTGTTCCTAATACTATGAGATCATTTAACTGAAGAGCTGTGCTAAATGCACTTTCACCTGCATCTATTTAATAATTCTTTATTTCTGCACTGTAGTTACAGATCCCAATTCCTCCTGTGCAGCCTAAACTAACTCGGTGCTGTTTTCAGCTACATTCCTTTGAACATGAGTCAGGAGGTGAGGTGAGCACAACTGCACTAAGAGCAAATCTGGCTTCTGGTGTAGATGCTTCTCTCCTTTATCACCAGTGCCTACCTCTCTTGAGAAAAACAGTAATGGAATATATAAATTAGAGTCAGAAAAGTAATTCTACATCAATAGTTTTAGAGAGACCAGAAAGTCTTCTGACTACACTGGGAACTTGGAAAGGTCTCCTACCTTCTGTGAATCACAGCCCATCAGCAAAGGTCCAACTGAAATTCCGTGTAGAAGGAGCTGGAAAACTGCAGAGTTCACCTCTAACCACAGGTGATTTTAATCTGCTTTTTGTTCTTCTGAAGAAATCACCTGGTTCCAGGGTAGGACTGAACAATGAACACTTACACTAACAGAACCTGTTCTAGGAGTGCAAGATCATTACTGAACTGAACAGAGAATTTTGCTTTGCCTTTGCTGTATTATTAAGAATACTGGCTATTAAAGCCTTTCAGGCATAATTTATAGCTTATCCTTTTGGAAAAAAATACACTTTTAATGACAGATGCCATTAGTTTGCTGCCACATTTGAAAGCTGGAAGTTTAAGAGGTTTCATGTGTTCTGTATTTCCTAAGTGACACAGTGAGTCAATGCAAAGGTTCATGTCCTCATTGCAGATAGTCCAAAAATTCTACAGCCCATTGCTTCACAACAACACCAACACTCCTCTCTTAATCTACACACCAGCAGATACCCCTCACATACCAGTACTGGAAATAAAAGGCAATTAAACCTAGGACTGAAAAAAAATATCATAAAGTAAAAAAAAAATAAAATAAGAATCAGGAAGAAGCAATACAATTTCATACCTGTTTTTTATTGTTTAAGGATTTCAGGATTCTATCCAAACTATAATGTTTTAAATTTCACATCATTCTGAATTAGAAAAATATTATCCTGTTGAAAAAAGTCAGAAAGAGTAACAGATTTACCCAATGTGATTTTTCAGCTACCAGCAGAGAATTTATGCATAGAATTTAAAAGCCCTGATTGTCAATTGTTCCATCGAATCAGTAGCCCACTGACACAAATCCTTGACAGATAAACTGAAACCACTTCATATTCAAAACAAAACCCAGATTATTTAAATACATAAACAAGCAGACCATCTTAAAGGTAAAGAAATTACAACTACTCAAATTTCAAAATATTTTGACCAATTCTAACCTGTCTCTTTATCCTTTGGATCAGTTAACAGCAACAGTTTGCAAGTAGGATTATTTCGGTAGAGAGGGACAAAACACACACAGGAATCTTCAAGTTTAACCTAAAAAAACAAACAAGCCCTGTAGCTCTTTGTACTGCAAAGCTCACAAAGAAGTACTTCATGTATCAGATGCACTTTGTGACACATTTTAGTGACATGCTTTGCTGACATGCATGATACAAGCTTAGCACAACACCCTCTCAATCCTTAACTTCAAGGCACTGAAATATACATAGTATTCTAATATTATCCAGAAGGAAAGTTAATTTAAAAGAAATCAAGCTGCTGAAGTTAGGGAAGACCTTAATGCTGACTTGCCCTGGTGGTTAGTGCATAACCTGGCTTTGAACACTGTCACATGCAGACAAATGGTGTTATGAAAGACCAGACACATCAAATGAAACAAATACAACTTGCACTTCTTACAGCATCCTCCAGCTGAGTACTTGTGGTGTTTTGCAAACAATGAATTAAGCCTCAGGGTACAGGGAGTATCAAAGCACTAGGGCAGTGCCTGGGCAGTTTATCTTCGAGGCACAGAAAGGGCAGATAATTGGCATGAGGTGGTTAAGCTGAAGGCAAAGCTCTCAAGCTTTTGCTCTTAGACTAAACTTCTAAATGATGTGACACATAAACACAAAATTACTGTGCTCAAACAGCTCTATGTGCATAGAAATGACGATTTCCATATGAATATTGCAAATGCTGTCATGTAAGTTTAGGTACAGGCAAAGAGCGTGCATGACTTAGCACAGTATGTACTGTACTTTCCAAAATCTGGTCCATTGTGTATGTGTGGGTGTGCCTCTCTCTCTAATTGCACCATTTGTCAGTTTGCTATGAAACTCAAATCAGTCACGTGTTACATTTAATATTTCTTAGTACAAGGAAGAAATATGAATATGGATTATTCAGGATAACAACTCGAAGCTGAAACCAGTGTTCACTAGTTGATGAGTGCCAAAATCCTGGAAGCATCTATGCAAACACTGGACTCCAGGAAAAAAACAACTTGAAAACTGCTTGAAATCTGTATTCATGAGCTTGCCTAAATCTGGGGATTCAGTTTTTCTTTGCATGCTTCTAACACAACAGCATCGATGTCATTATGGCACCTGGGAGCATTTCCATAATGAAAAGGCCAGGACTACTTCCAATAGTGCCATGATTGTTATTTTGTTTGAGAAGGTAATGTGCACTTTCACAGGTGTTAACAAGAGCAGCACGAGCCAAGCATAGCTTTGTGTGTGGCTGCTGCCAACGGGCTCCCATCCTGACCCACAGTAATCCTGGCTATTTGTGTCCTGGATGCTTGAACAAGCCATACCAAAAAGAAGTTCTGTGACCCCAGCAAGTGGGCTGCCAGCCACTTAACTCCTGCTAAATAATTATTCACTGCTGCCAGACCTGCCACGTGAAACCTGCATTAATTCAGATGCAGAAGGGGGGAAAAAATGCTTGGTAATGCAGCCATTATTCAAAGACCAAACCCCTCATCCTTCAGGTTGTAGGTATGCAATGGAGATTGTTAGCTGGGATGCTCACTGAGAATTTTACCTCATTACATTTAAAATATTTTTCATTGCAAAACATTAACATTCTTTGAGCTACTTATTATAGAGTATAAGGAAAAAGACAATACAGCAAGAACACTACTATTACTTATGCCCTTGACTGGCTGTCTGACTACAGATTAGATTAGACCTGAATTAAATGAATGCACAGAGAAATGTGTTGCTATGAGACTCAAATCAGTCATGTGATATATTTAAGGGCTGGTGACAAGCCACAGAATCAAGACAGTTGTGAATCAAAAGTCACAAGTCCACCTTCAACTGATCTCAGTGTGTGTGGCTATTGAAGGAATACACAGAGCACTGCCTGGGATTTTACCCTCCCCTCCCTTCTGCTGGAACAGCAAACGAACCTCTGAAAGTACAAGCAGGCATGAAAGGTAAGGACACAGGAGCCCTAAACTGGGGGATCTTTGCATGTTCAGTCTGTTTGTATTCAGCCCTACAGGCTCCACTAGAGGGCATTAAAAGAGTATGTAAACCCCATTACATGCCCGGCTCAAAGCCAAAGCTGATCCCACCTGGAACAGCATTTTTCTGGAAACTACTACATATTATTTTCCTAAATTGCAGAAAAGCTACCTTATTCCAAACATTAACTTATCCAATTTCTGCTTTGATAGTACAATAACAGGTACCTCAGCACATCTTTTATAATCTACAAAATGCCCAGAATTAAAGGTTTCATAGGTTGACTGAAGTAAAAATTTTTAATAGGCCTGTTCAGTCATCTCTATTTCACCCAGGTGTGCTAGGAACAGAATTCCTTTGGGAGAATCCACACTCGAAATTACCAATATAAATATTGGAAAGAATGGAAACAAAAGATAGACTGTGTCACAATGCCTGTGTAAACTGCACAGTAGAGGCAGAATACTGAGCTGCACCGTGCTATAAATCTCTATGAAATTCACTTTTGATTCAATCCTGTAAGGAGGCAGGTGAAGACGCAAAGTTTACCAAAGTACTTCAAACCCTCT
Source organism: Drymodes brunneopygia (assembly GCA_013400955.1). Lineage (NCBI taxonomy): Eukaryota > Metazoa > Chordata > Aves > Passeriformes > Petroicidae > Drymodes > Drymodes brunneopygia. The sequence goes on from VZTZ01050795.1 coordinate 793,975, forward strand.
TCCACACTCAGAGGGTTTTAGACTTGGAGTTTAAGCTTATTTCTCATTTACAGCATGCAAACTATTTGAAATAATGCAGGATTTGCTGGTTTTAAGAGATCTGCAATCCAGCCACACCAGTTTACCCCTATTAACAGACCATGAGCACAACCAACCAACTAATTTGCAAGAATCTAACTTGTAGCATGAGAATCATCAGCCTAATACCTCTCCTCCTCGAGGGATGGAGAAAACATCAGGAGTGGACAATGATTTCTTCAAGAGTTTTTCATAGTATGTTTCAGCATCCGCTTGCAGAGCCTCTGGATCTCCTGCTATTGTATCAACCAAGTAAAGCCGACCTGGGATTAAAATAAAACACAAGATACTTTTACTTTTTAAATTAACTGAGAAACATAAGTCTTAAAACCTCAGTTTCCCCAGCAGCTGCTTGGTGTGGCTGGGCCCTTAATGATCTCATTAGAGCCTTTTGTATAATCCTAGTCTAAAATAGAAAAACTGGTAAAAACCTGTCTGTATGTTATTTATCTATATGTTATTTACCTCCTGACACGCAATTTTACAAAGCAGAACCATGACAGCATCAAATCACACTTGTCTCCTTTGAATTCAACAAGCATAGTCTCAAATTTCTCTAGGTTTAAGTAAATTGCTTTAAAGCTGGAAGAGTAAAAAAAAATTCTTCAAAACACAGCCTGAGTTTAGCACTGTCCAAAAATATAACAGGGAAAGAATTCCAAAGCTTCCAGTCTTTCTTGGAAGACTGCCCCTTTTTGGGTCAGTCTATGATCTGTTGTTTGTCATTAACTTTTTCCTTCTCTTTCTTGAGTAACATCAGTTAGGCACTTTCACAACAATGAAATAATGTACAAAACTTACCTACAGAAGACTTTCCAAAATAGTAACATCATCTTTTGTGCAATGTAACTTTGAATCCACGTGACTCAATGTTAGAGGGTATTTGTTAATCGTATGCAAACAAAAATTTAATATATCTGGTGCCTGGTACCTAAATGTAAAGTCCAACTTGGTGTTCCTGAAGAAGCAATAACCTCCTTCTGATATAACAAACCAGACTGGTGGCTCATCACCAGTCCAAGAAAAAGAACATGAGAGGAAATGTGCTTGCAGCCCAAAAGGTGTCCTGACACTCTATCACAGAGAGGAAATATCTTAAATTTAAGGAGCTTTCAATAAACAAGGCACACCTGCAACTGTTGTAAGCCCCAAACTGAGGACCAAATCTTCTACAACAGAGCTGTAGTTGGTATCTTAGTTCTGAATCCTCCCTTTTTAATGATGGTTTGGCCTCACGTGGCAGCTCCCCTGGGAAGTTAAATGTAAAATAAATGCACTGACGGTAAATGGCTGAGACAATGAAGAGTCTTAAAAGGACCAGTGCAAGACCTGTCTATACTAAGATTAACAAACTATGAATCATATAGGTACCATTTTGAAAATGGTACCTTTCCACATAAAAGTAGGAGCATATGGGATTTGTAGTACCAAGTCCCCATGGTCCCACTATTCTCCCTCCAGCAGTGATCAGTATCTGATTCCTCAGCAAAAGGAAAAAAAAAATAAAAATGCTTAGAACACTATTTTCCTGCCCTTTGCAGGCAACCAGCTTCCATCCCAAGGTTTGGCAGCAAAGCTGTGTACTCAGAATGCTGAAGAGAAGCTGCTCTGTAAATGGGTTTCATAGCATGTTTGTATGTGACAAAATGGGAGAGAAAAGAGCACTGCAACATTGGCAAGTCGAGTCACATTATAAAATCCCAGGCAGTACTTAAACAACATCGAGAAAAGAAGTCATGTCAGGAGAGAAATTGAAGATTATTATTCAAAACTTAGGTAATTCACAAAAGCAAATTTACTAGTAAATAAATCCTTTACAAAAGAGCAGCATGTAAGACTTGAGTTTAGCACAAAGAAAAATATTTGCCATGCTAATAAATACTGTTCATGAGGTGCTGCTTACAAGGCTCTCCCCTGCCACGGTGCAGCCAATGCAACTTAACAGCCCAGTCATGTTTTCTCCTCACTGAACAAAGCAATTAACTCTCTGCTACATAATATGCCTGCACTCTAAGGTAACAAGGACCACTTGAGGACAAAACAAGGTCACAGATTAAATAATGAGGCATTAGAGGAAACTTCTGATCAGCTTTCTATCAACACAGCTTTGCACAGAAGTAATTTTTCCTTTAAAAAATGCTTCTAGATTTCCAGTGAAGTTGTCTTTTCTGTGCAATACACTGAAAAGGCCCAAGCGAATTAGGAGCACATGTTCCAATGAAAGCAGAATGAAAAAATTTCTTGTGAAGAAAAAAGATGTCGGGGGGGAGAGAGAGTGAGGTTCCTTTAGGAAAAATATGGAACAGAAGTGTCACTTTAGCTACTCTGGAATGGCCTCAACAACTCGGCGGTGCTAAGGCTGGCTTTGTGAACATCCCCTCAAAATGTGCACACACATGCACATACCACTCATCCTGCTCAGCTGCCATAGCCAGGGGAAAAATCACTTATCTGAATTTCTTTTTATGTTAACTAATGTGTTTCCCAGTTTTTCCCAGCACAGTGACAAAATAACATTTGCCCTGCTGCGTGCATCCCTTTTGCACTTCTTTTGTTTACAGGCACAAGAAAAAAACCCTCAAAGCACATCCATAACTATTGTTACTCAGCATTCAACTAAATGAATAATTACTGCTGGCTAACAGGAGGTTATAAAGGTTGCTAAATCAAATGCAAAACAATCTAACTTTGCTTTAGAATAAAAGCAGTGCTGTTGTCTCAGGAGTACTTCAGTCCCAGGCCCAATCAGCCCCTTGGGACATCAAAATTATGACGTTCCAAGGACAGCCTTTTGACGTAATTGGAATTAAAGGATTTTATTTGAATTTGCTCTTACCTAGCAGCAATAAAAGAGCACATGGTGGCAGCCAGTCTGCCAGGACCCTGCCAGCAGCTCCTGCAAGAGGCTCTGTGCACAAAGGGTTACCCGAGTCACACAAGGGGCCTCCTGCTGCAGCCACAGAAGAGAGACCATAAACCAGGAGAGTAAATTTAGAACGGGAGGCCTCCTGCACCAGAGGGATTCCTGACATTGGGGCTGACATCTTAAACAGCCAAAGCTGCTAAAGAAGGTCAAGGTATCCTCGAGGTGGATGGTGCAGCAGCAGTAGCAGGGAGCTGGGGACAGGTAGCAGCCTTTGTCTCCCACAGGGCACCGGCATTCAGGGCAAAGGACATGGAAGCTTTGCAATTCCACAGGGAAAAACTTATCTAGAGACAAATAAATGAGAAACCCAACGAGCACATTTCCATTTCAGGCATGCAGAATAGATTTTGAAGCAAAAACTAGCAGCGCATCTGCTTCTCTCTTTTGTTTCCATGGAGCAGTCTGGGCCACATTCTCAAGCGAAGATGTGCAAGTACATCTCCTCTCACTCTGGTGATCTGTCATCAATTTGCACCAAGAATCTGATTTTTTTTAAGTGAAAAGCTACAGCTAAAACCAGCTATAAATACCAGCAGGCACTGCCCATACAGATCAGTCATCTTTAGAAGATTCTACCCTCCAGAACTGCAGCATAAAACCTTGTCCAACTCTGCCAAAAAGGAATAAACCAAGGCCCCTGTTTCAGTCCAGACCCCTAAACTCAGCTTTTTCTACTCCCACTGCTATTCCACCCCTTGTTCAGAGAGAACTGAATTTCATGGGGGTTTCATCAAGTGAACAAATATCCCCCTTGAAAGGTAAAAGTCAGACAGATTCTACTTCACTTAGGACCCAAAAAGATCAGTACATGGGAATCCAGATATATCTCATCAGCACACACGTGTTCTGCATCAGGTAGATAAATGCAATCACAAAATGGGAGACAATATTCTACCCTAAACTAGAACTAATTTTTATGATTTAGAGACAGACCCCCATCATTACAGATTCAGCAAGAATTTCACTCTATTAGTTAAAGTAAGCAGGAAATATTTTTTCCAGGGGCAAAAGAATTTATTCTCAATACAACAGAAAACACATGGTGCACACAGTCATATGTGAAATTCCAGAAGTGAAACTCCAGACTGTTGTAATATCCAAAGGTAAAGGACATCCTTCAATCTAATCAGATACTCTGAAGCTTCTTTGCAAAGTTATTTTTGACCATGATGCCAACATACAATTTACTAAACAAGAGATATTTCCTATCAACCCCCAATGGTTTGAGTGCAGAGTGACTAAAGATCATCTCATTTCAACCCCCTCCTATGGGCAGGGGCACCTCCCACTATCCCAGGTTGCTCCAAGCCCTGTCCAACCTGGCCTTGGACACTTCCATGATGGGGGATATTTGCTTTCATTGTTAATATTCTTCTATTCCTGCATTCACGTGTAGCTAATTACTAGTGTTCCCTTAAGACAACAAAGTTGGTGATACAGTTTTTTTCCAGACTAGACACACCACTCGCTTGATTAAGATGCATTGAGGTATTGCTGGTCCTCCCAGGAAAGTCAGACTTGTTGAAATGCCCATTTCAGAGATTTGTAAGGGCATTCAGGATGCAGCCAGATTGTAAAGCAAAATACATCAACCTCACCGTAGATGAAGCATGAAAAGTGTTATGTCTGAAGTGAATTAATCATTTATCCTACAACTACTTTTTCATGTTCTACAAACACAGAGAAGGATACTACATGCATCCATTAAGAGCTGTATGTTTACAGAAGAGCCATCAGTCACCACAGGATTTGTATCTGGATTTTGTACATTTGCACAAATTTGTGCATAATTTTACATGTAAAAATATGACAAATACCTCAGTCAGATTTCTAGTGGTGTGGGAACAAGAGAGATAAAAAGAACTGAACATTTCTAAATTTCAAGTTTCATTATTTTTTAATTCGGTTTTGCCATTTCTAATGCTTGCAATAGCAGCACTGGCTTTGTTTATTGGCTTTATTTTCATGCCAATATATTTCACAATAACAAAAAAAAAACCCACCAAAAAACCAACTTCAGCAGGTTTGAAGTGTCTCTGACAATATTCTGAGGGCCAAGAAGTATTTTCCATTCTTGTCTTTTTAAATCAAAAACCACTTTGCAATATAAGACAAACAGGCACCAAAACAAAATGACAGTATATCAGGTCAATATTTAAGAGGAAGTGTTGTAATTAAACCATGCAACTGAGACTAGAACTCCTAAGATACATTCTTAACACAGGTGTGTTTTTGTGGCCCCTAACAAATCACTGCATCTTCTGACTGGGTTCTTATCAGTTAAGTGTATGTCTTATCTACCACTTCAAAAGGATGAGATGTTTCCTTATCAGTGCCTCTGAAGCCACTATGTAAAAAAACCAAGAAGTCACATAACATAAATTGTTCCCCGTTCTCCTATGGACTGTCACTGCCATACTACAGAAGCACAGCCAGGACAGTGTCTAGGATTGAATAACTTTTTTTTTTTGCCCTTCTGAACCATACACTCAAGACTGAAGTGCTGTCCCTCACCCTCTCATGGGAGCAGGAGCTCTGTGATAAACAGCAGGGCTTCACATCAACTCTTCTCCTTCCCTTCCCATGAGCCTGAACAACTCCAGGCATGTGGTTATCATTAGACAACCATATTTGTTTAACCTTTCAAAGGAAGGAAGAGGTCTTTGGCACACTCCCGGGAGTACACACAGAACCTGACTCTCACATCCTGAATTTAATTGAGCAAATACATGTTAAAAACCCAAATTATGGTGGAAGTGGAACTGCAGTATCACAACAGCGTATGGTGGCAGCAGAGCCAGCGGGTGAATGCTGTGGTGTGGTGTCTGTCCAGCACAGCAAGGCAGCTCTGCACATCATCCATGGAGAAAATACCATCCTTCCCACTGCTCTGCTTTCCCCCATGTCTAATAGAACAAGAACTCTTGGAATATTCAGGATGTATGTTTCAGGTTTGTATGTTTCAAACCCAAAATTCCATTCACGTATCACTTACTATTCTATCACAACTCAAATGGCCAGAAGGGCTTCCGGAGATAAACTAAATAAAAGTTTCTGTCTGTAAATAATCTTTAACTGTGGAATCCATAACTGAAGGCAGAAGGGAAAAAATAATCCTAATCCCACTCCCAATCCACAAACCTGTTTGATAAAAGAAATTAGTTCAGCTATACATATCATTACTACCAATTTTGTCACTCAAATGGAGGGCTAACCAAATGTTAGAACATATTCGAAATACAGGTTGTTATCCTGCTAGCCATGCCATTCCCACAAACATATTTTTACTACTGATTTCAGAAAAGAGAAGAAAAAAGCTTTAGGTATACACATATATTTAGCAGGACAATTTTTGAAATGGAAAAAAAAAAGACAAGGAAATTAAATAATTGATTTAATTATTTAGCTTTTTTAATAAAAATACTTAGCTGAAACCACATTCATTAAAATGTTTTGAAGGCTAGAAAAGCAAGTGCATATTGAGGGGATATTTCCTCCACTCTAACCTGAACTACTCCCATAATGAAAGTTCCAGCAAATAGGTTCCAATTGTACCTGTTTTTCCTCAGATGGATCTTCAGCAGTGTTACACATACAAATATAAAGCCACATCCAACTCATAGTACAAATAAACTAAAATAAATCTGTGTAAACAGGCTACCCCTGTCCTATTACACACACAATGCACATCTGGACTGGCATGTTTAGCACCAAGTTTTAACCTAATGTAATTGAAAAGAGCTGAGGTATTACAGCCCAGAAACAGACTTTACGAATAAAAACTGCAGCATACCGTTAAAACATGGAAGTGTTACCAGCTGTAGCTATGACATATCAGAATTCATACTTCTGCACATTTAACTTTGTTTTTCACAGAGCTTAGATGTAAAAAAGAAAGAGGCAGCTTGCAGAATAATTCAGGAAAAAAATGCACTGCTGGAGAAAAGGGAGATGCAGGACTGTCATTAATTAAGGCTTTGAGGTTCATGTTCCCATCAGGTTCTCCAAGGAAATTCTATCAATTGAGTGGGCTTGCTGCTCTGAACTTGTGAACATCAGCATCCAGTTCTTAATAAATAGTGGTTTCCATACAATCAAGAAATGGGTAGAAGTGTTCCTGGAAAAGTATGACTTTGACTACTGAAGGCATGGAATCATAAAACAGTTCAGGCAGGAAGGAATCTTAAAGATCATCAATTCCCTGCCATGGGCAGTGACAACTTCCACTATCCCAGGTTCCTCCAAGCCCCATCCAACCTGGCCTTGGACACTTCCAGGGATGGGGCAGCCACAGCTTCTCTGGCTTCAAACTTGCCTTGCATATGGAAGCAAAAAAAAAATCTAAATTTGTCAACTTAATTATTTGTCTACCCCCTAAACAAAATAAAATACACAAGTTTTCCAGAACAACTGGAAAGAGGCTGATTTGAAAGGAAAATGATGGGGAAGATTCTATGAACAGCAGCAGATCTTTCATGAAGCACAAGTGCAAATGCAGATAGTGGCAATTCAGTCCTTTACAAAGATGGAAGGTGGAAAGGAGGATGCATTGGTCCAAAGTCATCCTGGAACTCAAGGGGAAGGAGGAAAACAATGACTCCCATTGTGATAAACAAGGAATAGTGAAACAGTGGGAAATGACAACTGGGTTTGACAAATGGTCCAGCATGGAGATGAATTCATCCCACAGGGAGAAGCCAGACAGACTGACTGGACACTTTCAGAAAATGGCTGTGTTTGAATAATTAAAAGTTATTACTGAAACACACACGGTTACAACCTGGCACCAGGGCTAGGATTTAAGAACCACATCAAATACATTTCCCCATCACTACCATCATCCAAAGGAAGTGTGAGAAACCTAAAGTCACACCACACACAGCCCTTAACATCACCTCATACAAACTACAGCAGCATGTGGCACACTTGGAGTACCTGAAAGCCCTGCCTTGCTACCAGAAAGGACAATATTCCCCAAACAAACAAAGCAGTGATGAAAATATGAGACAACTGTCTGGATTTACAGAGATACCAGCTTCAAATACCACATAATTTGAGTTGCAAATGCTTTACATGTGACAGGCCTACTGCTCCCACCAGCAGAGAGCATAAGTCTGCCTAAGAAAGCCCAGCAGCCTTTCTCCAAATTACTTGCAAGGAGGAATTTGCACAGCCAGAATAATCTCAAAATAAAGCAATTAATTTGGGGGGG